>JAUIMM010000054.1:0-492500 GCA_031769625.1 Taudactylus pleione
GCTGTAAAATGAATAGGAAATGAATAAGAAGCTGTAAAATGAATAAGAAGTGAATAAGAAGCCATAAAATGAATGATGTGAATAAGAAGCTGTAAAATGAATTAGAAGTGAATAAGAAGCTGTAAAATGAATAAGAAGTGAATAAGAAGCTGTAAAATGAATAGGAAATGAATAAGAAGCTGTAAAATGAATAAGAAGTGAATAAGAAGCTGTAAAATGAATAGGAAATGAATAAGAAGCTGTAAAATGAATAAGAAGTGAATAAGAAGCTGTAAAATGAATAGAAAATGAATAGGAAGCTGTAAAATGAATAAGAAGTGAATAAGAAGCTGTAAAATGAATAAGAAGTGATTAAGAAGCTGTAAAATGAATAGGAAATGAATAAGAAGCTGTAAAATGAACAAGAAAAGAATAAGAAGCTGTAAAATGAATAGGAAATGAATAAGAAGCCGTAAAATGAATAAGAAGTGAATAAGAAGCCGGAATTGAATAAGAAGTGAATAAGAAGCCATAAAATGAATAAGAAGTGAATAAGAAGCTGTAAAATGAATAAGAAATGAATAAGAAGCTGTAAAATGAATAAGAAATGAATAAGAAGCTGTAAAATGAATAAGAAGTGAATAAGAAGCTGTAAAATGAATAGGAAATGAATAAGAAGCTGTAAAATGAATAAGAAGTGAATAAGATGTAAAATGAATAAGAAATGAATAAGAAGCTGGAAAATGAATAAGAAGTGAAAAAGAAGCTGTAAAATGAATAAGAAGTGAATAAAAAGCTGTAAAATGAATAAGAAATTAATAAGAAGCTGGACAATTAATAAGAAGTGAATAAAAAGCTGTAAAATGAATAAGAAGTGAATAAGAAGCTGGAAAATGAATAAGAAATGAATAAGAAGCTGTAAAATGAATAAGAAGTGAATTAGAAGCTGGAGCATAAATAAGAAGTGAATAAGAAGCTTGAGCATAAATAAGAAGTGAAAAAGAAGTGAATAAGAAGCTGGAGCACAAATAAGAAGTGAATAAGAAGCTTGAGCATAAATAAGAAGTGAATAAGAAGTGAATAAGAAGCTGGAGCATAAACAAGAAGTGAATAAGAAGCTTGAGCATAAATAAGAAGTGAATAAGAAGTGAATAAGAAGCTGGAGTACAAATAAGAAGTGAATAAGAAGCTGGAGTACAAATAAGAAGTGAATAAGAAGCTGGAATACAAATAAGAAGTGAATAAGAAGCTGGAGCACAAATAAGAAGTGAATAAGAAGCTGGCGCACAAATAAGAAGTGAAAAAGAAGCTGGAACACGAATAAGAAGTGAGTAAGAAACTGGAGCACAAATAAGAAGTGAATAAGACGCTGTAGCACAAATAAGAAGTGAAAAAGAAGCTGTAATATGAATAAGAAGCTTTAAAATGAATAAGAAATGAATAAGAAGCTGGAAAATTAATAAGAGGTGAAAAAGAAGCTGAGAAAATGAATAAGAAGTGAAAAAAATGCTGTAAAATGAATAAGAAATGAATAAGATGTAAAATGAATAAGAAGTGAATAAAAAGCTGTAAAATGAATAAGAAGTGAATAAGAAGCTGTAAAATGAATAAGAAATGAATAAGAAGCTAGAAAATGAATAAGAAGTGAAAAAGAAGCTGGAAAATGAATAAGAAGTGAATAAAAAGCTGTAAAATCAATAAGAAATTAATAAGAAGCTGGACAATTAATAAGAAGTGAATAAAAAACTGTAAAATGAATAAGAAGTGAATAAGAAGCTGGAAAACGAATAAGAAATGAATAAGAAGCTGTTAAATGAAAAAGCAGTTAATAAGAAGCTGGAAAATGAATAAGAAGTGAATAAGAAGCTGTAAAATGAATAAGAAGTGAATAAGAAGCTGTAAAATGAATAAGAAATGAATAAGAAGCTGGAAAAAGAATAAGAAGTGAATAAGAAGCTGGAAAATGAATAAGAAATGAATAAGAAGCTGGAAAATGAATATGAAGTTAATAAGAAGCTGAAATATGAATAAGAAGTGAATAAGAAGCTGTAAAATGAACAGGAAATGAATGAGAAGCTGGAAAATGAATAAGAAGTGAATAAGAAGCTGTAAAATGAATAGGAAATGAATAAGAAGCTGGAAAATGAATAAGAAGTGAATAAGAAGCCATAAAATGAATAAGAAGTGAATAAGAAGCTGTAAAAAGAATAATAAGTGAATAAGAAGCTGTAAAATGAATAGGAAATGAATAAGAAGCTGGAAAATTAATAAGAGGTGAAAAAGAAGCTGTAAAATGAATAAGAAGTGAAAAAAATGCTGTAAAATGAATAAGAAATGAATAAGAAGCTGTAAAATGAATAAGAAATTAATAAGAAGCTGAGAAAATGAATAAGAAGTAAATAAAAAGCTGTAAAATGAATAAGAAGTGAATAAGAAGCTGTAAAATGAATAAGAAATGAATAAGAGGCTGGAAAATGAATAAGAAGTGAAAAAAAAGCTGGAAAATGAATAAGAAGTGAATAAAAAGCTGTAAAATCAATAAGAAATTAATAAGAAGCTGGACAATTAATAAGTAGTGAATAAAAAGCTGTAAAATGAATAAGAAGTGAAAAAGAAGCTGGAAAACGAATAAGAAATGAATAAGAAGCTGTTAAATGAATAAGAAGTTAATAAGAAGCTGGAAAATGAATAAGAAGTGAATAAGAAGCTGTAAAATGAATAAGAAGTGAATAAGAAGCTGTAAAATGAATAAGAAATGAATAAGGAGCTGGAAAAAGAATAAGAAGTGAATAAGAAGCTGGAAAAAGAATAAGAAATGAATAAGAAGCTGGAAAATGAATATGAAGTTAATAAGAAGCTGAAATACAAATAAGAAGTGAATAAGAAGCTGTAAAATGAATAGTAGATGAATAAGAAGCTGTAAAATGAATAAGAAGTGAATAAGAAGCTGTAAAATGAATAGGAAATGAATAAGAAGCTGGAAAATGAATAAGAAGTGAATAAGAAGCAAAGCTGTAAAATGAATAAGAAATTAATAAGAAGCTGTAAAATGAATAGGAAATGAATAAGAAGCTGTAAAATGAATAAAAAGTGAATAAGAAGCTGTAAAATGAATAGAAAATGAATAAGAAGATGTAAAATGAATAAGAAGTGAATAAGAAGCTGGAAAATGAATAAGAAATGAATAAGAAGCTGTAAAATGAATAAGAAGTGAATTAGAAGCTGGAGCATAAATAAGAAGTGAATAAGAAGCTTGAGCATAAATAAGAAGTGAAAAAGAAGTGAATAAGAAGCTGGAGCACAAATAAGAAGTGAATAAGAAGCTTGAGCATAAATAAGAAGTGAATAAGAAGTGAATAAGAAGCTGGAGCATAAACAAGAAGTGAATAAGAAGCTTGAGCATAAATAAGAAGTGAATAAGAAGTGAATAAGAAGCTGGAGTACAAATAAGAAGTGAATAAGAAGCTGGAGTACAAATAAGAAGTGAATAAGAAGCTGGAATACAAATAAGAAGTGAATAAGAAGCTGGAGCACAAATAAGAAGTGAATAAGAAGCTGGCGCACAAATAAGAAGTGAAAAAGAAGCTGGAACACGAATAAGAAGTGAGTAAGAAACTGGAGCACAAATAAGAAGTGAATAAGACGCTGTAGCACAAATAAGAAGTGAAAAAGAAGCTGTAATATGAATAAGAAGCTTTAAAATGAATAAGAAATGAATAAGAAGCTGGAAAATTAATAAGAGGTGAAAAAGAAGCTGAGAAAATGAATAAGAAGTGAAAAAAATGCTGTAAAATGAATAAGAAATGAATAAGATGTAAAATGAATAAGAAGTGAATAAAAAGCTGTAAAATGAATAAGAAGTGAATAAGAAGCTGTAAAATGAATAAGAAATGAATAAGAAGCTAGAAAATGAATAAGAAGTGAAAAAGAAGCTGGAAAATGAATAAGAAGTGAATAAAAAGCTGTAAAATCAATAAGAAATTAATAAGAAGCTGGACAATTAATAAGAAGTGAATAAAAAACTGTAAAATGAATAAGAAGTGAATAAGAAGCTGGAAAACGAATAAGAAATGAATAAGAAGCTGTTAAATGAAAAAGCAGTTAATAAGAAGCTGGAAAATGAATAAGAAGTGAATAAGAAGCTGTAAAATGAATAAGAAGTGAATAAGAAGCTGTAAAATGAATAAGAAATGAATAAGAAGCTGGAAAAAGAATAAGAAGTGAATAAGAAGCTGGAAAATGAATAAGAAATGAATAAGAAGCTGGAAAATGAATATGAAGTTAATAAGAAGCTGAAATATGAATAAGAAGTGAATAAGAAGCTGTAAAATGAACAGGAAATGAATGAGAAGCTGGAAAATGAATAAGAAGTGAATAAGAAGCTGTAAAATGAATAGGAAATGAATAAGAAGCTGGAAAATGAATAAGAAGTGAATAAGAAGCCATAAAATGAATAAGAAGTGAATAAGAAGCTGTAAAAAGAATAATAAGTGAATAAGAAGCTGTAAAATGAATAGGAAATGAATAAGAAGCTGGAAAATTAATAAGAGGTGAAAAAGAAGCTGTAAAATGAATAAGAAGTGAAAAAAATGCTGTAAAATGAATAAGAAATGAATAAGAAGCTGTAAAATGAATAAGAAATTAATAAGAAGCTGAGAAAATGAATAAGAAGTAAATAAAAAGCTGTAAAATGAATAAGAAGTGAATAAGAAGCTGTAAAATGAATAAGAAATGAATAAGAGGCTGGAAAATGAATAAGAAGTGAAAAAAAAGCTGGAAAATGAATAAGAAGTGAATAAAAAGCTGTAAAATCAATAAGAAATTAATAAGAAGCTGGACAATTAATAAGTAGTGAATAAAAAGCTGTAAAATGAATAAGAAGTGAAAAAGAAGCTGGAAAACGAATAAGAAATGAATAAGAAGCTGTTAAATGAATAAGAAGTTAATAAGAAGCTGGAAAATGAATAAGAAGTGAATAAGAAGCTGTAAAATGAATAAGAAGTGAATAAGAAGCTGTAAAATGAATAAGAAATGAATAAGGAGCTGGAAAAAGAATAAGAAGTGAATAAGAAGCTGGAAAAAGAATAAGAAATGAATAAGAAGCTGGAAAATGAATATGAAGTTAATAAGAAGCTGAAATACAAATAAGAAGTGAATAAGAAGCTGTAAAATGAATAGTAGATGAATAAGAAGCTGTAAAATGAATAAGAAGTGAATAAGAAGCTGTAAAATGAATAGGAAATGAATAAGAAGCTGGAAAATGAATAAGAAGTGAATAAGAAGCAAAGCTGTAAAATGAATAAGAAATTAATAAGAAGCTGTAAAATGAATAGGAAATGAATAAGAAGCTGTAAAATGAATAAAAAGTGAATAAGAAGCTGTAAAATGAATAGAAAATGAATAAGAAGATGTAAAATGAATAAGAAGTGAATAAGAAGCTGTAAAATGAATAAGAAATGAATAAGAAGCTGGAAAATGAATAAGAAGTGAAAAAGAAGCTGGAAAATGAATAAGAAGTGAATAAAAAGCTGTAAAATCAATAAGAAATTAATAAGAAGCTGGACAATTAATAAGTAGTGAATAAAAAGCTGTAAAATGAATAAGAAGTGAAAAAGAAGCTGGAAAACGAATAAGAAATGAATAAGAAGCTGTTAAATGAATAAGAAGTTAATAAGAAGCTGGAAAATGAATAAGAAGTGAATAAGAAGCTGTAAAATGAATAAGAAGTGAATAAGAAGCTGTAAAATGAATATGAAATGAATAAGGAGCTGGAAAAAGAATAAGAAGTGAATAAGAAGCTGGAAAAAGAAAAAGAAATGAATAAGAAGCTGGAAAATGAATATGAAGTTAATAAGAAGCTGAAATACAAATAAGAAGTGAATAAGAAGCTGTAAAATGAACAGGAAATGAATGAGAAGCTGGAAAATGAATAAGAAGTGAATAAGAAGCTGTAAAATGAATAGGAAATGAATAAGAAGCTGGAAAATGAATAGGAAATGAATAAGAAGCTGTAAAATGAATACAAAGTGAATAAGAAGCTGTAAAATGAATAGAAAATGAATAAGAAGATGTAAAATGAATACAAAGTGAATAAGAAGCTGTAAAATGAATAGAAAATGAATAAGAAGATGTAAAATGAATACAAAGTGAATAAGAAGCTGTAAAATGAATAGAAAGTGAATAAGAAGCTGTAAAATGAATAGGAAATGAATAAGAAGCTGGAAAATGAATAAGAAGTGAATAAGAAGCTGTAAAATGAATAAGAAGTGAATAAGAAGCTGTAAAATGAATAGGACATGATTAAGAAGCTGTAAAATGAATAGGAAATGAATATGAAGCTGTAAAATGAATAAGAAGTAAATAAGATGCCGGAAAATGAATAAGAAGTGAATAAGAAGCCGGAAAATGAATAAGAAGTGAATAAGAAGCTGTAAAATGAATAAGAAGTGAATAAGAAGCTGTAAAATGAATAGGAAATGAATAAGAAGCTGTAAAATGAATAAGAAGTGAATAAGAAGCTGTAAAATGAATAGTAGATGAATAAGAAGCTGTAAAATGAATAAGAAGTGAATAAGAAGCCGTAAAATGAATAAGAAGTGAATAGGAAGCTGTAAAATGAATAAGAAGTGAATAAGAAGCTATAAAATGAATAGGAAATGAATAAGAAGCTGGAAAATGAATAAGAAGTGAATAAGAGGCAAAGCTGTAAAATGAATAAGAAATTAATAAGAAGCTGTAAAATGAATAAGAAATGAATAAGAAGCTGTAAAATGAATAGGAACTGAATAAGAAGCTGTAAAATGAATAGGAAATGAATAAGAAGCTGTAAAATGAATAAAAAGTGAATAAGAAGCTGTAAAATGAATAGAAAATGAATAAGAAGATGTAAAATGAATAAGAAGTGAATAAGAAGCTGTAAAATGAATAGGAAATGAATAAGAAGCTGGAAAATTAATAAGAAGTGAATAAGAAGCAATAAAATGAATAAGAAGTGAATAAGAAGCTGTAAAATGAATAAGAAGTGAATAAGAAGCTGTAAAATGAATAGGAAATGAATAAGAAGCTGTAAAATGAATAAGAAGTGAATAAGAAGCCATAAAATGAATGATGTGAATAAGAAGCTGTAAAATGAATAAGAAGTGAATAAGAAGCTGTAAAATGAATAAGAAGTGAATAAGAAGCTGTAAAATGAATAGGAAATGAATAAGAAGCTGTAAAATGAATAAGAAGTGAATAAGAAGCTGTAAAATGAATAGGAAATGAATAAGAAGCTGTAAAATGAATAAGAAGTGAATAAGAAGCTGTAAAATGAATAGGAAATGAATAGGAAGCTGTAAAATGAATAAGAAGTGAATAAGAAGCTGTAAAATGAATAAGAAGTGATTAAGAAGCTGTAATATGAATAGGAAATGAATAAGAAGCTGTAAAATGAATAAGAAAAGAATAAGAAGCTGTAAAATGAATAGGAAATGAATAAGAAGCCGTAAAATGAATAAGAAGTGAATAAGAAGCCGGAATTGAATAAGAAGTGAATAAGAAGCCATAAAATGAATAAGAAGTGAATAAGAAGCTGTAAAATGAATAAGAAATGAATAAGAAGCTGTAAAATGAATAAGAAATGAATAAGAAGCTGTAAAATGAATAAGAAGTGAATAAGAAGCTGTAAAATGAATAGGAAATGAATAAGAAGCTGTAAAATGAATAAGAAGTGAATAAGATGTAAAATGAATAAGAAATGAATAAGAAGCTGGAAAATGAATAAGAAGTGAAAAAGAAGCTGTAAAATGAATAAGAAGTGAATAAAAAGCTGTAAAATGAATAAGAAATTAATAAGAAGCTGGACAATTAATAAGAAGTGAATAAAAAGCTGTAAAATGAATAAGAAGTGAATAAGAAGCTGGAAAATGAATAAGAAATGAATAAGAAGCTGGAAAATGAATAAGAAGTGAATTAGAAGCTGGAGCATAAATAAGAAGTGAATAAGAAGCTTGAGCATAATTAAGAAGTGAAAAAGAAGTGAATAAGAAGCTGGAGCACAAATAAGAAGTGAATAAGAAGCTTGAGCATAAATAAGAAGTGAATAAGAAGTGAATAAGAAGCTGGAGCATAAACAAGAAGTGAATAAGAAGCTTGAGCATAAATAAGAAGTGAATAAGAAGAGAATAAGAAGCTGGAGTACAAATAAGAAGTGAAAAAGAAGCTGGAGTACAAATAAGAAGTGAATAAGAAGCTGGAATACAAATAAGAAGTGAATAAGAAGCTGGAGCACAAATAAGAAGTGAATAAGAAGCTGGCGCACAAATAAGAAGTGAAAAAGAAGCTGGAACACGAATAAGAAGTGAGTAAGAAACTGGAGCACAAATAAGAAGTGAATAAGACGCTGTAGCACAAATAAGAAGTGAAAAAGAAGCTGTAAAATGAATAAGAAGCTTTAAAATGAATAAGAAATGAATAAGAAGCTGGAAAATTAATAAGAGGTGAAAAAGAAGCTGAGAAAATGAATAAGAAGTGAAAAAAATGCTGTAAAATGAATAAGAAATGAATAAGATGTAAAATGAATAAGAAGTGAATAAAAAGCTGTAAAATGAATAAGAAGTGAATAAGAAGCTGTAAAATGAATAAGAAATGAATAAGAAGCTGGAAAATGAATAAGAAGTGAAAAAGAAGCTGGAAAATGAATAAGAAGTGAATAAAAAGCTGTAAAATCAATAAGAAATTAATAAGAAGCTGGACAATTAATAAGAAGTGAATAAGAAGCTGTAAAATGAATAAGAAATGAACAAGGAGCTGGAAAAAGAATAAGAAGTGAATAAGAAGCTGGAAAAAGAATAAGAAATGAATAAGAAGCTGGAAAATGAATATGAAGTTAATAAGAAGCTGAAATACAAATAAGAAGTGAATAAGAAGCTGTAAAATGAACAGGAAATGAATGAGAAGCTGGAAAATGAATAAGAAGTGAATAAGAAGCTGTAAAATGAATAGGAAATGAATAAGAAGCTGTAAAATTAATAAGAAATGAATAAGAAGCTGTAAAATGAATAGGAAATGAATAAGAAGCTGTAAAATGAATAGGAAATGAATAAGAAGCTGTAAAATGAATACAAAGTGAATAAGAAGCTGTAAAATGAATAGAAAATGAATAAGAAGATGTAAAATGAATACAAAGTGAATAAGAAGCTGTAAAATGAATAGAAAATGAAAGAGAAGCTGTAAAATGAATAGGAAATGAATAAGAAGCTGGAAAATGAATAAGAAGTGAATAAGAAGCTGTTAAATGAATAAGAAGTGAATAAGAAGCTGTAAAATGAATAGGACATGATTAAGAAGCTGTAAAATGAATAAGAAGTAAATAAGATGCCGGAAAATGAATAAGAAGTGAATAAGAAGCCGGAAAATTAATAAGAAGTGAATAAGAAGCTGTAAAATGAATAAGAAGTGAATAAGAAGCTGTAAAATGAATAGGAAATGAATAAGAAGCTGTAAAATGAATAAGAGGTGAATAAGAAGCTGTAAAATGAATAGTAGATGAATAAGAAGCTGTAAAATGAATAAGAAGTGAATAAGAAGCCGTAAAATGAATAAGAAGTGAATAAGAAGCTGTAAAATGAATAAGAAGTGAATAAGAAGCTGTAAAATGAATAGGAAATGAATAAGAAGCTGGAAAATGAATAAGAAGTGAATAAGAAGCAAAGCTGGAAAATGAATAAGAAATTAATAAGAAGCTGTAAAATGAATAAGAAATTAATAAGAAGCTGTAAAATGAATAGGAAATGAATAAGAAGCTGTAAAATGAATAAAAAGTGAATAAGAAGCTGTAAAATGAATAGAAAATGAATAAGAAGATGTAAAATGAATAAGAAGTGAATAAGAAGCTGTAAAATGAATAGGAAATGAATAAGAAGCTGGAAAATGAATAAGAAGTGAATAAGAAGCAATAAAATGAATAAGAAGTGAATAAGAAGCTGTAAAATGAATAAGAAGTGAATAAGAAGCTGTAAAATGAATAGGAAATGAATAAGAAGCTGTAAAATGAATAAGAAGTGAATAAGAAGCCATAAAATGAATGATGTGAATAAGAAGCTGTAAAATGAATAAGAAGTGAATAAGAAGCTGTAAAATGAATAAGAAGTGAATAAGAAGCTGTAAAATGAATAGGAAATGAATAAGAAGCTGTAAAATGAATAAGAAGTGAATAAGAAGCTGTAAAATGAATAGGAAATGAATAAGAAGCTGTAAAATGAATAAGAAGTGAATAAGAAGCTGTAAAATGAATAGGAAATGAATAGGAAGCTGTAAAATGAATAAGAAGTGAATAAGAAGCTGTAAAATGAATAAGAAATGAATAAGAAGCTGGAAAATTAATAAGAGGTGAAAAAGAAGCTGAGAAAATGAATAAGAAAAGAATAAGAAGCTGTAAAATGAATAGGAAATGAATAAGAAGCCGTAAAATGAATAAGAAGTGAATAAGAAGCCGGAATTGAATAAGAAGTGAATAAGAAGCCATAAAATGAATAAGAAGTGAAGAAGAAGCTGTAAAATGAATAAGAAATGAATAAGAAGCTGTAAAATGAATAAGAAATGAATAAGAAGCTGTAAAATGAATAAGAAGTGAATAAGAAGCTGTAAAATGAATAGGAAATGAATAAGAAGCTGTAAAATGAATAAGAAGTGAATAAGATGTAAAATGAATAAGAAATGAATAAGAAGCTGGAAAATGAATAAGAAGTGAAAAAGAAGCTGTAAAATGAATAAGAAGTGAATAAAAAGCTGTAAAATGAATAAGAAATTAATAAGAAGCTGGACAATTAATAAGAAGTGAATAAAAAGCTGTAAAATGAATAAGAAGTGAATAAGAAGCTGTAAAATGAATAAGAAATGAATAAGAAGCTGTAAAATGAATAAGAAGTGAATTAGAAGCTGGAGCATAAATAAGAAGTGAATAAGAAGCTTGAGCATAAATAAGAAGTGAAAAAGAAGTGAATAAGAAGCTGGAGCACAAATAAGAAGTGAATAAGAAGCTTGAGCATAAATAAGAAGTGAATAAGAAGTGAATAAGAAGCTGGAGCATAAACAAGAATTGAATAAGAAGCTTGAGCATAAATAAGAAGTGAATAAGAAGTGAATAAGAAGCTGGAGTACAAATAAGAAGTGAATAAGAAGCTGGAGTACAAATAAGAAGTGAATAAGAAGCTGTAAAATGAATAAGAAATGAATAAGGAGCTGGAAAAAGAATAAGAAGTGAATAAGAAGCTGGAAAAAGAATAAGAAATGAATAAGAAGCTGGAAAATGAATATGAAGTTAATAAGAAGCTGAAATACAAATAAGAAGTGAATAAGAAGCTGTAAAATGAATAGTAGATGAATAAGAAGCTGTAAAATGAATAAGAAGTGAATAAGAAGCTGTAAAATGAATAGGAAATGAATAAGAAGCTGGAAAATGAATAAGAAGTGAATAAGAAGCAAAGCTGTAAAATGAATAAGAAATTAATAAGAAGCTGTAAAATGAATAGGAAATGAATAAGAAGCTGTAAAATGAATAAAAAGTGAATAAGAAGCTGTAAAATGAATAGAAAATGAATAAGAAGATGTAAAATGAATAAGAAGTGAATAAGAAGCTGTAAAATGAATAAGAAATGAATAAGAAGCTGGAAAATGAATAAGAAGTGAAAAAGAAGCTGGAAAATGAATAAGAAGTGAATAAAAAGCTGTAAAATCAATAAGAAATTAATAAGAAGCTGGACAATTAATAAGTAGTGAATAAAAAGCTGTAAAATGAATAAGAAGTGAAAAAGAAGCTGGAAAACGAATAAGAAATGAATAAGAAGCTGTTAAATGAATAAGAAGTTAATAAGAAGCTGGAAAATGAATAAGAAGTGAATAAGAAGCTGTAAAATGAATAAGAAGTGAATAAGAAGCTGTAAAATGAATATGAAATGAATAAGGAGCTGGAAAAAGAATAAGAAGTGAATAAGAAGCTGGAAAAAGAAAAAGAAATGAATAAGAAGCTGGAAAATGAATATGAAGTTAATAAGAAGCTGAAATACAAATAAGAAGTGAATAAGAAGCTGTAAAATGAACAGGAAATGAATGAGAAGCTGGAAAATGAATAAGAAGTGAATAAGAAGCTGTAAAATGAATAGGAAATGAATAAGAAGCTGGAAAATTAATAAGAAATGAATAAGAAGCTGTAAAATGAATAGGAAATGAATAAGAAGCTGTAAAATGAATACAAAGTGAATAAGAAGCTGTAAAATGAATAGAAAATGAATAAGAAGATGTAAAATGAATACAAAGTGAATAAGAAGCTGTAAAATGAATAGAAAGTGAATAAGAAGCTGTAAAATGAATAGGAAATGAATAAGAAGCTGGAAAATGAATAAGAAGTGAATAAGAAGCTGTAAAATGAATAAGAAGTGAATAAGAAGCTGTAAAATGAATAGGACATGATTAAGAAGCTGTAAAATGAATAGGAAATGAATATGAAGCTGTAAAATGAATAAGAAGTAAATAAGATGCCGGAAAATGAATAAGAAGTGAATAAGAAGCCGGAAAATGAATAAGAAGTGAATAAGAAGCTGTAAAATGAATAAGAAGTGAATAAGAAGCTGTAAAATGAATAGGAAATGAATAAGAAGCTGTAAAATGAATAAGAAGTGAATAAGAAGCTGTAAAATGAATAGTAGATGAATAAGAAGCTGTAAAATGAATAAGAAGTGAATAAGAAGCCGTAAAATGAATAAGAAGTGAATAGGAAGCTGTAAAATGAATAAGAAGTGAATAAGAAGCTATAAAATGAATAGGAAATGAATAAGAAGCTGGAAAATGAATAAGAAGTGAATAAGAGGCAAAGCTGTAAAATGAATAAGAAATTAATAAGAAGCTGTAAAATGAATAAGAAATGAATAAGAAGCTGTAAAATGAATAGGAACTGAATAAGAAGCTGTAAAATGAATAGGAAATGAAGAAGAAGCTGTAAAATGAATAAGAAATGAATAAGAAGCTGTAAAATGAATAGGAAATGAATAAGAAGCTGTAAAATGAATAAAAAGTGAATAAGAAGCTGTAAAATGAATAGAAAATGAATAAGAAGATGTAAAATGAATAAGAAGTGAATAAGAAGCTGTAAAATGAATAGGAAATGAATAAGAAGCTGGAAAATTAATAAGAAGTGAATAAGAAGCAATAAAATGAATAAGAAGTGAATAAGAAGCTGTAAAATGAATAAGAAGTGAATAAGAAGCTGTAAAATGAATAGGAAATGAATAAGAAGCTGTAAAATGAATAAGAAGTGAATAAGAAGCCATAAAATGAATGATGTGAATAAGAAGCTGTAAAATGAATAAGAAGTGAATAAGAAGCTGTAAAATGAATAAGAAGTGAATAAGAAGCTGTAAAATGAATAGGAAATGAATAAGAAGCTGTAAAATGAATAAGAAGTGAATAAGAAGCTGTAAAATGAAAAGGAAATGAATAAGAAGCTGTAAAATGAATAAGAAGTGAATAAGAAGCTGTAAAATGAATAGGAAATGAATAGGAAGCTGTAAAATGAATAAGAAGTGAATAAGAAGCTGTAAAATGAATAAGAAGTGATTAAGAAGCTGTAATATGAATAGGAAATGAATAAGAAGCTGTAAAATGAATAAGAAAAGAATAAGAAGCTGTAAAATGAATAGGAAATGAATAAGAAGCCGTAAAATGAATAAGAAGTGAATAAGAAGCCGGAAATGAATAAGAAGTGAATAAGAAGCCATAAAATGAATAAGAAGTGAATAAGAAGCCGTAAAATGAATAAGAAATGAATAAGAAGCTGTAAAATGAATAAGAAATGAATAAGAAGCTGTAAAATGAATAAGAAGTGAATAAGAAGCTGTAAAATGAATAGGAAATGAATAAGAAGCTGTAAAATGAATAAGAAGTGAATAAGATGTAAAATGAATAAGAAATGAATAAGAAGCTGGAAAATGAATAAGAAGTGAAAAAGAAGCTGTAAAATGAATAAGAAGTGAATAAAAAGCTGTAAAATGAATAAGAAATTAATAAGAAGCTGGACAATTAATAAGAAGTGAATAAAAAGCTGTAAAATGAATAAGAAGTGAATAAGAAGCTGGAAAATGAATAAGAAATGAATAAGAAGCTGGAAAATGAATAAGAAGTGAATTAGAAGCTGGAGCATAAATAAGAAGTGAATAAGAAGCTTGAGCATAATTAAGAAGTGAAAAAGAAGTGAATAAGAAGCTGGAGCACAAATAAGAAGTGAATAAGAAGCTTGAGCATAAATAAGAAGTGAATAAGAAGTGAATAAGAAGCTGGAGCATAAACAAGAAGTGAATAAGAAGCTTGAGCATAAATAAGAAGTGAATAAGAAGAGAATAAGAAGCTGGAGTACAAATAAGAAGTGAAAAAGAAGCTGGAGTACAAATAAGAAGTGAATAAGAAGCTGGAATACAAATAAGAAGTGAATAAGAAGCTGGAGCACAAATAAGAAGTGAATAAGAAGCTGGCGCACAAATAAGAAGTGAAAAAGAAGCTGGAACACGAATAAGAAGTGAGTAAGAAACTGGAGCACAAATAAGAAGTGAATAAGACGCTGTAGCACAAATAAGAAGTGAAAAAGAAGCTGTAAAATGAATAAGAAGCTTTAAAATGAATAAGAAATGAATAAGAAGCTGGAAAATTAATAAGAGGTGAAAAAGAAGCTGAGAAAATGAATAAGAAGTGAAAAAAATGCTGTAAAATGAATAAGAAATGAATAAGATGTAAAATGAATAAGAAGTGAATAAAAAGCTGTAAAATGAATAAGAAGTGAATAAGAAGCTGTAAAATGAATAAGAAATGAATAAGAAGCTGGAAAATGAATAAGAAGTGAAAAAGAAGCTGGAAAATGAATAAGAAGTGAATAAAAAGCTGTAAAATCAATAAGAAATTAATAAGAAGCTGGACAATTAATAAGAAGTGAATAAGAAGCTGTAAAATGAATAAGAAATGAACAAGGAGCTGGAAAAAGAATAAGAAGTGAATAAGAAGCTGGAAAAAGAATAAGAAATGAATAAGAAGCTGGAAAATGAATATGAAGTTAATAAGAAGCTGAAATACAAATAAGAAGTGAATAAGAAGCTGTAAAATGAACAGGAAATGAATGAGAAGCTGGAAAATGAATAAGAAGTGAATAAAAAGCTGTAAAATGAATAGGAAATGAATAAGAAGCTGTAAAATTAATAAGAAATGAATAAGAAGCTGTAAAATGAATAGGAAATGAATAAGAAGCTGTAAAATGAATAGGAAATGAATAAGAAGCTGTAAAATGAATACAAAGTGAATAAGAAGCTGTAAAATGAATAGAAAATGAATAAGAAGATGTAAAATGAATACAAAGTGAATAAGAAGCTGTAAAATGAATAGAAAATGAATAAGAAGCTGTAAAATGAATAGGAAATGAATAAGAAGCTGGAAAATGAATAAGAAGTGAATAAGAAGCTGTTAAATGAATAAGAAGTGAATAAGAAGCTGTAAAATGAATAGGACATGATTAAGAAGCTGTAAAATGAATAAGAAGTAAATAAGATGCCGGAAAATGAATAAGAAGTGAATAAGAAGCCGGAAAATTAATAAGAAGTGAATAAGAAGCTGTAAAATGAATAAGAAGTGAATAAGAAGCTGTAAAATGAATAGGAAATGAATAAGAAGCTGTAAAATGAATAAGAGGTGAATAAGAAGCTGTAAAATGAATAGTAGATGAATAAGAAGCTGTAAAATGAATAAGAAGTGAATAAGAAGCCGTAAAATGAATAAGAAGTGAATAAGAAGCTGTAAAATGAATAAGAAGTGAATAAGAAGCTGTAAAATGAATAGGAAATGAATAAGAAGCTGGAAAATGAATAAGAAGTGAATAAGAAGCAAAGCTGGAAAATGAATAAGAAATTAATAAGAAGCTGTAAAATGAATAAGAAATTAATAAGAAGCTGTAAAATGAATAGGAAATGAATAAGAAGCTGTAAAATGAATAAAAAGTGAATAAGAAGCTGTAAAATGAATAGAAAATGAATAAGAAGATGTAAAATGAATAAGAAGTGAATAAGAAGCTGTAAAATGAATAGGAAATGAATAAGAAGCTGGAAAATGAATAAGAAGTGAATAAGAAGCAATAAAATGAATAAGAAGTGAATAAGAAGCTGTAAAATGAATAAGAAGTGAATAAGAAGCTGTAAAATGAATAGGAAATGAATAAGAAGCTGTAAAATGAATAAGAAGTGAATAAGAAGCCATAAAATGAATGATGTGAATAAGAAGCTGTAAAATGAATAAGAAGTGAATAAGAAGCTGTAAAATGAATAAGAAGTGAATAAGAAGCTGTAAAATGAATAGGAAATGAATAAGAAGCTGTAAAATGAATAAGAAGTGAATAAGAAGCTGTAAAATGAATAGGAAATGAATAAGAAGCTGTAAAATGAATAAGAAGTGAATAAGAAGCTGTAAAATGAATAGGAAATGAATAGGAAGCTGTAAAATGAATAAGAAGTGAATAAGAAGCTGTAAAATGAATAAGAAATGAATAAGAAGCTGGAAAATTAATAAGAGGTGAAAAAGAAGCTGAGAAAATGAATAAGAAAAGAATAAGAAGCTGTAAAATGAATAGGAAATGAATAAGAAGCCGTAAAATGAATAAGAAGTGAATAAGAAGCCGGAATTGAATAAGAAGTGAATAAGAAGCCATAAAATGAATAAGAAGTGAAGAAGAAGCTGTAAAATGAATAAGAAATGAATAAGAAGCTGTAAAATGAATAAGAAATGAATAAGAAGCTGTAAAATGAATAAGAAGTGAATAAGAAGCTGTAAAATGAATAGGAAATGAATAAGAAGCTGTAAAATGAATAAGAAGTGAATAAGATGTAAAATGAATAAGAAATGAATAAGAAGCTGGAAAATGAATAAGAAGTGAAAAAGAAGCTGTAAAATGAATAAGAAGTGAATAAAAAGCTGTAAAATGAATAAGAAATTAATAAGAAGCTGGACAATTAATAAGAAGTGAATAAAAAGCTGTAAAATGAATAAGAAGTGAATAAGAAGCTGTAAAATGAATAAGAAATGAATAAGAAGCTGTAAAATGAATAAGAAGTGAATTAGAAGCTGGAGCATAAATAAGAAGTGAATAAGAAGCTTGAGCATAAATAAGAAGTGAAAAAGAAGTGAATAAGAAGCTGGAGCACAAATAAGAAGTGAATAAGAAGCTTGAGCATAAATAAGAAGTGAATAAGAAGCTGGAGCATAAACAAGAATTGAATAAGAAGCTTGAGCATAAATAAGAAGTGAATAAGAAGTGAATAAGAAGCTGGAGTACAAATAAGAAGTGAATAAGAAGCTGGAGTACAAATAAGAAGTGAATAAGAAGCTGGAATACAAATAAGAAGTGAATAAGAAGCTGGAGCACAAATAAGAAGTGAATAAGAAGCTGGTGCACAAATAAGAAGTGAAAAAGAAGCTGGAACACGAATAAGAAGTGAGTAAGAAACTGGAGCACAAATAAGAAGTGAATAAGACGCTGTAGCACAAATAAGAAGTGAAAAAGAAGCTGTAAAATGAATAAGAAGCTTTAAAATGAATAAGAAATGAATAAGAAGCTGGAAAATTAATAAGAGGTGAAAAAGAAGCTGAGAAAATGAATAAGAAGTGAAAAAAATGCTGTAAAATGAATAAGAAATGAATAAGATGTAAAATGAATAAGAAGTGAATAAAAAGCTGTAAAATGAATAAGAAGTGAATAAGAAGCTGTAAAATGAATAAGAAATGAATAAGAAGCTGGAAAATGAATAAGAAGTGAAAAAGAAGCTGGAAAATGAATAAGAAGTGAATAAAAAGCTGTAAAATCAATAAGAAATTAATAAGAAGCTGGACAATTAATAAGAAGTGAATAAAAAGCTGTAAAATGAATAAGAAGTGAATAAGAAGCTGGAAAACGAATAAGAAATGAATAAGAAGCTGTTAAATGAAAAAGCAGTTAATAAGAAGCTGGAAAATGAATAAGAAGTGAATAAGAAGCTGTAAAATGAATAAGAAGTGAATAAGAAGCTGTAAAATGAATAAGAAATGAATAAGAAGCTGGAAAAAGAATAAGAAGTGAAAAAGAAGCTGGAAAATAAATAAGAAGTGAATAAAAAGCTGTAAAATCAATAAGAAATTAATAAGAAGCTGGACAATTAATAAGTAGTGAATAAAAAGCTGTAAAATGAATAAGAAGTGAAAAAGAAGCTGGAAAACGAATAAGAAATGAATAAGAAGCTGTTAAATGAATAAGAAGTTAATAAGAAGCTGGAAAATGAATAAGAAGTGAATAAGAAGCTGTAAAATGAATAAGAAGTGAATAAGAAGCTGTAAAATGAATAAGAAATGAATAAGGAGCTGGAAAAAGAATAAGAAGTGAATAAGAAGCTGGAAAAAGAATAAGAAATGAATAAGAAGCTGGAAAATGAATATGAAGTTAATAAGAAGCTGAAATACAAATAAGAAGTGAATAAGAAGCTGTAAAATGAACAGGAAATGAATGAGAAGCTGGAAAATGAATAAGAAGTGAATAAGAAGCTGTAAAATGAATAGGAAATGAATAAGAAGCTGGAAAATTAATAAGAAATGAATAAGAAGCTGTAAAATGAATAGGAAATGAATAAGAAGCTGTAAAATGAATACAAAGTGAATAAGAAGCTGTAAAATGAATAGAAAATTAATAAGAAGATGTAAAATGAATACAAAGTGAATAAGAAGCTGTAAAATGAATAGAAAATGAATAAGAAGCTGTAAAATGAATAGGAAATGAATAAGAAGCTGGAAAATGAATAAGAAGTGAATAAGAAGCTGTAAAATGAATAAGAAGTGAATAAGAAGCTGTAAAATGAATAGGACATGATTAAGAAGCTGTAAAATGAATAAGAAGTAAATAAGATGCCGGAAAATGAATAAGAAGTGAATAAGAAGCCGGAAAATGAATAAGAAGTGAATAAGAAGCTGTAAAATGAATAAGAAGTGAATAAGTAGCTGTAAAATGAATAGGAAATGAATAAGAAGCTGTAAAATGAATAAGAGGTGAATAAGAAGCTGTAAAATGAATAGTAGATGAATAAGAAGCTGTAAAATGAATAAGAAGTGAATAAGAAGCCGTAAAATGAATAAGAAGTGAATAAGAAGCTGTAAAATGAATAAGAAGTGAATAAGAAGCTGTAAAATGAATAGGAAATGAATAAGAAGCTGGAAAATGAATAAGAAGTGAATAAGAAGCAAAGCTGTAAAATGAATAAGAAATTAATAAGAAGCTGTAAAATGAATAAGAAATTAATAAGAAGCTGTAAAATGAATAGGAAATGAATAAGAAGCTGTAAAATGAATAAAAAGTGAATAAGAAGCTGTAAAATGAATAGAAAATGAATAAGAAGATGTAAAATGAATAAGAAGTGAATAAGAAGCTGTAAAATGAATAGGAAATGAATAAGAAGCTGGAAAATGAATAAGAAGTGAATAAGAAGCAATAAAATGAATAAGAAGTGAATAAGAAGCTGTAAAATGAATAAGAAGTGAATAAGAAGCTGTAAAATGAATAGGAAATGAATAAGAAGCTGTAAAATGAATAAGAAGTGAATAAGAAGCCATAAAATGAATGATGTGAATAAGAAGCTGTAAAATGAATAAGAAGTGAATAAGAAGCTGTAAAATGAATAAGAAGTGAATAAGAAGCTGTAAAATGAATAGGAAATGAATAAGAAGCTGTAAAATGAATAAGAAGTGAATAAGAAGCTGTAAAATGAATAGGAAATGAATAAGAAGCTGTAAAATGAATAAGAAGTGAATAAGAAGCTGTAAAATGAATAGGAAATGAATAGGAAGCTGTAAAATGAATAAGAAGTGAATAAGAAGCTGTAAAATGAATAAGAAATGAATAAGAAGCTGGAAAATTAATAAGAGGTGAAAAAGAAGCTGAGAAAATGAATAAGAAAAGAATAAGAAGCTGTAAAATGAATAGGAAATGAATAAGAAGCCGTAAAATGAATAAGAAGTGAATAAGAAGCCGGAATTGAATAAGAAGTGAATAAGAAGCCATAAAATGAATAAGAAGTGAATAAGAAGCTGTAAAATGAATAAGAAATGAATAAGAAGCTGTAAAATGAATAAGAAATGAATAAGAAGCTGTAAAATGAATAAGAAGTGAATAAGAAGCTGTAAAATGAATAGGAAATGAATAAGAAGCTGTAAAATGAATAAGAAGTGAATAAGATGTAAAATGAATAAGAAATGAATAAGAAGCTGTAAAATGAATAAGAAGTGAAAAAGAAGCTGTAAAATGAATAAGAAGTGAATAAAAAGCTGTAAAATGAATAAGAAATTAATAAGAAGCTGGACAATTAATAAGAAGTGAATAAAAAGCTGTAAAATGAATAAGAAGTGAATAAGAAGCTGTAAAATGAATAAGAAATGAATAAGAAGCTGTAAAATGAATAAGAAGTGAATTAGAAGCTGGAGCATAAATAAGAAGTGAATAAGAAGCTTGAGCATAAATAAGAAGTGAAAAAGAAGTGAATAAGAAGCTGGAGCACAAATAAGAAGTGAATAAGAAGCTTGAGCATAAATAAGAAGTGAATAAGAAGTGAATAAGAAGCTGGAGCATAAACAAGAATTGAATAAGAAGCTTGAGCATAAATAAGAAGTGAATAAGAAGTGAATAAGAAGCTGGAGTACAAATAAGAAGTGAATAAGAAGCTGGAGTACAAATAAGAAGTGAATAAGAAGCTGGAATACAAATAAGAAGTGAATAAGAAGCTGGAGCACAAATAAGAAGTGAATAAGAAGCTGGTGCACAAATAAGAAGTGAAAAAGAAGCTGGAACACGAATAAGAAGTGAGTAAGAAACTGGAGCACAAATAAGAAGTGAATAAGACGCTGTAGCACAAATAAGAAGTGAAAAAGAAGCTGTAAAATGAATAAGAAGCTTTAAAATGAATAAGAAATGAATAAGAAGCTGGAAAATTAATAAGAGGTGAAAAAGAAGCTGAGAAAATGAATAAGAAGTGAAAAAAATGCTGTAAAATGAATAAGAAATGAATAAGATGTAAAATGAATAAGAAGTGAATAAAAAGCTGTAAAATGAATAAGAAGTGAATAAGAAGCTGTAAAATGAATAAGAAATGAATAAGAAGCTGGAAAATGAATAAGAAGTGAAAAAGAAGCTGGAAAATGAATAAGAAGTGAATAAAAAGCTGTAAAATCAATAAGAAATTAATAAGAAGCTGGACAATTAATAAGAAGTGAATAAAAAGCTGTAAAATGAATAAGAAGTGAATAAGAAGCTGGAAAACGAATAAGAAATGAATAAGAAGCTGTTAAATGAAAAAGCAGTTAATAAGAAGCTGGAAAATGAATAAGAAGTGAATAAGAAGCTGTAAAATGAATAAGAAGTGAATAAGAAGCTGTAAAATGAATAAGAAATGAATAAGAAGCTGGAAAAAGAATAAGAAGTGAAAAAGAAGCTGGAAAATGAATAAGTGAATAAAAAGCTGTAAAATCAATAAGAAATTAATAAGAAGCTGGACAATTAATAAGTAGTGAATAAAAAGCTGTAAAATGAATAAGAAGTGAAAAAGAAGCTGGAAAACGAATAAGAAATGAATAAGAAGCTGTTAAATGAATAAGAAGTTAATAAGAAGCTGGAAAATGAATAAGAAGTGAATAAGAAGCTGTAAACTGAATAAGAAGTGAATAAGAAGCTGTAAAATGAATAACAAATGAATAAGGAGCTGGAAAAAGAATAAGAAGTGAATAAGAAGCTGGAAAAAGAATAAGAAATGAATAAGAAGCTGGAAAATGAATATGAAGTTAATAAGAAGCTGAAATACAAATAAGAAGTGAATAAGAAGCTGTAAAATGAACAGGAAATGAATGAGAAGCTGGAAAATGAATAAGAAGTGAATAGGAAGCTGTAAAATGAATAGGAAATGAATAAGAAGCTGGAAAATTAATAAGAAATGAATAAGAAGCTGTAAAATGAATAGGAAATGAAAAAGAAGCTGTAAAATGAATACAAAGTGAATAAGAAGCTGTAAAATGAATAGAAAATGAATAAGAAGATGTAAAATGAATACAAAGTGAATAAGAAGCTGTAAAATGAATAGAAAATGAATAAGAAGCTGTAAAATGAATAGGAAATGAATAAGAAGCTGGAAAATGAATAAGAAGTGAATAAGAAGCTGTAAAATGAATAAGAAGTGAATAAGAAGCTGTAAAATGAATAGGACATGATCAAGAAGCTGTAAAATGAATAAGAAGTAAATAAGATGCCGGAAAATGAATAAGAAGTGAATAAGAAGCCGGAAAATGAATAAGAAGTGAATAAGAAGCTGTAAAATGAATAAGAAGTGAATAAGAAGCTGTAAAATGAATAGGAAATGAATAAGAAGCTGTAAAATGAATAAGAGGTGAATAAGAAGCTGTAAAATGAATAGTAGATGAATAAGAAGATGTAAAATGTATAAGAAGTGAATAAGAAGCCGTAAAATGAATAAGAAGTGAATAAGAAGCTGTAAAATGAATAAGAAGTGAATAAGAAGCTGTAAAATGAATAGGAAATGAATAAGAAGCTGGAAAATGAATAAGAAGTGAATAAGAAGCAAAGCTGTAAAATGAATAAGAAATTAATAAGAAGCTGTAAAATGAATAAGAAATTAATAAGAAGCTGTAAAATGAATAGGAAATGAATAAGAAGCTGTAAAATGAATAAAAAGTGAATAAGAAGCTGTAAAATGAATAGAAAATGAATAAGAAGATGTAAAATGAATAAGAAGTGAATAAGAAGCTGTAAAATGAATAGGAAATGAATAAGAAGCTGGAAAATGAATAAGAAGTGAATAAGAAGCAATAAAATGAATAAGAAGTGAATAAGAGGCTGTAAAATGAATAAGAAGTGAATAAGAAGCTGTAAAATGAATAGGAAATGAATAAGAAGCTGTAAAATGAATAAGAAGTGAATAAGAAGCCATAAAATGAATGATGTGAATAAGAAGCTGTAAAATGAATAAGAAGTGAATAAGAAGCTGTAAAATGAATAAAAAGTGAATAAGAAGCTGTAAAATGAATAGGAAATGAATAAGAAGCTGTAAAATGAATAAGAAGTGAATAAGAAGCTGTAAAATGAATAGGAAATGAATAAGAAGCTGTAAAATGAATAAGAAGTGAATAAGAAGCTGTAAAATGAATAGGAAATGAATAGGAAGCTGTAAAATGAATAAGAAGTGAATAAGAAGCTGTAAAATGAATAAGAAATGAATAAGAAGCTGGAAAATTAATAAGAGGTGAAAAAGAAGCTGAGAAAATGAATAAGAAAAGAATAAGAAGCTGTAAAATGAATAGGAAATGAATAAGAAGCCGTAAAATGAATAAGAAGTGAATAAGAAGCCGGAATTGAATAAGAAGTGAATAAGAATCCATAAAATGAATAAGAAGTGAATAAGAAGCTGTAAAATGAATAAGAAATGAATAAGAAGCTGTAAAATGAATAAGAAATGAATAAGAAGCTGTAAAATGAATAAGAAGTGAATAAGAAGCTGTAAAATGAATAGGAAATGAATAAGAAGCTGTAAAATGAATAAGAAGTGAATAAGATGTAAAATGAATAAGAAATGAATAAGAAGCTGGAAAATGAATAAGAAGTGAAAAAGAAGCTGTAAAATGAATAAGAAGTGAATAAAAAGCTGTAAAATGAATAAGAAATTAATAAGAAGCTGGACAATTAATAAGAAGTGAATAAAAAGCTGTAAAATGAATAAGAAGTGAATAAGAAGCTGTAAAATGAATAAGAAATGAATAAGAAGCTGTAAAATGAATAAGAAGTGAATTAGAAGCTGGAGCATAAATAAGAAGTGAATAAGAAGCTTGAGCATAAATAAGAAGTGAAAAAGAAGTGAATAAGAAGCTGGAGCACAAATAAGAAGTGAATAAGAAGCTTGAGCATAAATAAGAAGTGAATAAGAAGTGAATAAGAAGCTGGAGCATAAACAAGAAGTGAATAAGAAGCTTGAGCATAAATAAGAAGTGAATAAGAAGTGAATAAGAAGCTGGAGTACAAATAAGAAGTGAATAAGAAGCTGGAGTACAAATAAGAAGTGAATAAGAAGCTGGAATACAAATAAGAAGTGAATAAGAAGCTGGAGCACAAATAAGAAGTGAATAAGAAGCTGGTGCACAAATAAGAAGTGAAAAAGAAGCTGGAACACGAATAAGAAGTGAGTAAGAAACTGGAGCACAAATAAGAAGTGAATAAGGCGCTGTAGCACAAATAAGAAGTGAAAAAGAAGCTGAAAAATGAATAAGAAGCTTTAAAATGAATAAGAAATGAATAAGAAGCTGGAAAATTAATAAGAGGTGAAAAAGAAGCTGAGAAAATGAATAAGAAGTGAAAAAAATGCTGTAAAATGAATAAGAAATGAATAAGATGTAAAATGAATAAGAAGTGAATAAAAAGCTGTAAAATGAATAAGAAGTGAATAAGAAGCTGTAAAATGAATAAGAAATGAATAAGAAGCTGGAAAATGAATAAGAAGTGAAAAAGAAGCTGGAAAATGAATAAGAAGTGAATAAAAAGCTGTAAAATCAATAAGAAATTAATAAGAAGCTGGACAATTAATAAGAAGTGAATAAAAAGCTGTAAAATGAATAAGAAGTGAATAAGAAGCTGGAAAACGAATAAGAAATGAATAAGAAGCTGTTAAATGAAAAAGCAGTTAATAAGAAGCTGGAAAATGAATAAGAAGTGAATAAGAAGCTGTAAAATGAATAAGAAGTGAATAAGAAGCTGTAAAATGAATAAGAAATGAATAAGAAGCTGGAAAAAGAATAAGAAGTGAATAAGAAGCTGGAAAATGAATAAGAAATGAATAAGAAGCTGGAAAATGAATATGAAGTTAATAAGAAGCTGAAATATGAATAAGAAGTGAATAAGAAGCTGTAAAATGAACAGGAAATGAATGAGAAGCTGGAAAATGAATAAGAAGTGAATAAGAAGCTGTAAAATGAATAGGAAATGAATAAGAAGCTGGAAAATGAATAAGAAGTGAATAAGAAGCCATAAAATGAATAAGAAGTGAATAAGAAGCTGTAAAAAGAATAAGAAGTGAATAAGAAGCTGTAAAATGAATAAGAAATGAATAAGAAGCTGGAAAATGAATAAGAAGTGAAAAAGAAGCTGGAAAATGAATAAGAAGTGAATAAAAAGCTGTAAAATCAATAAGAAATTAATAAGAAGCTGGACAATTAATAAGTAGTGAATAAAAAGCTGTAAAATGAATAAGAAGTGAAAAAGAAGCTGGAAAACGAATAAGAAATGAATAAGAAGCTGTTAAATGAATAAGAAGTTAATAAGAAGCTGAAATACAAATAAGAAGTGAATAAGAAGCTGTAAAATGAACAGGAAATGAATGAGAAGCTGGAAAATGAATAAGAAGTGAATAAGAAGCTGTAAAATGAATAGGAAATGAATAAGAAGCTGGAAAATTAATAAGTAATGAATAAGAAGCTGTAAAATGAATAGGAAATGAATAAGAAGCTGTAAAATGAATACAAAGTGAATAAGAAGCTGTAAAATGAATAGAAAATGAATAAGAAGATGTAAAATGAATAAAAAGTGAATAAGAAGCTGTAAAATGAATAGAAAATGAATAAGAAGCTGTAAAATGAATAGGAAATGAATAAGAAGCTGGAAAATGAATAAGAAGTGAATAAGAAGCTGTAAAATGAATAAGAAGTGAATAAGAAGCTGTAAAATGAATAGGACATGACTAAGAAGCTGTAAAATGAATAAGAAGTAAATAAGATGCCGGAAAATGAATAAGAAGTGAATAAGAAGCCGGAAAATGAATAAGAAGTGAATAAGAAGCTGTAAAATGAATAAGAAGTGAATAAGAAGCTGTAAAATGAATAGGAAATGAATAAGAAGCTGTAAAATGAATAAGAGGTGAATAAGAAGCTGTAAAATGAATAGTAGATGAATAAGAAGCTGTAAAATGAATAAGAAGTGAATAAGAAGCCGTAAAATGAATAAGAAGTGAATAAGAAGCTGTAAAATGAATAAGAAGTGAATAAGAAGCTGTAAAATGAATAGGAAATGAATAAGAAGCTGGAAAATGAATAAGAAGTGAA
Organism: Taudactylus pleione; assembly: GCA_031769625.1. NCBI lineage: Eukaryota > Metazoa > Chordata > Amphibia > Anura > Myobatrachidae > Taudactylus > Taudactylus pleione. The sequence goes on from JAUIMM010000054.1 coordinate 26,143, forward strand.
TAAGAAGCAAAGCTGTAAAATGAATAAGAAATTAATAAGAAGCTGTAAAATGAATAAGAAATTAATAAGAAGCTGTAAAATGAATAGGAAATGAATAAGAAGCTGTAAAATGAATAAAAAGTGAATAAGAAGCTGTAAAATGAATAGAAAATGAATAAGAAGATGTAAAATGAATAAGAAGTGAATAAGAAGCTGTAAAATGAATAGGAAATGAATAAGAAGCTGGAAAATGAATAAGAAGTGAATAAGAAGCAATAAAATGAATAAAAAGTGAATAAGAAGCTGTAAAATGAATAAGAAGTGAATAAGAAGCTGTAAAATGAATAGGAAATGAATAAGAAGCTGTAAAATGAATAAGAAGTGAATAAGAAGCCATAAAATGAATGATGTGAATAAGAAGCTGGAGTACAAATAAGAAGTGAATAAGAAGCTGGAGTACAAATAAGAAGTGAATAAGAAGCTGGAATACAAATAAGAAGTGAATAAGAAGCTGGAGCACAAATAAGAAGTGAATAAGAAGCTGGTGCACAAATAAGAAGTGAAAAAGAAGCTGGAACACGAATAAGAAGTGAGTAAGAAACTGGAGCACAAATAAGAAGTGAATAAGACGCTGTAGCACAAATAAGAAGTGAAAAAGAAGCTGAAAAATGAATAAGAAGCTTTAAAATGAATAAGAAATGAATAAGAAGCTGGAAAATTAATAAGAGGTGAAAAAGAAGCTGAGAAAATGAATAAGAAGTGAAAAAAATGCTGTAAAATGAATAAGAAATGAATAAGATGTAAAATGAATAAGAAGTGAATAAAAAGCTGTAAAATGAATAAGAAGTGAATAAGAAGCTGTAAAATGAATAAGAAATGAATAAGAAGCTGGAAAATGAATAAGAAGTGAAAAAGAAGCTGGAAAATGAATAAGAAGTGAATAAAAAGCTGTAAAATCAATAAGAAATTAATAAGAAGCTGGACAATTAATAAGAAGTGAATAAAAAGCTGTAAAATGAATAAGAAGTGAATAAGAAGCTGGAAAACGAATAAGAAATGAATAAGAAGCTGTTCAATGAAAAAGCAGTTAATAAGAAGCTGGAAAATGAATAAGTGAATAAGAAGCTGTAAAATGAATAAGAAATGAATAAGAAGCTGGAAAAAGAATAAGAAGTGAATAAGAAGCTGGAAAATGAATAAGAAATGAATAAGAAGCTGGAAAATGAATATGAAGTTAATAAGAAGCTGAAATATGAATAAGAAGTGAATAAGAAGCTGTAAAATGAACAGGAAATGAATGAGAAGCTGGAAAATGAATAAGAAGTGAATAAGAAGCTGTAAAATGAATAGGAAATGAATAAGAAGCTGGAAAATGAATAAGAAGTGAATAAGAAGCCATAAAATGAATAAGAAGTGAATAAGAAGCTGTAAAAAGAATAAGAAGTGAATAAGAAGCTGTAAAATGAATAAGAAATGAATAAGAAGCTGGAAAATGAATAAGAAGTGAAAAAGAAGCTGGAAAATGAATAAGAAGTGAATAAAAAGCTGTAAAATCAATAAGAAATTAATAAGAAGCTGGACAATTAATAAGTAGTGAATAAAAAGCTGTAAAATGAATAAGAAGTGAAAAAGAAGCTGGAAAACGAATAAGAAATGAATAAGAAGCTGTTAAATGAATAAGAAGTTAATAAGAAGCTGAAATACAAATAAGAAGTGAATAAGAAGCTGTAAAATGAACAGGAAATGAATGAGAAGCTGGAAAATGAATAAGAAGTGAATAAGAAGCTGTAAAATGAATAGGAAATGAATAAGAAGCTGGAAAATTAATAAGTAATGAATAAGAAGCTGTAAAATGAATAGGAAATGAATAAGAAGCTGTAAAATGAATACAAAGTGAATAAGAAGCTGTAAAATGAATAGAAAATGAATAAGAAGATGTAAAATGAATACAAAGTGAATAAGAAGCTGTAAAATGAATAGAAAATGAATAAGAAGCTGTAAAATGAATAGGAAATGAATAAGAAGCTGGAAAATGAATAAGAAGTGAATAAGAAGCTGTAAAATGAATAAGAAGTGAATAAGAAGCTGTAAAATGAATAGGACATGACTAAGAAGCTGTAAAATGAATAAGAAGTAAATAAGATGCCGGAAAATGAATAAGAAGTGAATAAGAAGCCGGAAAATGAATAAGAAGTGAATAAGAAGCTGTAAAATGAATAAGAAGTGAATAAGAAGCTGTAAAATGAATAGGAAATGAATAAGAAGCTGTAAAATGAATAAGAGGTGAATAAGAAGCTGTAAAATGAATAGTAGATGAATAAGAAGCTGTAAAATGAATAAGAAGTGAATAAGAAGCCGTAAAATGAATAAGAAGTGAATAAGAAGCTGTAAAATGAATAAGAAGTGAATAAGAAGCTGTAAAATGAATAGGAAATGAATAAGAAGCTGGAAAATGAATAAGAAGTGAATAAGAAGCAAAGCTGTAAAATGAATAAGAAATTAATAAGAAGCTGTAAAATGAATAAGAAATTAATAAGAAGCTGTAAAATGAATAGGAAATGAATAAGAAGCTGTAAAATGAATAAAAAGTGAATAAGAAGCTGTAAAATGAATAGAAAATGAATAAGAAGATGTAAAATGAATAAGAAGTGAATAAGAAGCTGTAAAATGGATAGGAAATGAATAAGAAGCTGGAAAATGAATAAGAAGTGAATAAGAAGCAATAAAATGAATAAGAAGTGAATAAGAAGCTGTAAAATGAATAAGAAGTGAATAAGAAGCTGTAAAATGAATAGGAAATGAATAAGAAGCTGTAAAATGAATAAGAAGTGAATAAGAAGCCATAAAATGAATGATGTGAATAAGAAGCTGTAAAATGAATTAGAAGTGAATAAGAAGCTGTAAAATGAATAAGAAGTGAATAAGAAGCTGTAAAATGAATAGGAAATGAATAAGAAGCTGTAAAATGAATAAGAAGTGAATAAGAAGCTGTAAAATGAATAGGAAATGAATAAGAAGCTGTAAAATGAATAAGAAGTGAATAAGAAGCTGTAAAATGAATAAGAAGTGATTAAGAAGCTGTAAAATGAATAGGAAATGAATAAGAAGCTGTAAAATGAATAAGAAAAGAATAAGAAGCTGTAAAATGAATAGGAAATGAATAAGAAGCCGTAAAATGAATAAGAAGTGAATAAGAAGCCGGAATTGAATAAGAAGTGAATAAGAAGCCATAAAATGAATAAGAAGTGAATAAGAAGCTGTAAAATGAATAAGAAATGAATAAGAAGCTGTAAAATGAATAAGAAATGAATAAGAAGCTGTAAAATGAATAAGAAGTGAATAAGAAGCTGTAAAATGAATAGGAAATGAATAAGAAGCTGTAAAATGAATAAGAAGTGAATAAGATGTAAAATGAATAAGAAATGAATAAGAAGCTGGAAAATGAATAAGAAGTGAAAAAGAAGCTGTAAAATGAATAAGAAGTGAATAAAAAGCTGTAAAATGAATAAGAAATTAATAAGAAGCTGGACAATTAATAAGAAGTGAATAAAAAGCTGTAAAATGAATAAGAAGTGAATAAGAAGCTGGAAAATGAATAAGAAATGAATAAGAAGCTGTAAAATGAATAAGAAGTGAATTAGAAGCTGGAGCATAAATAAGAAGTGAATAAGAAGCTTGAGCATAAATAAGAAGTGAAAAAGAAGTGAATAAGAAGCTGGAGCACAAATAAGAAGTGAATAAGAAGCTTGAGCATAAATAAGAAGTGAATAAGAAGTGAATAAGAAGCTGGAGCATAAACAAGAAGTGAATAAGAAGCTTGAGCATAAATAAGAAGTGAATAAGAAGTGAATAAGAAGCTGGAGTACAAATAAGAAGTGAATAAGAAGCTGGAGTACAAATAAGAAGTGAATAAGAAGCTGGAATACAAATAAGAAGTGAATAAGAAGCTGGAGCACAAATAAGAAGTGAATAAGAAGCTGGTGCACAAATAAGAAGTGAAAAAGAAGCTGGAACACGAATAAGAAGTGAGTAAGAAACTGGAGCACAAATAAGAAGTGAATAAGGCGCTGTAGCACAAATAAGAAGTGAAAAAGAAGCTGAAAAATGAATAAGAAGCTTTAAAATGAATAAGAAATGAATAAGAAGCTGGAAAATTAATAAGAGGTGAAAAAGAAGCTGAGAAAATGAATAAGAAGTGAAAAAAATGCTGTAAAATGAATAAGAAATGAATAAGATGTAAAATGAATAAGAAGTGAATAAAAAGCTGTAAAATGAATAAGAAGTGAATAAGAAGCTGTAAAATGAATAAGAAATGAATAAGAAGCTGGAAAATGAATAAGAAGTGAAAAAGAAGCTGGAAAATGAATAAGAAGTGAATAAAAAGCTGTAAAATCAATAAGAAATTAATAAGAAGCTGGACAATTAATAAGAAGTGAATAAAAAGCTGTAAAATGAATAAGAAGTGAATAAGAAGCTGGAAAACGAATAAGAAATGAATAAGAAGCTGTTAAATGAAAAAGCAGTTAATAAGAAGCTGGAAAATGAATAAGAAGTGAATAAGAAGCTGTAAAATGAATAAGAAGTGAATAAGAAGCTGTAAAATGAATAAGAAATGAATAAGAAGCTGGAAAAAGAATAAGAAGTGAATAAGAAGCTGGAAAATGAATAAGAAATGAATAAGAAGCTGGAAAATGAATATGAAGTTAATAAGAAGCTGAAATATGAATAAGAAGTGAATAAGAAGCTGTAAAATGAACAGGAAATGAATGAGAAGCTGGAAAATGAATAAGAAGTGAATAAGAAGCTGTAAAATGAATAGGAAATGAATAAGAAGCTGGAAAATGAATAAGAAGTGAATAAGAAGCCATAAAATGAATAAGAAGTGAATAAGAAGCTGTAAAAAGAATAAGAAGTGAATAAGAAGCTGTAAAATGAATAAGAAATGAATAAGAAGCTGGAAAATGAATAAGAAGTGAAAAAGAAGCTGGAAAATGAATAAGAAGTGAATAAAAAGCTGTAAAATCAATAAGAAATTAATAAGAAGCTGGACAATTAATAAGTAGTGAATAAAAAGCTGTAAAATGAATAAGAAGTGAAAAAGAAGCTGGAAAACGAATAAGAAATGAATAAGAAGCTGTTAAATGAATAAGAAGTTAATAAGAAGCTGAAATACAAATAAGAAGTGAATAAGAAGCTGTAAAATGAACAGGAAATGAATGAGAAGCTGGAAAATGAATAAGAAGTGAATAAGAAGCTGTAAAATGAATAGGAAATGAATAAGAAGCTGGAAAATTAATAAGTAATGAATAAGAAGCTGTAAAATGAATAGGAAATGAATAAGAAGCTGTAAAATGAATACAAAGTGAATAAGAAGCTGTAAAATGAATAGAAAATGAATAAGAAGATGTAAAATGAATAAAAAGTGAATAAGAAGCTGTAAAATGAATAGAAAATGAATAAGAAGCTGTAAAATGAATAGGAAATGAATAAGAAGCTGGAAAATGAATAAGAAGTGAATAAGAAGCTGTAAAATGAATAAGAAGTGAATAAGAAGCTGTAAAATGAATAGGACATGACTAAGAAGCTGTAAAATGAATAAGAAGTAAATAAGATGCCGGAAAATGAATAAGAAGTGAATAAGAAGCCGGAAAATGAATAAGAAGTGAATAAGAAGCTGTAAAATGAATAAGAAGTGAATAAGAAGCTGTAAAATGAATAGGAAATGAATAAGAAGCTGTAAAATGAATAAGAGGTGAATAAGAAGCTGTAAAATGAATAGTAGATGAATAAGAAGCTGTAAAATGAATAAGAAGTGAATAAGAAGCCGTAAAATGAATAAGAAGTGAATAAGAAGCTGTAAAATGAATAAGAAGTGAATAAGAAGCTGTAAAATGAATAGGAAATGAATAAGAAGCTGGAAAATGAATAAGAAGTGAATAAGAAGCAAAGCTGTAAAATGAATAAGAAATTAATAAGAAGCTGTAAAATGAATAAGAAATTAATAAGAAGCTGTAAAATGAATAGGAAATGAATAAGAAGCTGTAAAATGAATAAAAAGTGAATAAGAAGCTGTAAAATGAATAGAAAATGAATAAGAAGATGTAAAATGAATAAGAAGTGAATAAGAAGCTGTAAAATGAATAGGAAATGAATAAGAAGCTGGAAAATGAATAAGAAGTGAATAAGAAGCAATAAAATGAATAAAAAGTGAATAAGAAGCTGTAAAATGAAGAAGAAGTGAATAAGAAGCTGTAAAATGAATAGGAAATGAATAAGAAGCTGTAAAATGAATAAGAAGTGAATAAGAAGCCATAAAATGAATGATGTGAATAAGAAGCTGGAGTACAAATAAGAAGTGAATAAGAAGCTGGAGTACAAATAAGAAGTGAATAAGAAGCTGGAATACAAATAAGAAGTGAATAAGAAGCTGGAGCACAAATAAGAAGTGAATAAGAAGCTGGTGCACAAATAAGAAGTGAAAAAGAAGCTGGAACACGAATAAGAAGTGAGTAAGAAACTGGAGCACAAATAAGAAGTGAATAAGACGCTGTAGCACAAATAAGAAGTGAAAAAGAAGCTGAAAAATGAATAAGAAGCTTTAAAATGAATAAGAAATGAATAAGAAGCTGGAAAATTAATAAGAGGTGAAAAAGAAGCTGAGAAAATGAATAAGAAGTGAAAAAAATGCTGTAAAATGAATAAGAAATGAATAAGATGTAAAATGAATAAGAAGTGAATAAAAAGCTGTAAAATGAATAAGAAGTGAATAAGAAGCTGTAAAATGAATAAGAAATGAATAAGAAGCTGGAAAATGAATAAGAAGTGAAAAAGAAGCTGGAAAATGAATAAGAAGTGAATAAAAAGCTGTAAAATCAATAAGAAATTAATAAGAAGCTGGACAATTAATAAGAAGTGAATAAAAAGCTGTAAAATGAATAAGAAGTGAATAAGAAGCTGGAAAACGAATAAGAAATGAATAAGAAGCTGTTCAATGAAAAAGCAGTTAATAAGAAGCTGGAAAATGAATAAGAAGTGAATAAGAAGCTGTAAAATGAATAAGAAATGAATAAGAAGCTGGAAAAAGAATAAGAAGTGAATAAGAAGCTGGAAAATGAATAAGAAATGAATAAGAAGCTGGAAAATGAATATGAAGTTAATAAGAAGCTGAAATATGAATAAGAAGTGAATAAGAAGCTGTAAAATGAACAGGAAATGAATGAGAAGCTGGAAAATGAATAAGAAGTGAATAAGAAGCTGTAAAATGAATAGGAAATGAATAAGAAGCTGGAAAATGAATAAGAAGTGAATAAGAAGCCATAAAATGAATAAGAAGTGAATAAGAAGCTGTAAAAAGAATAAGAAGTGAATAAGAAGCTGTAAAATGAATAAGAAATGAATAAGAAGCTGGAAAATGAATAAGAAGTGAAAAAGAAGCTGGAAAATGAATAAGAAGTGAATAAAAAGCTGTAAAATCAATAAGAAATTAATAAGAAGCTGGACAATTAATAAGTAGTGAATAAAAAGCTGTAAAATGAATAAGAAGTGAAAAAGAAGCTGGAAAACGAATAAGAAATGAATAAGAAGCTGTTAAATGAATAAGAAGTTAATAAGAAGCTGAAATACAAATAAGAAGTGAATAAGAAGCTGTAAAATGAACAGGAAATGAATGAGAAGCTGGAAAATGAATAAGAAGTGAATAAGAAGCTGTAAAATGAATAGGAAATGAATAAGAAGCTGGAAAATTAATAAGTAATGAATAAGAAGCTGTAAAATGAATAGGAAATGAATAAGAAGCTGTAAAATGAATACAAAGTGAATAAGAAGCTGTAAAATGAATAGAAAATGAATAAGAAGATGTAAAATGAATACAAAGTGAATAAGAAGCTGTAAAATGAATAGAAAATGAATAAGAAGCTGTAAAATGAATAGGAAATGAATAAGAAGCTGGAAAATGAATAAGAAGTGAATAAGAAGCTGTAAAATGAATAAGAAGTGAATAAGAAGCTGTAAAATGAATAGGACATGACTAAGAAGCTGTAAAATGAATAAGAAGTAAATAAGATGCCGGAAAATGAATAAGAAGTGAATAAGAAGCCGGAAAATGAATAAGAAGTGAATAAGAAGCTGTAAAATGAATAAGAAGTGAATAAGAAGCTGTAAAATGAATAGGAAATGAATAAGAAGCTGTAAAATGAATAAGAGGTGAATAAGAAGCTGTAAAATGAATAGTAGATGAATAAGAAGCTGTAAAATGAATAAGAAGTGAATAAGAAGCCGTAAAATGAATAAGAAGTGAATAAGAAGCTGTAAAATGAATAAGAAGTGAATAAGAAGCTGTAAAATGAATAGGAAATGAATAAGAAGCTGGAAAATGAATAAGAAGTGAATAAGAAGCAAAGCTGTAAAATGAATAAGAAATTAATAAGAAGCTGTAAAATGAATAAGAAATTAATAAGAAGCTGTAAAATGAATAGGAAATGAATAAGAAGCTGTAAAATGAATAAAAAGTGAATAAGAAGCTGTAAAATGAATAGAAAATGAATAAGAAGATGTAAAATGAATAAGAAGTGAATAAGAAGCTGTAAAATGGATAGGAAATGAATAAGAAGCTGGAAAATGAATAAGAAGTGAATAAGAAGCAATAAAATGAATAAGAAGTGAATAAGAAGCTGTAAAATGAATAAGAAGTGAATAAGAAGCTGTAAAATGAATAGGAAATGAATAAGAAGCTGTAAAATGAATAAGAAGTGAATAAGAAGCCATAAAATGAATGATGTGAATAAGAAGCTGTAAAATGAATTAGAAGTGAATAAGAAGCTGTAAAATGAATAAGAAGTGAATAAGAAGCTGTAAAATGAATAGGAAATGAATAAGAAGCTGTAAAATGAATAAGAAGTGAATAAGAAGCTGTAAAATGAATAGGAAATGAATAAGAAGCTGTAAAATGAATAAGAAGTGAATAAGAAGCTGTAAAATGAATAAGAAGTGATTAAGAAGCTGTAAAATGAATAGGAAATGAATAAGAAGCTGTAAAATGAATAAGAAAAGAATAAGAAGCTGTAAAATGAATAGGAAATGAATAAGAAGCCGTAAAATGAATAAGAAGTGAATAAGAAGCCGGAATTGAATAAGAAGTGAATAAGAAGCCATAAAATGAATAAGAAGTGAATAAGAAGCTGTAAAATGAATAAGAAATGAATAAGAAGCTGTAAAATGAATAAGAAATGAATAAGAAGCTGTAAAATGAATAAGAAGTGAATAAGAAGCTGTAAAATGAATAGGAAATGAATAAGAAGCTGTAAAATGAATAAGAAGTGAATAAGATGTAAAATGAATAAGAAATGAATAAGAAGCTGGAAAATGAATAAGAAGTGAAAAAGAAGCTGTAAAATGAATAAGAAGTGAATAAAAAGCTGTAAAATGAATAAGAAATTAATAAGAAGCTGGACAATTAATAAGAAGTGAATAAAAAGCTGTAAAATGAATAAGAAATTAATAAGAAGCTGGACAATTAATAAGAAGTGAATAAAAAGCTGTAAAATGAATAAGAAGTGAATAAGAAGCTGGAAAATGAATAAGAAATGAATAAGAAGCTGTAAAATGAATAAGAAGTGAATTAGAAGCTGGAGCATAAATAAGAAGTGAATAAGAAGCTTGAGCATAAATAAGAAGTGAAAAAGAAGTGAATAAGAAGCTGGAGCACAAATAAGAAGTGAATAAGAAGCTTGAGCATAAATAAGAAGTGAATAAGAAGTGAATAAGAAGCTGGAGCATAAACAAGAAGTGAATAAGAAGCTTGAGCATAAATAAGAAGTGAATAAGAAGTGAATAAGAAGCTGGAGTACAAATAAGAAGTGAATAAGAAGCTGGAGTACAAATAAGAAGTGAATAAGAAGCTGGAATACAAATAAGAAGTGAATAAGAAGCTGGAGCACAAATAAGAAGTGAATAAGAAGCTGGCGCACAAATAAGAAGTGAAAAAGAAGCTGGAACACGAATAAGAAGTGAGTAAGAAACTGGAGCACAAATAAGAAGTGAATAAGACGCTGTAGCACAAATAAGAAGTGAAAAAGAAGCTGTAATATGAATAAGAAGCTTTAAAATGAATAAGAAATTAATAAGAAGCTGGAAAATTAATAAGAGGTGAAAAAGAAGCTGAGAAAATGAATAAGAAGTGAAAAAAATGCTGTAAAATGAATAAGAAATGAATAAGATGTAAAATGAATAAGAAGTGAATAAAAAGCTGTAAAATGAATAAGAAGTGAATAAGAAGCTGTAAAATGAACAGGAAATGAATGAGAAGCTGGAAAATGAATAAGAAGTGAATAAGAAGCTGTAAAATGAATAGGAAATGAATAAGAAGCTGGAAAATGAATAAGAAGTGAATAAGAAGCCATAAAATGAATAAGAAGTGAATAAGAAGCTGTAAAAAGAATAATAAGTGAATAAGAAGCTGTAAAATGAATAGGAAATGAATAAGAAGCTGGAAAATTAATAAGAGGTGAAAAAGAAGCTGTAAAATGAATAAGAAGTGAAAAAAATGCTGTAAAATGAATAAGAAATGAATAAGAAGCTGTAAAATGAATAAGAAATTAATAAGAAGCTGAGAAAATGAATAAGAAGTTAATAAAAAGCTGTAAAATGAATAAGAAGTGAATAAGAAGCTGTAAAATGAATAAGAAATGAATAAGAGGCTGGAAAATGAATAAGAAGTGAAAAAAAAGCTGGAAAATGAATAAGAAGTGAATAAAAAGCTGTAAAATCAATAAGAAATTAATAAGAAGCTGGACAATTAATAAGTAGTGAATAAAAAGCTGTAAAATGAATAAGAAGTGAAAAAGAAGCTGGAAAACGAATAAGAAATGAATAAGAAGCTGTTAAATGAATAAGAAGTTAATAAGAAGCTGGAAAATGAATAAGAAGTGAATAAGAAGCTGTAAAATGAATAAGAAGTGAATAAGAAGCTGTAAAATGAATAAGAAATGAATAAGGAGCTGGAAAAAGAATAAGAAGTGAATAAGAAGCTGGAAAAAGAATAAGAAATGAATAAGAAGCTGGAAAATGAATATGAAGTTAATAAGAAGCTGAAATACAAATAAGAAGTGAATAAGAAGCTGTAAAATGAATAGTAGATGAATAAGAAGCTGTAAAATGAATAAGAAGTGAAAAAGAAGCCGTAAAATGAATAAGAAGTGAATAAGAAGCTGTAAAATGAATAAGAAGTGAATAAGAAGCTGTAAAATGAATAGGAAATGAATAAGAAGCTGGAAAATGAATAAGAAGTGAATAAGAAGCAAAGCTGTAAAATGAATAAGAAATTAATAAGAAGCTGTAAAATGAATAAGAAATGAATAAGAAGCTGTAAAATGAATAGGAAATGAATAAGAAGCTGTAAAATGAATAAAAAGTGAATAAGAAGCTGTAAAATGAATAGAAAATGAATAAGAAGATGTAAAATGAATAAGAAGTGAATAAGAAGCTGTAAAATGAATAAGAAATGAATAAGAAGCTGGAAAATGAATAAGAAGTGAAAAAGAAGCTGGAAAATGAATAAGAAGTGAATAAAAAGCTGTAAAATCAATAAGAAATTAATAAGAAGCTGGACAATTAATAAGTAGTGAATAAAAAGCTGTAAAATGAATAAGAAGTGAAAAAGAAGCTGGAAAACGAATAAGAAATGAATAAGAAGCTGTTAAATGAATAAGAAGTTAATAAGAAGCTGAAATACAAATAAGAAGTGAATAAGAAGCTGTAAAATGAACAGGAAATGAATGAGAAGCTGGAAAATGAATAAGAAGTGAATAAGAAGCTGTAAAATTAATAGGAAATGAATAAGAAGCTGGAAAATTAATAAGTAATGAATAAGAAGCTGTAAAATGAATAGGAAATGAATAAGAAGCTGTAAAATGAATACAAAGTGAATAAGAAGCTGTAAAATGAATAGAAAATGAATAAGAAGATGTAAAATGAATACAAAGTGAATAAGAAGCTGTAAAATGAATAGAAAATGAATAAGAAGCTGTAAAATGAATAGGAAATGAATAAGAAGCTGGAAAATGAATAAGAAGTGAATAAGAAGCTGGAAAATGAATAAGAAGTGAATAAGAAGCTGTAAAATGAATAGGACATGATTAAGAAGCTGTAAAATGAATAAGAAGTAAATAAGATGCCGGAAAATGAATAAGAAGTGAATAAGAAGCCGGAAAATGAATAAGAAGTGAATAAGAAGCTGTAAAATGAATAAGAAGTGAATAAGAAGCTGTAAAATGAATAGGAAATGATTAAGAAGCTGTAAAATGAATAAGAGGTGAATAAGAAGCTGTAAAATGAATAGTAGATGAATAAGAAGCTGTAAAATGAATAAGAAGTGAATAAGAAGCCGTAAAATGAATAAGAAGTGAATAAGAAGCTGTAAAATGAATAAGAAGTGAATAAGAAGCTGTAAAATGAATAGGAAATGAATAAGAAGCTGGAAAATGAATAAGAAGTGAATAAGAAGCAAAGCTGTAAAATGAATAAGAAATTAATAAGAAGCTGTAAAATGAATAAGAAATTAATAAGAAGCTGTAAAATGAATAGGAAATGAATAAGAAGCTGTAAAATGAATAAAAAGTGAATAAGAAGCTGTAAAATGAATAGAAAATGAATAAGAAGATGTAAAATGAATAAGAAGTGAATAAGAAGCTGTAAAATGAATAGGAAATGAATAAGAAGCTGGAAAATGAATAAGAAGTGAATAAGAAGCAATAAAATGAATAAGAAGTGAATAAGAAGCTGTAAAATGAATAAGAAGTGAATAAGAAGCTGTAAAATGAATAGGAAATGAATAAGAAGCTGTAAAATGAATAAGAAGTGAATAAGATGCCATAAAATGAATGATGTGAATAAGAAGCTGTAAAATGAATAAGAAGTGAATAAGAAGCTGTAAAATGAATAAGAAGTGAATAAGAAGCTGTAAAATGAATAGGAAATGAATAAGAAGCTGTAAAATGAATAAGAAGTGAATAAGAAGCTGTAAAATGAATAGGAAATGAATAAGAAGCTGTAAAATGAATAAGAAGTGAATAAGAAGCTGTAAAATGAATAGAAAATGAATAGGAAGCTGTAAAATGAATAAGAAGTGAATAAGAAGCTGTAAAATGAATAAGAGGTGATTAAGAAGCTGTAAAATGAATAGGAAATCAATAAGAAGCTGTAAAATGAATAAGAAAAGAATAAGAAGCTGTAAAATGAATAGGAAATGAATAAGAAGCCGTAAAATGAATAAGAAGTGAATAAGAAGCCGGAATTGAATAAGAAGTGAATAAGAAGCCATAAAATGAATAAGAAGTGAATAAGAAGCTGTAAAATGAATAAGAAATGAATAAGAAGCTGTAAAATGAATAAGAAATGAATAAGAAGCTGTAAAATGAATAAGAAGTGAATAAGAAGCTGTAAAATGAATAGGAAATGAATAAGAAGCTGTAAAATGAATAAGAAGTGAATAAGATGTAAAATGAATAAGAAATGAATAAGAAGCTGGAAAATGAATAAGAAGTGAAAAAGAAGCTGTAAAATGAATAAGAAGTGAATAAAAAGCTGTAAAATGAATAAGAAATTAATAAGAAGCTGGACAATTAATAAGAAGTGAATAAAAAGCTGTAAAATGAATAAGAAGTGAATAAGAAGCTGGAAAATGAATAAGAAATGAATAAGAAGCTGTAAAATGAATAAGAAGTGAATTAGAAGCTGGAGCATAAATAAGAAGTGAATAAGAAGCTTGAGCATAAATAAGAAGTGAAAAAGAAGTGAATAAGAAGCTGGAGCACAAATAAGAAGTGAATAAGAAGCTTGAGCATAAATAAGAAGTGAATAAGAAGTGAATAAGAAGCTGGAGCATAAACAAGAAGTGAATAAGAAGCTTGAGCATAAATAAGAAGTGAATAAGAAGTGAATAAGAAGCTGGAGTACAAATAAGAAGTGAATAAGAAGCTGGAGTACAAATAAGAAGTGAATAAGAAGCTGGAATACAAATAAGAAGTGAATAAGAAGCTGGAGCACAAATAAGAAGTGAATAAGAAGCTGGCGCACAAATAAGAAGTGAAAAAGAAGCTGGAACACGAATAAGAAGTGAGTAAGAAACTGGAGCACAAATAAGAAGTGAATAAGACGCTGTAGCACAAATAAGAAGTGAAAAAGAAGCTGTAATATGAATAAGAAGCTTTAAAATGAATAAGAAATGAATAAGAAGCTGGAAAATTAATAAGAGGTGAAAAAGAAGCTGAGAAAATGAATAAGAAGTGAAAAAAATGCTGTAAAATGAATAAGAAATGAATAAGATGTAAAATGAATAAGAAGTGAATAAAAAGCTGTAAAATGAATAAGAAGTGAATAAGAAGCTGTAAAATGAATAAGAAATGAATAAGAAGCTAGAAAATGAATAAGAAGTGAAAAAGAAGCTGGAAAATGAATAAGAAGTGAATAAAAAGCTGTAAAATCAATAAGAAATTAATAAGAAGCTGGACAATTAATAAGAAGTGAATAAAAAGCTGTAAAATGAATAAGAAGTGAATAAGAAGCTGGAAAACGAATAAGAAATGAATAAGAAGCTGTTAAATGAAAAAGAAGTTAATAAGAAGCTGGAAAATGAATAAGAAGTGAATAAGAAGCTGTAAAATGAATAAGAAGTGAATAAGAAGCTGTAAAATGAATAAGAAATGAATAAGAAGCTGGAAAAAGAATAAGAAGTGAATAAGAAGCTGGAAAATGAATAAGAAATGAATAAGAAGCTGGAAAATGAATATGAAGTTAATAAGAAGCTGAAATATGAATAAGAAGTGAATAAGAAGCTGTAAAATGAACAGGAAATGAATGAGAAGCTGGAAAATGAATAAGAAGTGAATAAGAAGCTGTAAAATGAATAGGAAATGAATAAGAAGCTGGAAAATGAATAAGAAGTGAATAAGAAGCCATAAAATGAATAAGAAGTGAATAAGAAGCTGTAAAAAGAATAATAAGTGAATAAGAAGCTGTAAAATGAATAGGAAATGAATAAGAAGCTGGAAAATTAATAAGAGGTGAAAAAGAAGCTGTAAAATGAATAAGAAGTGAAAAAAATGCTGTAAAATGAATAAGAAATGAATAAGAAGCTGTAAAATGAATAAGAAATTAATAAGAAGCTGAGAAAATGAATAAGAAGTTAATAAAAAGCTGTAAAATGAATAAGAAGTGAATAAGAAGCTTTAAAATGAATAAGAAATGAATAAGAGGCTGGAAAATGAATAAGAAGTGAAAAAAAAGCTGGAAAATGAATAAGAAGTGAATAAAAAGCTGTAAAATCAATAAGAAATTAATAAGAAGCTGGACAATTAATAAGTAGTGAATAAAAAGCTGTAAAATGAATAAGAAGTGAAAAAGAAGCTGGAAAACGAATAAGAAATGAATAAGAAGCTGTTAAATGAATAAGAAGTTAATAAGAAGCTGGAAAATGAATAAGAAGTGAATAAGAAGCTGTAAAATGAATAAGAAGTGAATAAGAAGCTGTAAAATGAATAAGAAATGAATAAGGAGCTGGAAAAAGAATAAGAAGTGAATAAGAAGCTGGAAAAAGAATAAGAAATGAATAAGAAGCTGGAAAATGAATATGAAGTTAATAAGAAGCTGAAATACAAATATGAAGTGAATAAGAAGCTGTAAAATGAATAGTAGATGAATAAGAAGCTGTAAAATGAATAAGAAGTGAATTAGAAGCCGTAAAATGAATAAGAAGTGAATAAGAAGCTGCAAAATGAATAAGAAGTGAATAAGAAGCTGTAAAATGAATAGGAAATGAATAAGAAGCTGGAAAATGAATAAGAAGTGAATAAGAAGCAAAGCTGTAAAATGAATAAGAAATTAATAAGAAGCTGTAAAATGAATAAGAAATGAATAAGAAGCTGTAAAATGAATAGGAAATGAATAAGAAGCTGTAAAATGAATAAAAAGTGAATAAGAAGCTGTAAAATGAATAGAAAATGAATAAGAAGATGTAAAATGAATAAGAAGTGAATAAGAAGCTGTAAAATGAATAAGAAATGAATAAGAAGCTGGAAAATGAATAAGAAGTGAAAAAGAAGCTGGAAAATGAATAAGAAGTGAATAAAAAGCTGTAAAATCAATAAGAAATTAATAAGAAGCTGGACAATTAATAAGTAGTGAATAAAAAGCTGTAAAATGAATAAGAAGTGAAAAAGAAGCTGGAAAACGAATAAGAAATGAATAAGAAGCTGTTAAATGAATAAGAAGTTAATAAGAAGCTGGAAAATGAATAAGAAGTGAATAAGAAGCTGTAAAATGAATAAGAAGTGAATAAGAAGCTGTAAAATGAATATGAAATGAATAAGGAGCTGGAAAAAGAATAAGAAGTGAATAAGAAGCTGGAAAAAGAAAAAGAAATGAATAAGAAGCTGGAAAATGAATATGAAGTTAATAAGAAGCTGAAATACAAATAAGAAGTGAATAAGAAGCTTTTAAAATGAACAGGAAATGAATGAGAAGCTGGAAAATGAATAAGAAGTGAATAAGAAGCTGTAAAATGAATAGGAAATGAATAAGAAGCTGGAAAATTAATAAGAAATGAATAAGAAGCTGTAAAATGAATAGGAAATGAATAAGAAGCTGTAAAATGAATACAAAGTGAATAAGAAGCTGTAAAATGAATAGAAAATGAATAAGAAGATGTAAAATGAATACAAAGTGAATAAGAAGCTGTAAAATGAATAGAAAATGAATAAGAAGCAGTAAAATGAATAGGAAATGAATAAGAAGCTGGAAAATGAATAAGAAGTGAATAAGAAGCTGTAAAATGAATAAGAAGTGAATAAGAAGCTGTAAAATGAATAGGACATGATTAAGAAGCTGTAAAATGAATAGGAAATGAATATGAAGCTGTAAAATGAATAAGAAGTAAATAAGATGCCGGAAAATGAATAAGAAGTGAATAAGAAGCCGGAAAATGAATAAGAAGTGAATAAGAAGCTGTAAAATGAATAAGAAGTGAATAAGAAGCTGTAAAATGAATAGGAAATGAATAAGAAGCTGTAAAATGAATAAGAAGTGAATAAGAAGCTGTAAAATGAATAGTAGATGAATAAGAAGCTGTAAAATGAATAAGAAGTGAATAAGAAGCCGTAAAATGAATAAGAAGTGAATAGGAAGCTGTAAAATGAATAAGAAGTGAATAAGAAGCTATAAAATGAATAGGAAATGAATAAGAAGCTGGAAAATGAATAAGAAGTGAATAAGAGGCAAAGCTGTAAAATGAATAAGAAATTAATAAGAAGCTGTAAAATGAATAAGAAATGAATAAGAAGCTGTAAAATGAATAGGAAATGAATAAGAAGCTGTAAAATGAATAGGAAATGAATAAGAAGCTGTAAAATGAATAAAAAGTGAATAAGAAGCTGTAAAATGAATAGAAAATGAATAAGAAGATGTAAAATGAATAAGAAGTGAATAAGAAGCTGTAAAATGAATAGGAAATGAATAAGAAGCTGGAAAATTAATAAGAAGTGAATAAGAAGCAATAAAATGAATAAGAAGTGAATAAGAAGCTGTAAAATGAATAAGAAGTGAATAAGAAGCTGTAAAATGAATAAGAAATGAATAAGAAGCTGTAAAATGAATAAGAAGTGAATAAGAAGCCATAAAATGAATGATGTGAATAAGAAGCTGTAAAATGAATAAGAAGTGAATAAGAAGCTGTAAAATGAATAAGAAGTGAATAAGAAGCTGTAAAATGAATAGGAAATGAATAAGAAGCTGTAAAATGAATAAGAAGTGAATAAGAAGCTGTAAAATGAATAGGAAATGAATAAGAAGCTGTAAAATGAATAAGAAGTGAATAAGAAGCTGTAAAATGAATAGGAAATGAATAGGAAGCTGTAAAATGAATAAGAAGTGAATAAGAAGCTGTAAAATGAATAAGAAGTGATTAAGAAGCTGTAATATGAATAGGAAATGAATAAGAAGCTGTAAAATGAATAAGAAAAGAATAAGAAGCTGTAAAATGAATAGGAAATGAATAAGAAGCCGTAAAATGAATAAGAAGTGAATAAGAAGCCGGAATTGAATAAGAAGTGAATAAGAAGCCATAAAATGAATAAGAAGTGAATAAGAAGCTGTAAAATGAATAAGAAATGAATAAGAAGCTGTAAAATGAATAAGAAATGAATAAGAAGCTGTAAAATGAATAAGAAGTGAATAAGAAGCTGTAAAATGAATAGGAAATGAATAAGAAGCTGTAAAATGAATAAGAAGTGAATAAGATGTAAAATGAATAAGAAATGAATAAGAAGCTGGAAAATGAATAAGAAGTGAAAAAGAAGCTGTAAAATGAATAAGAAGTGAATAAAAAGCTGTAAAATGAATAAGAAATTAATAAGAAGCTGGACAATTAATAAGAAGTGAATAAAAAGCTGTAAAATGAATAAGAAGTGAATAAGAAGCTGGAAAATGAATAAGAAATGAATAAGAAGCTGGAAAATGAATAAGAAGTGAATTAGAAGCTGGAGCATAAATAAGAAGTGAATAAGAAGCTTGAGCATAATTAAGAAGTGAAAAAGAAGTGAATAAGAAGCTGGAGCACAAATAAGAAGTGAATAAGAAGCTTGAGCATAAATAAGAAGTGAATAAGAAGTGAATAAGAAGCTGGAGCATAAACAAGAAGTGAATAAGAAGCTTGAGCATAAATAAGAAGTGAATAAGAAGAGAATAAGAAGCTGGAGTACAAATAAGAAGTGAAAAAGAAGCTGGAGTACAAATAAGAAGTGAATAAGAAGCTGGAATACAAATAAGAAGTGAATAAGAAGCTGGAGCACAAATATGAAGTGAATAAGAAGCTGGCGCACAAATAAGAAGTGAAAAAGAAGCTGGAACACGAATAAGAAGTGAGTAAGAAACTGGAGCACAAATAAGAAGTGAATAAGACGCTGTAGCACAAATAAGAAGTGAAAAAGAAGCTGTAAAATGAATAAGAAGCTTTAAAATGAATAAGAAATGAATAAGAAGCTGGAAAATTAATAAGAGGTGAAAAAGAAGCTGAGAAAATGAATAAGAAGTGAAAAAAATGCTGTAAAATGAATAAGAAATGAATAAGATGTAAAATGAATAAGAAGTGAATAAAAAGCTGTAAAATGAATAAGAAGTGAATAAGAAGCTGTAAAATGAATAAGAAATGAATAAGAAGCTGGAAAATGAATAAGAAGTGAAAAAGAAGCTGGAAAATGAATAAGAAGTGAATAAAAAGCTGTAAAATCAATAAGAAATTAATAAGAAGCTGGACAATTAATAAGAAGTGAATAAAAAGCTGTAAAATGAATAAGAAGTGAATAAGAAGCTGGAAAACGAATAAGAAATGAATAAGAAGCTGTTAAATGAAAAAGAAGTTAATAAGAAGCTGGAAAATGAATAAGAAGTGAATAAGAAGCTGTAAAATGAATAAGAAATGAATAAGAAGCTGGAAAAAGAATAAGAAGTGAATAAGAAGCTGGAAAATGAATAAGAAATGAATAAGAAGCTGGAAAATGAATATGAAGTTAATAAGAAGCTGAAATATGAATAAGAAGTGAATAAGAAGCTGTAAAATGAACAGGAAATGAATGAGAAGCTGGAAAATGAATAAGAAGTGAATAAGAAGCTGTAAAATGAATAGGAAATGAACAAGAAGCTGGAAAATGAATAAGAAGTGAATAAGAAGCCATAAAATGAATAAGAAGTGAATAAGAAGCTGTAAAAAGAATAAGAAGTGAATAAGAAGCTGTAAAATGAATAGGAAATGAATAAGAAGCTGGAAAATTAATAATAGGTGAAAAAGAAGCTGTAAAATGAATAAGAAGTGAAAAAAATGCTGTAAAATGAATAAGAAATGAATAAGAAGCTGTAAAATGAATAAGAAATGAATAAGAAGCTGAGAAAATGAATAAGAAGTGAATAAAAAGCTGTAAAATCAATAAGAAATTAATAAGAAGCTGGACAATTAATAAGTAGTGAATAAAAAGCTGTAAAATGAATAAGAAGTGAAAAAGAAGCTGGAAAACGAATAAGAAATGAATAAGAAGCTGTTAAATGAATAAGAAGTTAATAATAAGCTGGAAAATGAATAAGAAGTGAATAAGAAGCTGTAAAATGAATAAGAAGTGAATAAGAAGCTGTAAAATGAATAAGAAATGAATAAGGAGCTGGAAAAAGAATAAGAAGTGAATAAGAAGCTGGAAAAAGAATAAGAAGTGAATAAGAAGCTGTAAAAAGAATAGGAAATGAATAAGAAGCTGTAAAATGAATAAGAAGTGAATAAGAAGCTGTAAAATGAATAGTAGATGAATAAGAAGCTGTAAAATGAATAAGAAGTGAATAAGAAGCCGTAAAATGAATAAGAAGTGAATAAGAAGCTGTAAAATGAATAAGAAGTGAATAAGAAGCTGTAAAATGAATAGGAAATGAATAAGAAGCTGGAAAATGAATAAGAAGTGAATAAGAAGCAAAGCTGTAAAATGAATAAGAAATTAATAAGAAGCTGTAAAATGAATAAGAAATGAATAAGAAGCTGTAAAATGAATAGGAAATGAATAAGAAGCTGTAAAATGAATAAAAAGTGAATAAGAAGCTGTAAAATGAATAGGAAATGAATAAGAAGCTGGAAAATGAATAAGAAGTGAATAAGAAGCAATAAAATGAATAAGAAGTGAATAAGAAGCTGTAAAATGAAAAAGAAGTGAATAAGAAGCTGTAAAATGATTAGGAAATGAATAAGAAGCTGGAAAATGAATAAGAAGTGAATAAGAAGCCATAAAATGAATAAGTAGTGAATAAGAAGCTGTAAAATGAATAAGAAGTGAAAAAGAAGCTGTAAAATGAATAGGAAATGAATAAGAAGCTGTAAAATGAATAAGAAATGAATAAGAAGCTGTAAAATGAATAAGAAGTGAATAAGAAGCTGTAAAATGAATAGGAAATGAATAAGAAGCTGTAAAATTAATAGGAAATGAATAAGAAGCTGGAAAATGAATAAGAAGTGAATAAGAAGCTGTAAAATGAATAAGAAGTGAATAAGAAGCTGTAAAATGAATAGGACATGATTAAGAAGCTGTAAAATGAATAGGAAATGAATAAGAAGCTGTAAAATGAATAAGAAGTAAATAAGATGCCGGAAAATGAATAAGAAGTGAATAAGAAGCCGGAAAATGAATAAGAAGTGAATAAGAAGCTGTAAAATGAATAAAAAGTGAATAAGAAGCTGTAAAATGAATAGAAAATGAATAAGAAGATGTAAAATGAATAAGAAGTGAATAAGAAGCTGTAAAATGAATAGGAAATGAATAAGAAGCTGGAAAATGAATAAGAAGTGAATAAGAAGCAAAGCTGTAAAATGAATAAGAAATGAATAAGAAGCTGTAAAATGAATAAGAAATGAATAAGAAGCTGTAAAATGAATAGGAAGTGAATAAGAAGCTGTAAAATGAATAGAAAATGAATAAGAAGATGTAAAATGAATAAGAAGTGAATAAGAAGCTGTAAAATGAATAGGAAATGAATAAGAAGCTGGAAAATGAATAAGAAGTGAATAAGAAGCAATAAAATGAATAAGAAGTGAATAAGAAGCTGTAAAATGAATAAGAAGTGAATAAGAAGCTGTAAAATGAATAGGAAATGAATAAGAAGCTGTAAAATGAATAAGAAGTGAATAAGAAGCCATAAAATGAATGATGTGAATAAGAAGCTGTAAAATGAATAAGAAGTGAATAAGAAGCTGTAAAATGAATAGGAAATGAATAAGAAGCTGTAAAATGAATAAAAAGTGAATAAGAAGCTGTAAAATGAATAGAAAATGAATAAGAAGATGTAAAATGAATAAGAAGTGAATAAGAAGCTGTAAAATGAATAGGAAATGAATAAGAAGCTGGAAAAAGAATAAGAAGTGAATAAGAAGCAATAAAATGAATAAGAAGTGAATAAGAAGCTGTAAAATGAATAAGAAGTGAATAAGAAGCTGTAAAATGAATAGGAAATGAATAAGAAGCTGTAAAATGAATAAGAAGTGAATAAGAAGCCATAAAATGAATGATGTGAATAAGAAGCTGTAAAATGAATAAGAAGTGAATAAGAAGCTGTAAAATGATTAGGAAATGAATAAGAAGCTGGAAAATGAATAAGAAGTGAATAAGTAGCTGTAAAATGAATAGGAAATGAATAAGAAGCTGTAAAATGAATAAGAAGTGAATAAGAAGCCATAAAATGAATGATGTGAATAAGAAGCTGTAAAATGAATAAGAAGTGAATAAGAAGCTGTAAAATGATTAGGAAATGAATAAGAAGCTGGAAAATGAATAAGAAGTGAATAAGAAGCCATAAAATAAATAAGAAGTGAATAAGAAGCTGTAAAATGAATAAGAAGTGAAAAAGAAGCTGTAAAATGAATAGGAAATGAATAAGAAGCTGTAAAATGAATAAGAAATGAATAAGAAGCTGTAAAATGAATAAGAAGTGAATAAGAAGCTGTAAAATGAATAGGAAATGAATAAGAAGATGTAAAATGAATAAGAAGTTAATAAAAAGCTGTAAAATGAATAATAAATGAATAAGAAGCTGGAAAATGAATAAGAAGTGAAAAAGAAGCTGGAATATGATTAAGAAGTGAATAAAAACTGTAAAATGAATAAGAAATTAATAAGAAGCTGTAAAATGAATAAGAAGTGAATAAGAAGCTGTAAAATGAATAGGAAATGAATAAGAAGCTGGAAAATGAATAGGAAATGAATAAGAAGCTGTAAAATGAATAAGAAATGAATAAGAAGCTGTAGAATGAATAGGAAATGAATAAGAAGCTGTAAAATGAATAAGAAGTGAATAAGAAGCCATAAAATGAATAAGAAGTGAATAAGAAGCTGTAAAATGAATAAGAAGTGAATAAGAAGCTGTAAAATGAATAAGAAGTGAATAAGAAGCTGTAAAATGAATAGGAAATGAATAAGAAGATGTAAAATGAATAAGAAGTGAATAAGAAGCTGTAAAATGAATAGGAAATGAATAAGAAGCTGGAAAATGAATAAGAAGTGAATAAGAAGCAAAGCTGTAAAATGAATAAGAAATTAATAAGAAGCTGTAAAATGAATAAGAAATGAATAAGAAGCTGTAAAATAAATAGGAAATGAATAAGAAGCTGTAAAATGAATAAAAAGTGAATAAGAAGCTGTAAAATGAATAGAAAATGAATAAGAAGATGTAAAATGAATAAGAAGTGAATAAGAAGCTGTAAAATGAATAAGAAATGAATAAGAAGCTGGAAAATGAATAAGAAGTGAATAAGAAGCAATAAAATGAATAAGAAGTGAATAAGAAGCTGTAAAATGAATAAGAAGTGAATAAGAAGCTGTAAAATGAATAGGAAATGAATAAGAAGCTGTAAAATGAATAAGAAGTGAATAAGAAGCCATAAAATGAATGATGTGAATAAGAAGCTGTAAAATGAATAAGAAGTGAATAAGAAGCTGTAAAATGAATAAGAAGTGAATAAGAAGCTGTAAAATGAATAGGAAATGAATAAGAAGCTGTAAAATGAATAAGAAGTGAATAAGAAGCTGTAAAATGAATAGGAAATGAATAAGAAGCTGTAAAATGAATAAGAAGTGAATAAGAAGCTGTAAAATGAATAGGAAATGAATAGGAAGCTGTAAAATGAATAAGAAGTGAATAAGAAGCTGTAAAATGAATAAGAAGTGAATAAGAAGCTGGAAAATGAATAAGAAATGAATAAGAAGCTGGAAAATGAATATGAAGTTAATAAGAAGCTGAAATATGAATAAGAAGTGAATAAGAAGCTGTAAAATGAACAGGAAATGAATGAGAAGCTGGAAAATGAATAAGAAGTGAATAAGAAGCTGTAAAATGAATAGGAAATGAACAAGAAGCTGGAAAATGAATAAGAAGTGAATAAGAAGCCATAAAATGAATAAGAAGTGAATAAGAAGCTGTAAAAAGAATAAGAAGTGAATAAGAAGCTGTAAAATGAATAGGAAATGAATAAGAAGCTGGAAAATTAATAAGAGGTGAAAAAGAAGCTGTAAAATGAATAAGAAGTGAAAAAAATGCTGTAAAATGAATAAGAAATGAATAAGAAGCTGTAAAATGAATAAGAAATGAATAAGAAGCTGAGAAAATGAATAAGAAGTGAATAAAAAGCTGTAAAATCAATAAGAAATTAATAAGAAGCTGGACAATTAATAAGTAGTGAATAAAAAGCTGTAAAATGAATAAGAAGTGAAAAAGAAGCTGGAAAACGAATAAGAAATGAATAAGAAGCTGTTAAATGAATAAGAAGTTAATAATAAGCTGGAAAATGAATAAGAAGTGAATAAGAAGCTGTAAAATGAATAAGAAGTGAATAAGAAGCTGTAAAATGAATAAGAAATGAATAAGGAGCTGGAAAAAGAATAAGAAGTGAATAAGAAGCTGGAAAAAGAATAAGAAGTGAATAAGAAGCTGTAAAAAGAATAGGAAATGAATAAGAAGCTGTAAAATGAATAAGAAGTGAATAAGAAGCTGTAAAATGAATAGTAGATGAATAAGAAGCTGTAAAATGAATAAGAAGTGAATAAGAAGCCGTAAAATGAATAAGAAGTGAATAAGAAGCTGTAAAATGAATAAGAAGTGAATAAGAAGCTGTAAAATGAATAGGAAATGAATAAGAAGCTGGAAAAAGAATAAGAAGTGAATAAGAAGCAAAGCTGTAAAATGAATAAGAAATTAATAAGAAGCTGTAAAATGAATAAGAAATGAATAAGAAGCTGTAAAATGAATAGGAAATGAATAAGAAGCTGTAAAATGAATAAAAAGTGAATAAGAAGCTGTAAAATGAATAGAAAATGAATAAGAAGATGTAAAATGAATAAGAAGTGAATAAGAAGCTGTAAAATGAATAGGAAATGAATAAGAAGCTGGAAAATGAATAAGAAGTGAATAAGAAGCAATAAAATGAATAAGAAGTGAATAAGAAGCTGTAAAATGAAAAAGAAGTGAATAAGAAGCTGTAAAATGATTAGGAAATGAATAAGAAGCTGGAAAATGAATAAGAAGTGAATAAGAAGCCATAAAATGAATAAGAAGTGAATAAGAAGCTGTAAAATGAATAAGAAGTGAAAAAGAAGCTGTAAAATGAATAGGAAATGAATAAGAAGCTGTAAAATGAATAAGAAATGAATAAGAAGCTGTAAAATGAATAAGAAGTGAATAAGAAGCTGTAAAATGAATAGGAAATGAATAAGAAGCTGTAAAATTAATAGGAAATGAATAAGAAGCTGGAAAATGAATAAGAAGTGAATAAGAAGCTGTAAAATGAATAAGAAGTGAATAAGAAGCTGTAAAATGAATAGGACATGATTAAGAAGCTGTAAAATGAATAGGAAATGAATAAGAAGCTGTAAAATGAATAAGAAGTAAATAAGATGCCGGAAAATGAATAAGAAGTGAATAAGAAGCCGGAAAATGAATAAGAAGTGAATAAGAAGCTGTAAAATGAATAAAAAGTGAATAAGAAGCTGTAAAATGAATAGAAAATGAATAAGAAGATGTAAAATGAATAAGAAGTGAATAAGAAGCTGTAAAATGAATAGGAAATGAATAAGAAGCTGGAAAATGAATAAGAAGTGAATAAGAAGCAAAGCTGTAAAATGAATAAGAAATTAATAAGAAGCTGTAAAATGAATAAGAAATGAATAAGAAGCTGTAAAATGAATAGGAAGTGAATAAGAAGCTGTAAAATGAATAGAAAATGAATAAGAAGATGTAAAATGAATAAGAAGTGAATAAGAAGCTGTAAAATGAATAGGAAATGAATAAGAAGCTGGAAAATGAATAAGAAGTGAATAAGAAGCAATAAAATGAATAAGAAGTGAATAAGAAGCTGTAAAATGAATAAGAAGTGAATAAGAAGCTGTAAAATGAATAGGAAATGAATAAGAAGCTGTAAAATGAATAAGAAGTGAATAAGAAGCCATAAAATGAATGATGTGAATAAGAAGCTGTAAAATGAATAAGAAGTGAATAAGAAGCTGTAAAATGAATAGGAAATGAATAAGAAGCTGTAAAATGAATAAAAAGTGAATAAGAAGCTGTAAAATGAATAGAAAATGAATAAGAAGATGTAAAATGAATAAGAAGTGAATAAGAAGCTGTAAAATGAATAGGAAATGAATAAGAAGCTGGAAAAAGAATAAGAAGTGAATAAGAAGCAATAAAATGAATAAGAAGTGAATAAGAAGCTGTAAAATGAATAAGAAGTGAATAAGAAGCTGTAAAATGAATAGGAAATGAATAAGAAGCTGTAAAATGAATAAGAAGTGAATAAGAAGCCATAAAATGAATGATGTGAATAAGAAGCTGTAAAATGAATAAGAAGTGAATAAGAAGCTGTAAAATGATTAGGAAATGAATAAGAAGCTGGAAAATGAATAAGAAGTGAATAAGTAGCTGTAAAATGAATAGGAAATGAATAAGAAGCTGTAAAATGAATAAGAAGTGAATAAGAAGCCATAAAATGAATGATGTGAATAAGAAGCTGTAAAATGAATAAGAAGTGAATAAGAAGCTGTAAAATGATTAGGAAATGAATAAGAAGCTGGAAAATGAATAAGAAGTGAATAAGAAGCCATAAAATAAATAAGAAGTGAATAAGAAGCTGTAAAATGAATAAGAAGTGAAAAAGAAGCTGTAAAATGAATAGGAAATGAATAAGAAGCTGTAAAATGAATAAGAAATGAATAAGAAGCTGTAAAATGAATAAGAAGTGAATAAGAAGCTGTAAAATGAATAGGAAATGAATAAGAAGATGTAAAATGAATAAGAAGTTAATAAAAAGCTGTAAAATGAATAATAAATGAATAAGAAGCTGGAAAATGAATAAGAAGTGAAAAAGAAGCTGGAATATGATTAAGAAGTGAATAAAAACTGTAAAATGAATAAGAAATTAATAAGAAGCTGTAAAATGAATAAGAAGTGAATAAGAAGCTGTAAAATGAATAGGAAATGAATAAGAAGCTGGAAAATGAATAGGAAATGAATAAGAAGCTGTAAAATGAATAAGAAATGAATAAGAGCTGTAGAATGAATAGGAAATGAATAAGAAGCTGTAAAATGAATAAGAAGTGAATAAGAAGCCATAAAATGAATAAGAAGTGAATAAGAAGCTGTAAAATGAATAAGAAGTGAATAAGAAGCTGTAAAATGAATAAGAAGTGAATAAGAAGCTGTAAAATGAATAGGAAATGAATAAGAAGATGTAAAATGAATAAGAAGTGAATAAGAAGCTGTAAAATGAATAGGAAATGAATAAGAAGTGAATAAGAAGCTGTAAAATGAATAAGAAGTGAAAAAGAAGCTGTAAAATGAATAGGAAATGAATAAGAAGCTGTAAAATGAATAAGAAATGAATAAGAAGCTGTAAAATGAATAAGAAGTGAATAAGAAGCTGTAAAATGAATAGGAAATGAATAAGAAGCTGTAAAATTAATAGGAAATGAATAAGAAGCTGGAAAATGAATAAGAAGTGAATAAGAAGCTGTAAAATGAATAAGAAGTGAATAAGAAGCTGTAAAATGAATAGGAAATGATTAAGAAGCTGTAAAATGAATAGGAAATGAATAAGAAGCTGTAAAATGAATAAGAAGTAAATAAGATGCCGGAAAATGAATAAGAAGTGAATAAGAAGCCGGAAAATGAATAAGAAGTGAATAAGAAGCTGTAAAATGAATAAAAAGTGAATAAGAAGCTGTAAAATGAATAGAAAATGAATAAGAAGATGTAAAATGAATAAGAAGTGAATAAGAAGCTGTAAAATGAATAGGAAATGAATAAGAAGCTGGAAAATGAATAAGAAGTGAATAAGAAGCAAAGCTGTAAAATGAATAAGAAATTAATAAGAAGCTGTAAAATGAATAAGAAATGAATAAGAAGCTGTAAAATGAATAGGAAGTGAATAAGAAGCTGTAAAATGAATAGAAAATGAATAAGAAGATGTAAAATGAATAAGAAGTGAATAAGAAGCTGTAAAATGAATAGGAAATGAATAAGAAGCTGGAAAATGAATAAGAAGTGAATAAGAAGCAATAAAATGAATAAGAAGTGAATAAGAAGCTGTAAAATGAATAAGAAGTGAATAAGAAGCTGTAAAATGAATAGGAAATGAATAAGAAGCTGTAAAATGAATAAGAAGTGAATAAGAAGCCATAAAATGAATGATGTGAATAAGAAGCTGTAAAATGAATAAGAAGTGAATAAGAAGCTGTAAAATGAATAGGAAATGAATAAGAAGCTGTAAAATGAATAAAAAGTGAATAAGAAGCTGTAAAATGAATAGAAAATGAATAAGAAGATGTAAAATGAATAAGAAGTGAATAAGAAGCTGTAAAATGAATAGGAAATGAATAAGAAGCTGGAAAAAGAATAAGAAGTGAATAAGAAGCAATAAAATGAATAAGAAGTGAATAAGAAGCTGTAAAATGAATAAGAAGTGAATAAGAAGCTGTAAAATGAATAGGAAATGAATAAGAAGCTGTAAAATGAATAAGAAGTGAATTAGAAGCCATAAAATGAATGATGTGAATAAGAAGCTGTAAAATGAATAAGAAGTGAATAAGAAGCTGTAAAATGATTAGGAAATGAATAAGAAGCTGGAAAATGAATAAGAAGTGAATAAGTAGCTGTAAAATGAATAGGAAATGAATAAGAAGCTGTAAAATGAATAAGAAGTGAATAAGAAGCCATAAAATGAATGATGTGAATAAGAAGCTGTAAAATGAATAAGAAGTGAATAAGAAGCTGTAAAATGATTAGGAAATGAATAAGAAGCTGGAAAATGAATAAGAAGTGAATAAGAAGCCATAAAATAAATAAGAAGTGAATAAGAAGCTGGAAAATGAATAAGAAGTGAAAAAGAAGCTGGAATATGATTAAGAAGTGAATAAAAACTGTAAAATGAATAAGAAATTAATAAGAAGCTGTAAAATGAATAAGAAGTGAATAAGAAGCTGTAAAATGAATAGGAAATGAATAAGAAGCTGGAAAATGAATAGGAAATGAATTAAAAGCTGTAAAATGAATAAGAAATGAATAAGAAGCTGTAGAATGAATAGGAAATGAATAAGAAGCTGTAAAATGAATAAGAAGTGAATAAGAAGCCATAAAATGAATAAGAAGTGAATAAGAAGCTGTAAAATGAATAAGAAGTGAATAAGAAGCTGTAAAATGAATAAGAAGTGAATAAGAAGCTGTAAAATGAATAGGAAATGAATAAGAAGATGTAAAATGAATAAGAAGTGAATAAGAAGCTGTAAAATGAATAGGAAATGAATAAGAAGCTGGAAAATGAATAAGAAGTGAATAAGAAGCAAAGCTGTAAAATGAATAAGAAATTAATAAGAAGCTGTAAAATGAATAAGAAATGAATAAGAAGCTGTAAAATAAATAGGAAATGAATAAGAAGCTGTAAAATGAATAAAAAGTGAATAAGAAGCTGTAAAATGAATAGAAAATGAATAAGAAGATGTAAAATGAATAAGAAGTGAATAAGAAGCTGTAAAATGAATAAGAAATGAATAAGAAGCTGGAAAATGAATAAGAAGTGAATAAGAAGCAATAAAATGAATAAAAAGTGAATAAGAAGCTGTAAAATGAATAAGAAGTGAATAAGAAGCTGTAAAATGAATAGGAAATGAATAAGAAGCTGTAAAATGAATAAGAAGTGAATAAGAAGCCATAAAATGAATGATGTGAATAAGAAGCTGTAAAATGAATAAGAAGTGAATAAGAAGCTGTAAAATGAATAAGAAGTGAATAAGAAGCTGTAAAATGAATAGGAAATGAATAAGAAGCTGTAAAATGAATAAGAAGTGAATAAGAAGCTGTAAAATGAATAGGAAATGAATAAGAAGCTGTAAAATGAATAAGAAGTGAATAAGAAGCTGTAAAATGAATAGGAAATGAATAGGAAGCTGTAAAATGAATAAGAAGTGAATAAGAAGCTGTAAAATGAATAAGAAGTGATTAAGAAGCTGTAAAATGAATAGGAAATGAATAAGAAGCTGTAAAATTAATAAGAAAAGAATAAGAAGCTGTAAAATGAATAGGAAATGAATAAGAAGCCGTAAAATGAATAAGAAGTGAATAAGAAGCCGGATTTGAATAAGAAGTGAATAAGAAGCCATAAAATGAATAAGAAGTGAATAAGAAGCTGTAAAATGAATAAGAAATGAATAAGAAGCTGTAAAATGAATAAGAAATGAATAAGAAGCTGTAAAATGAATAAGAAGTGAATAAGAAGCTGTAAAATGAATAGGAAGAGAATAAGAAGCTGTAACATGAATAAGAAGTGAATAAGATGTATAATGAATAAGAAATGAATAAGAAGCTGGAAAATGAATAAGAAGTGAAAAAGAAGCTGTAAAATGAATAAGAAGTGAATAAAAAGCTGTAAAATGAATAAGAAATTAATAAGAAGCTGGACAATTAATAAGAAGTGAATAAAAAGCTGTAAAATGAATAAGAAGTGAATAAGAAGCTGGAAAATGAATAAGAAATGAATAAGAGGCTGGAAAATGAATAAGAAGTGAACTAGAAGCTGGAGCATAAATAAGAAGTGAATAAGAAGCTTGAGCATAAATAAGAAGTGAAAAAGAAGTGAATAAGAAGCTGGAGCACAAATCAGAAGTGAATAAGAAGCTTGAGCATAAATAAGAAGTGAATAAGAAGTGAATAAGAAGCTGGAGCATAAACAAGAAGTGAATAAGAAGCTTGTGCATAAATAAGAATTGAATAAGAAGTGAATAAGAAGCTGGAGTACAAATAAGAAGTGAATAAGAAGCTGGAGTACAAATAAGAAGTGAATAAGAAGCTGGAATACAAATAAGAAGTGAATAAGAAGCTGGAGCACAAATAAGAAGTGAATAAGAAGCTGGCGCACAAATAAGAAGTGAAAAAGAAGCTGGAACACGAATAAGAAGTGAGTAAGAAACTGGAGCACAAATAAGAAGTGAATAAGACGCTGTAGCACAAATAAGAAGTGAAAAAGAAGCTGTAAAATGAATAAGAAGCTTTAAAATGAATAAGAAATGAATAAGAAGCTGGAAAATTAATAAGAGGTGAAAAAGAAGCTGAGAAAATGAATAAGAAGTGAATAAGAAGCTGTAAAATGAATAGGAAATGAATAAGAAGCTGGAAAATTAATAAGAAATGAATAAGAAGCTGTAAAATGAATAGGAAATGAATAAGAAGCTGTAAAATGAATACAAAGTGAATAAGAAGCTGTAAAATGAATAGAAAATGAATAAGAAGATGTAAAATGAATACAAAGTGAATAAGAAGCTGTAAAATGAATAGAAAATGAATAAGAAGCTGTAAAATGAATAGGAAATGAATAAGAAGCTGGAAAATGAATAAGAAGTGAATAAGAAGCTGTAAAATGAATAAGAAGTGAATAAGAAGCTGTAAAATGAATAGGACATGATTAAGAAGCTGTAAAATGAATAGGAAATGAATATGAAGCTGTAAAATGAATAAGAAGTAAATAAGATGCCGGAAAATGAATAAGAAGTGAATAAGAAGCCGGAAAATGAATAAGAAGTGAATAAGAAGCTGTAAAATGAATAAGAAGTGAATAAGAAGCTGTAAAATGAATAGGAAATGAATAAGAAGCTGTAAAATGAATAAGAAGTGAATAAGAAGCTGTAAAATGAATAGTAGATGAATAAGAAGCTGTAAAATGAATAAGAAGTGAATAAGAAGCCGTAAAATGAATAAGAAGTGAATAGGAAGCTGTAAAATGAATAAGAAGTGAATAAGAAGCTATAAAATGAATAGGAAATGAATAAGAAGCTGGAAAATGAATAAGAAGTGAATAAGAGGCAAAGCTGTAAAATGAATAAGAAATTAATAAGAAGCTGTAAAATGAATAAGAAATGAATAAGAAGCTGTAAAATGAATAGGAAATGAATAAGAAGCTGTAAAATGAATAGGAAATGAATAAGAAGCTGTAAAATGAATAAAAAGTGAATAAGAAGCTGTAAAATGAATAGAAAATGAATAAGAAGATGTAAAATGAATAAGAAGTGAATAAGAAGCTGTAAAATGAATAGGAAATGAATAAGAAGCTGGAAAATTAATAAGAAGTGAATAAGAAGCAATAAAATGAATAAGAAGTGAATAAGAAGCTGTAAAATGAATAAGAAGTGAATAAGAAGCTGTAAAATGAATAGGAAATGAATAAGAAGCTGTAAAATGAATAAGAAGTGAATAAGAAGCCATAAAATGAATGATGTGAATAAGAAGCTGTAAAATGAATAAGAAGTGAATAAGAAGCTGTAAAATGAATAAGAAGTGAATAAGAAGCTGTAAAATGAATAGGAAATGAATAAGAAGCTGTAAAATGAATAAGAAGTGAATAAGAAGCTGTAAAATGAATAGGAAATGAATAAGAAGCTGTAAAATGAATAAGAAGTGAATAAGAAGCTGTAAAATGAATAGGAAATGAATAGGAAGCTGTAAAATGAATAAGAAGTGAATAAGAAGCTGTAAAATGAATAAGAAGTGATTAAGAAGCTGTAATATGAATAGGAAATGAATAAGAAGCTGTAAAATGAATAAGAAAAGAATAAGAAGCTGTAAAATGAATAGGAAATGAATAAGAAGCCGTAAAATGAATAAGAAGTGAATAAGAAGCCGGAATTGAATAAGAAGTGAATAAGAAGCCATAAAATGAATAAGAAGTGAATAAGAAGCTGTAAAATGAATAAGAAATGAATAAGAAGCTGTAAAATGAATAAGAAATGAATAAGAAGCTGTAAAATGAATAAGAAGTGAATAAGAAGCTGTAAAATGAATAGGAAATGAATAAGAAGCTGTAAAATGAATAAGAAGTGAATAAGATGTAAAATGAATAAGAAATGAATAAGAAGCTGGAAAATGAATAAGAAGTGAAAAAGAAGCTGTAAAATGAATAAGAAGTGAATAAAAAGCTGTAAAATGAATAAGAAATTAATAAGAAGCTGGACAATTAATAAGAAGTGAATAAAAAGCTGTAAAATGAATAAGAAGTGAATAAGAAGCTGGAAAATGAATAAGAAATGAATAAGAAGCGGGAAAATGAATAAGAAGTGAATTAGAAGCTGGAGCATAAATAAGAAGTGAATAAGAAGCTTGAGCATAATTAAGAAGTGAAAAAGAAGTGAATAAGAAGCTGGAGCAAAAATAAGAAGTGAATAAGAAGCTTGAGCATAAATAAGAAGTGAATAAGAAGTGAATAAGAAGCTGGAGCATAAACAAGAAGTGAATAAGAAGCTTGAGCATAAATAAGAAGTGAATAAGAAGAGAATAAGAAGCTGGAGTACAAATAAGAAGTGAAAAAGAAGCTGGAGTACAAATAAGAAGTGAATAAGAAGCTGGAATACAAATAAGAAGTGAATAAGAAGCTGGAGCACAAATAAGAAGTGAATAAGAAGCTGGCGCACAAATAAGAAGTGAAAAAGAAGCTGGAACACGAATAAGAAGTGAGTAAGAAACTGGAGCACAAATAAGAAGTGAATAAGACGCTGTAGCACAAATAAGAAGTGAAAAAGAAGCTGTAAAATGAATAAGAAGCTTTAAAATGAATAAGAAATGAATAAGAAGCTGGAAAATTAATAAGAGGTGAAAAAGAAGCTGAGAAAATGAACAAGAAGTGAAAAAAATGCTGTAAAATGAATAAGAAATGAATAAGATGTAAAATGAATAAGAAGTGAATAAAAAGCTGTAAAATGAATAAGAAGTGAATAAGAAGCTGTAAAATGAATAAGAAATGAATAAGAAGCTGGAAAATGAATAAGAAGTGAAAAAGAAGCTGGAAAATGAATAAGAAGTGAATAAAAAGCTGTAAAATCAATAAGAAATTAATAAGAAGCTGGACAATTAATAAGAAGTGAATAAAAAGCTGTAAAATGAATAAGAAGTGAATAAGAAGCTGGAAAACGAATAAGAAATGAATAAGAAGCTGTTAAATGAAAAAGAAGTTAATAAGAAGCTGGAAAATGAATAAGAAGTGAATAAGAAGCTGTAAAATGAATAAGAAGTGAATAAGAAGCTGTAAAATGAATAAGAAATGAATAAGAAGCTGGAAAAAGAATAAGAAGTGAATAAGAAGCTGGAAAATGAATAAGAAATGAATAAGAAGCTGGAAAATGAATATGAAGTTAATAAGAAGCTGAAATATGAATAAGAAGTGAATAAGAAGCTGTAAAATGAACAGGAAATGAATGAGAAGCTGGAAAATGAATAAGAAGTGAATAAGAAGCTGTAAAATGAATAGGAAATGAACAAGAAGCTGGAAAATGAATAAGAAGTGAATAAGAAGCCATAAAATGAATAAGAAGTGAATAAGAAGCTGTAAAAAGAATAAGAAGTGAATAAGAAGCTGTAAAATGAATAGGAAATGAATAAGAAGCTGGAAAATTAATAAGAGGTGAAAAAGAAGCTGTAAAATGAATAAGAAGTGAAAAAAATGCTGTAAAATGAATAAGAAATGAATAAGAAGCTGTAAAATGAATAAGAAATGAATAAGAAGCTGAGAAAATGAATAAGAAGTGAATAAAAAGCTGTAAAATCAATAAGAAATTAATAAGAAGCTGGACAATTAATAAGTAGTGAATAAAAAGCTGTAAAATGAATAAGAAGTGAAAAAGAAGCTGGAAAACGAATAAGAAATGAATAAGAAGCTGTTAAATGAATAAGAAGTTAATAATAAGCTGGAAAATGAATAAGAAGTGAATAAGAAGCTGTAAAATGAATAAGAAGTGAATAAGAAGCTGTAAAATGAATAAGAAATGAATAAGGAGCTGGAAAAAGAATAAGAAGTGAATAAGAAGCTGGAAAAAGAATAAGAAGTGAATAAGAAGCTGTAAAAAGAATAGGAAATGAATAAGAAGCTGTAAAATGAATAAGAAGTGAATAAGAAGCTGTAAAATGAATAGTAGATGAATAAGAAGCTGTAAAATGAATAAGAAGTGAATAAGAAGCCGTAAAATGAATAAGAAGTGAATAAGAAGCTGTAAAATGAATAAGAAGTGAATAAGAAGCTGTAAAATGAATAGGAAATGAATAAGAAGCTGGAAAATGAATAAGAAGTGAATAAGAAGCAAAGCTGTAAAATGAATAAGAAATTAATAAGAAGCTGTAAAATGAATAAGAAATGAATAAGAAGCTGTAAAATGAATAGGAAATGAATAAGAAGCTGTAAAATGAATAAAAAGTGAATAAGAAGCTGTAAAATGAATAGAAAATGAATAAGAAGATGTAAAATGAATAAGAAGTGAATAAGAAGCTGTAAAATGAATAGGAAATGAATAAGAAGCTGGAAAATGAATAAGAAGTGAATAAGAAGCAATAAAATGAATAAGAAGTGAATAAGAAGCTGTAAAATGAAAAAGAAGTGAATAAGAAGCTGTAAAATGATTAGGAAATGAATAAGAAGCTGGAAAATGAATAAGAAGTGAATAAGAAGCCATAAAATGAATAAGAAGTGAATAAGAAGCTGTAAAATGAATAAGAAGTGAAAAAGAAGCTGTAAAATGAATAGGAAATGAATAAGAAGCTGTAAAATGAATAAGAAATGAATAAGAAGCTGTAAAATGAATAAGAAGTGAATAAGAAGCTGTAAAATGAATAGGAAATGAATAAGAAGCTGTAAAATTAATAGGAAATGAATAAGAAGCTGGAAAATGAATAAGAAGTGAATAAGAAGCTGTAAAATGAATAAGAAGTGAATAAGAAGCTGTAAAATGAATAGGACATGATTAAGAAGCTGTAAAATGAATAGGAAATGAATAAGAAGCTGTAAAATGAATAAGAAGTAAATAAGATGCCGGAAAATGAATAAGAAGTGAATAAGAAGCCGGAAAATGAATAAGAAGTGAATAAGAAGCTGTAAAATGAATAAAAAGTGAATAAGAAGCTGTAAAATGAATAGAAAATGAATAAGAAGATGTAAAATGAATAAGAAGTGAATAAGAAGCTGTAAAATGAATAGGAAATGAATAAGAAGCTGGAAAATGAATAAGAAGTGAATAAGAAGCAAAGCTGTAAAATGAATAAGAAATTAATAAGAAGCTGTAAAATGAATAAGAAATGAATAAGAAGCTGTAAAATGAATAGGAAGTGAATAAGAAGCTGTAAAATGAATAGAAAATGAATAAGAAGATGTAAAATGAATAAGAAGTGAATAAGAAGCTGTAAAATGAATAGGAAATGAATAAGAAGCTGGAAAATGAATAAGAAGTGAATAAGAAGCAATAAAATGAATAAGAAGTGAATAAGAAGCTGTAAAATGAATAAGAAGTGAATAAGAAGCTGTAAAATGAATAGGAAATGAATAAGAAGCTGTAAAATGAATAAGAAGTGAATAAGAAGCCATAAAATGAATGATGTGAATAAGAAGCTGTAAAATGAATAAGAAGTGAATAAGAAGCTGTAAAATGAATAGGAAATGAATAAGAAGCTGTAAAATGAATAAAAAGTGAATAAGAAGCTGTAAAATGAATAGAAAATGAATAAGAAGATGTAAAATGAATAAGAAGTGAATAAGAAGCTGTAAAATGAATAGGAAATGAATAAGAAGCTGGAAAAAGAATAAGAAGTGAATAAGAAGCAATAAAATGAATAAGAAG
Organism: Taudactylus pleione; assembly: GCA_031769625.1. NCBI lineage: Eukaryota > Metazoa > Chordata > Amphibia > Anura > Myobatrachidae > Taudactylus > Taudactylus pleione. The sequence goes on from JAUIMM010000054.1 coordinate 62,814, forward strand.
TGAATAAGAAGCTGTAAAATGAATAAGAAGTGAATAAGAAGCTGTAAAATGAATAGGAAATGAATAAGAAGCTGTAAAATGAATAAGAAGTGAATAAGAAGCCATAAAATGAATGATGTGAATAAGAAGCTGTAAAATGAATAAGAAGTGAATAAGAAGCTGTAAAATGATTAGGAAATGAATAAGAAGCTGGAAAATGAATAAGAAGGGAATAAGTAGCTGTAAAATGAATAGGAAATGAATAAGAAGCTGTAAAATGAATAAGAAGTGAATAAGAAGCCATAAAATGAATGATGTGAATAAGAAGCTGTAAAATGAATAAGAAGTGAATAAGAAGCTGTAAAATGATTAGGAAATGAATAAGAAGCTGGAAAATGAATAAGAAGTGAATAAGAAGCCATAAAATAAATAAGAAGTGAATAAGAAGCTGTAAAATGAATAAGAAGTGAAAAAGAAGCTGTAAAATGAATAGGAAATGAATAAGAAGCTGTAAAATGAATAAGAAATGAATAAGAAGCTGTAAAATGAATAAGAAGTGAATAAGAAGCTGTAAAATGAATAGGAAATGAATAAGAAGATGTAAAATGAATAAGAAGTTAATAAAAAGCTGTAAAATGAATAATAAATGAATAAGAAGCTGGAAAATGAATAAGAAGTGAAAAAGAAGCTGGAATATGATTAAGAAGTGAATAAAAACTGTAAAATGAATAAGAAATTAATAAGAAGCTGTAAAATGAATAAGAAGTGAATAAGAAGCTGTAAAATGAATAGGAAATGAATAAGAAGCTGGAAAATGAATAGGAAATGAATAAGAAGCTGTAAAATGAATAAGAAATGAATAAGAAGCTGTAGAATGAATAGGAAATGAATAAGAAGCTGTAAAATGAATAAGAAGTGAATAAGAAGCCATAAAATGAATAAGAAGTGAATAAGAAGCTGTAAAATGAATAAGAAGTGAATAAGAAGCTGTAAAATGAATAAGAAGTGAATAAGAAGCTGTAAAATGAATAGGAAATGAATAAGAAGCCATAAAATGAATAAGAAGTGAATAAGAAGCTGTAAAATGAATAGGAAATGAATAAGAAGCTGGAAAATGAATAAGAAGTGAATAAGAAGCAAAGCTGTAAAATGAATAAGAAATTAATAAGAAGCTGTAAAATGAATAAGAAATGAATAAGAAGCTGTAAAATAAATAGGAAATGAATAAGAAGCTGTAAAATGAATAAAAAGTGAATAAGAAGCTGTAAAATGAATAGAAAATGAATAAGAAGATGTAAAATGAATAAGAAGTGAATAAGAAGCTGTAAAATGAATAAGAAATGAATAAGAAGCTGTAAAATGAATAAGAAGTGAATAAGAAGCAATAAAATGAATAAGAAGTGAATAAGAAGCTGTAAAATGAATAAGAAGTGAATAAGAAGCTGTAAAATGAATAGGAAATGAATAAGAAGCTGTAAAATGAATAAGAAGTGAATAAGAAGCCATAAAATGAATGATGTGAATAAGAAGCTGTAAAATGAATAAGAAGTGAATAAGAAGCTGTAAAATGAATAAGAAGTGAATAAGAAGCTGTAAAATGAATAGGAAATGAATAAGAAGCTGTAAAATGAATAAGAAGTGAATAAGAAGCTGTAAAATGAATAGGAAATGAATAAGAAGCTGTAAAATGAATAAGAAGTGAATAAGAAGCTGTAAAATGAATAGGAAATGAATAGGAAGCTGTAAAATGAATAAGAAGTGAATAAGAAGCTGTAAAATGAATAAGAAGTGATTAGGAAGCTGTAAAATGAATAGGAAATGAATAAGAAGCTGTAAAATTAATAAGAAAAGAATAAGAAGCTGTAAAATGAATAGGAAATGAATAAGAAGCCGTAAAATGAATAAGAAGTGAATAAGAAGCCGGAATTGAATAAGAAGTGAATAAGAAGCCATAAAATGAATAAGAAGTGAATAAGAAGCTGTAAAATGAATAAGAAATGAATAAGAAGCTGTAAAATGAATAAGAAATGAATAAGAAGCTGTAAAATGAATAAGAAGTGAATAAGAAGCTGTAAAATGAATAGGAAGAGAATAAGAAGCTGTAACATGAATAAGAAGTGAATAAGATGTAAAATGAATAAGAAATGAATAAGAAGCTGGAAAATGAATAAGAAGTGAAAAAGAAGCTGTAAAATGAATAAGAAGTGAATAAAAAGCTGTAAAATGAATAAGAAATTAATAAGAAGCTGGACAATTAATAAGAAGTGAATAAAAAGCTGTAAAATGAATAAGAAGTGAATAAGAAGCTGGAAAATGAATAAGAAATGAATAAGAGGCTGGAAAATGAATAAGAAGTGAACTAGAAGCTGGAGCATAAATAAGAAGTGAATAAGAAGCTTGAGCATAAATAAGAAGTGAAAAAGAAGTGAATAAGAAGCTGGAGCACAAATCAGAAGTGAATAAGAAGCTTGAGCATAAATAAGAAGTGAATAAGAAGTGAATAAGAAGCTGGAGCATAAACAAGAAGTGAATAAGAAGCTTGAGCATAAATAAGAATTGAATAAGAAGTGAATAAGAAGCTGGAGTACAAATAAGAAGTGAATAAGAAGCTGGAGTACAAATAAGAAGTGAATAAGAAGCTGGAATACAAATAAGAAGTGAATAAGAAGCTGGAGCACAAATAAGAAGTGAATAAGAAGCTGGCGCACAAATAAGAAGTGAAAAAGAAGCTGGAACACGAATAAGAAGTGAGTAAGAAACTGGAGCACAAATAAGAAGTGAATAAGACGCTGTAGCACAAATAAGAAGTGAAAAAGAAGCTGTAAAATGAATAAGAAGCTTTAAAATGAATAAGAAATGAATAAGAAGCTGGAAAATTAATAAGAGGTGAAAAAGAAGCTGAGAAAATGAATAAGAAGTGAAAAAAATGCTGTAAAATGAATAAGAAATGAATAAGATGTAAAATGAATAAGAAGTGAATAAAAAGCTGTAAAATGAATAAGAAGTGAATAAGAAGCTGTAAAATGAATAAGAAATGAATAAGAAGCAGGAAAATGAATAAGAAGTGAAAAAGAAGCTGGAATATGAATAAGAAGTGAATAAAAAGCTGTAAAATCAATAAGAAATTAATAAGAAGCTGGACAATTAATAAGAAGTGAATAAAAAGCTGTAAAATGAATAAGAAGTGAATAAGAAGCTGGAAAACGAATAAGAAATGAATAAGAAGCTGTTAAATGAAAAAGAAGTTAATAAGAAGCTGGAAAATGAATAAGAAGTGAATAAGAAGCTGTAAAATGAATAAGAAGTGAATAAGAAGCTGTAAAATGAATAAGAAATGAATAAGAAGCTGGAAAAAGAATAAGAAGTGAATAAGAAGCTGGAAAAGGAATAAGAAATGAATAAGAAGCTGGAAAATGAATATGAAGTTAATAAGAAGCTGAAATATGAATAAGAAGTGAATAAGAAGCTGTAAAATGAACAGGAAATGAATGAGAAGCTGTAAAATGAATAAGAAGTGAATAAGAAGCTGTAAAATGAATAGGAAATGAATAAGAAGCTGGAAAATGAATAAGAAGTGAATAAGAAGCCATAAAATGAATAAGAAGTGAATAAGAAGCTGTAAAAAGAATAAGAAGTGAATAAGAAGCTGTAAAATGAATAGGAAATGAATAAGAAGCTGGAAAATTAATAAGAGGTGAAAAAGAAGCTGTAAAATGAATAAGAAGTGAAAAAAATGCTGTAAAATGAATAAGAAATGAATAAGAAGCTGTAAAATGAATAAGAAATGAATAAGAAGCTGAGAAAATGAATAAGAAGTGAATAAAAAGCTGTAAAATGAATAAGAAGTGAATAAGAAGCTGTAAAATGAATAAGAAATGAATAAGAAGCTGGAAAATGAATAAGAAGTGAAAAAGAAGCTGGAAAATGAATAAGAAGTGAATAAAAAGCTGTAAAATCAATAAGAAATTAATAAGAAGCTGGACAATTAATAAGTAGTGAATAAAAAGCTGTAAAATGAATAAGAAGTGAAAAAGAAGCTGGAAAACGAATAAGAAATGAATAAGAAGCTGTTAAATGAATAAGAAGTTAATAAGAAGCTGGAAAATGAATAAGAAGTGAATAAGAAGCTGGAAAATGAATAAGAAGTGAATAAGAAGCTGTAAAATGAATAAGAAATGAATAAGGAGCTGGAAAAAGAATAAGAAGTGAATAAGAAGCTGTAAAATGAATAGGAAATGAATAAGAAGCTGTAAAATGAATAAGAAGTGAATAAGAAGCTGTAAAATGAATAGTAGATGAATAAGAAGCTGTAAAATGAATAAGAAGTGAATAAGAAGCCGTAAAATGAATAAGAAGTGAATAAGAAGCTGTAAAATGAATAAGAAGTGAATAAGAAGCTATAAAATGAATAGGAAATGAATAAGAAGCTGGAAAATGAATAAGAAGTGAATAAGAAGCCATAAAATGAATAAGAAGTGAATAAGAAGCTGTAAAATGAATAAGAAGTGAAAAAGAAGCTGTAAAATGAATAGGAAATGAATAAGAAGCTGTAAAATGAATAAGAAATGAATAAGAAGCTGTAAAATGAATAAGAAGTGAATAAGAAGCTGTAAAATGAATAGGAAATGAATAAGAAGCTGTAAAATGAATAGGAAATGAATAAGAAGCTGGAAAATGAATAAGAAGTGAATAAGAAGCTGTAAAATGAATAAGAAGTGAATAAGAAGCTGTAAAATGAATAGGACATGATTAAGAAGCTGTAAAATGAATAGGAAATGAATAAGAAGCTGTAAAATGAATAAGAAGTAAATAAGATGCCGGAAAATGAATAAGAAGTGAATAAGAAGCCGGAAAATGAATAAGAAGTGAATAAGAAGCTGTAAAATGAATAAGAAGTGAATAAGAAGCTGTAAAATGAATAGGAAATGAATAAGAAGCTGTAAAATGAATAAAAAGTGAATAAGAAGCTGTAAAATGAATAGAAAATGAATAAGAAGATGTAAAATGAATAAGAAGTGAATAAGAAGCTGGAAAATGAATAGGAAATGAATAAGAAGCTGGAAAATGAATAAGAAGTGAATAAGAAGCAAAGCTGTAAAATGAATAAGAAATTAATAAGAAGCTGTAAAATGAATAAAAAATGAATAAGAAGCTGTAAAATGAATAGGAAATGAATAAGAAGCTGTAAAATGAATAAAAAGTGAATAAGAAGCTGTAAAATGAATAGAAAATGAATAAGAAGATGTAAAATGAATAAGAAGTGAATAAGAAGCTGTAAAATGAATAGGAAATGAATAAGAAGCTGGAAAATGAAAAAGAAGTGAATAAGAAGCAATAAAATGAATAAGAAGTGAATAAGAAGCTGTAAAATGAATAAGAAGTGAATAAGAAGCTGTAAAATGAATAGGAAATGAATAAGAAGCTGTAAAATGAATAAGAAGTGAATAAGAAGCCATAAAATGAATGATGTGAATAAGAAGCTGTAAAATGAATAAGAAGTGAATAAGAAGCTGTAAAATGAATAGGAAATGAATAAGAAGCTGTAAAATCAATAAAAAGTGAATAAGAAGCTGTAAAATGAATAGAAAATGAATAAGAAGATGTAAAATGAATAAGAAGTGAATAAGAAGCTGTAAAATGAATAGGAAATGAATAAGAAGCTGGAAAATGAATAAGAAGTGAATAAGAAGCAATAAAATGAATAAGAAGTGAATAAGAAGCTGTAAAATGAATAAGAAGTGAATAAGAAGCTGTAAAATGAATAGGAAATGAATAAGAAGCTGTAAAATGAATAAGAAGTGAATAAGAAGCCATAAAATGAATGATGTGAATAAGAAGCTGTAAAATGAATAAGAAGTGAATAAGAAGCTGTAAAATGATTAGGAAATGAATAAGAAGCTGGAAAATGAATAAGAAGTGAATAAGAAGCCATAAAATGAATAAGAAGTGAATAAGAAGCTGTAAAATGAATAGGAAATGAATAAGAAGCTGTAAAATGAATAAGAAATGAATAAGAAGCTGTAAAATGAATAAGAAGTGAATAAGAAGCTGTAAAATGAATAGGAAATGAATAAGAAGATGTTAAATGAATAAGAAGTGAATAAAAAGCTGTAAAATGAATAATAAATGAATAAGAAGCTGGAAAATGAATAAGAAGTGAAAAAGAAGCTGGAATATGATTAAGAAGTGAATAAAAACTGTAAAATGAATAAGAAATTAATAAGAAGCTGTAAAATGAATAAGAAGTGAATAAGAAGCTGTAAAATGGATAGGAAATGAATAAGAAGCTGTAAAATGAATAGGAAATGAATAAGAAGCTGTAAAATGAATAAGAAGTGAATAAGAAGCTGTAAAATGAATAGGAAATGAATAAGAAGCTGTAAAATGAATAAGAAGTGAAGAAGAAGCCATAAAATGAATAAGAAGTGAATAAGAAGCCATAAACTGAATAAGAAGTGAATAAGAAGCCATAAAATGAATAAGAAGTGAATAAGAAGCTGTAAAATGAATAAGAAATGATTATGAAACTGTAAAATGAATAGGAAATGAATAAGAAGCTGTAAAATGAATAAGAAGTGAATAAGAAGCTGTAAAATGAATAGGAAATGAATAAGAAGCTGTAAAATGAATAAGAAGTGAAGAAGAAGCCATAAAATGAATAAGAAGTGAATAAGAAGCCATAAAATGAATAAGAAGTGAATAAGAAGCTGTAAAATGAATAAGAAATGAATAAGAAGCTGTAAAATGAATAAGAAATGAATAAGAAGCTGTAAAATGAATAAGAAGTGAATAAGAAGCTGTAAAATGAATAGGAAATGAATAAGAAGCTGTAAAATGAATAAGAAGTGAATAAGCAGCTGTAAAATGAATAAGAAATGAATAAGAAGCTGGAAAATGAATAAGAAGTGAAAAAGAAGCTGGAAAATGAATAAGAGGTGAATAAAAAGCTGTAAAATGAATAAGAAATAAATAAGAAGCTGAACAATTAATAAGAAGTGAATAAAAAGCTGTAAAATAAATAGGAAATGAATAAGAAGCTGTAAAATGAATAAGAAGTGAAGAAGAAGCCATAAAATGAATAAGAAGTGAATAAGTAGCCATAAAATGAATAAGAAGTGAATAAGAAGCTGTAAAATGAATAAGAAATGAATAAGAAGCTGTAAAATGAATAAGAAATGAATAAGAAGCTGTAAAATGAATAAGAAGTGAATAAGAAGCTGTAAAATGAATAGGAAATGAATAAGAAGCTGTAAAATGAATAAGAAGTGAATAAGCAGCTGTAAAATGAATAAGAAATGAATAAGAAGCTGGAAAATGAATAAGAAGTGAAAAAGAAGCTGGAAAATGAATAAGAGGTGAATAAAAAGCTGTAAAATGAATAAGAAATAAATAAGAAGCTGGACAATTAATAAGAAGTGAATAAAAAGCTGTAAAATAAATAAGAAGTGAATAAGAGCTGGAAAATGAATAGAAAATGAGTAAGAAGATGTAAAATGAATAAGATGTGAATAAGAAGCTGTAAAATGAATAGGAAATGAATAAGAAGCTGTAAAATTAATAAGAAGTGAATAAGAAGCCATAAAATTAATAAGAAGTGAATAAGAAGCTGTAAAATGAATAGGACATGAATAAGAAGCTGTAAAATGAATAGGAAATGAATAAGAAGCTGTAAAATGAATAAGAAGTAAATAAGAAGCCGGAAAATGAATAAGAAGTGAATAAGAAGCCATAAAATGAATAAAAAGTGAATAAAAAGCTGTAAAATGAATATGAAGTGAATAAGAAGCTGTAAAATGAAAAGAAATGAATAAGAAGCCGGAAAATGAATAAGAAGTGAAAAAGAAGCCGGAAAATGATTAAGAAGTGAATAAAAACTGTAAAATGAATAAGAAATTAATAAGAAGCTGTAAAATGAATAAGAAGTGAATAAGAAGCTGTAAAATGAATAGGAAATGAATAAGAAGCTGTAAAATGAATAAGAAGTGAATAAAAAGCTGTAAAATGAATAGAAAATGAAAAAGAAGCTGGAAAATGAATAAGAAGAGAATAAGAAGCTGTAAAATGAATAGGAAATGAATAAGAAGCTGGAAAATGAATAAGAAGTGAATAAGAAGCCATAAAATGAATAAGAAGTGAATAAGAAGCCGGAAAATGAATAAGAAGTGAATAAGAAGCTGTAAAATGAATAAGAAGTGAATAAGAAGCTGTAAAATGAATAGGAAATGAATAAGAAGCTGTAAAATGAATAAAAAGTGAATAAGAAGCTGTAAAATGAATAGAAAATGAATAAGAAGATGTAAAATGAATAAGAAGTGAATAAGAAGCTGGAAAATGAATAGGAAATGAATAAGAAGCTGGAAAATGAATAAGAAGTGAATAAGAAGCAAAGCTGTAAAATGAATAAGAAATTAATAAGAAGCTGTAAAATGAATAAAAAATGAATAAGAAGCTGTAAAATGAATAGGAAATGAATAAGAAGCTGTAAAATGAATAAAAAGTGAATAAGAAGCTGTAAAATGAATAGAAAATGAATAAGAAGATGTAAAATGAATAAGAAGTGAATAAGAAGCTGTAAAATGAATAGGAAATGAATAAGAAGCTGGAAAATGAAAAAGAAGTGAATAAGAAGCAATAAAATGAATAAGAAGTGAATAAGAAGCTGTAAAATGAATAAGAAGTGAATAAGAAGCTGTAAAATGAATAGGAAATGAATAAGAAGCTGTAAAATGAATAAGAAGTGAATAAGAAGCCATAAAATGAATGATGTGAATAAGAAGCTGTAAAATGAATAAGAAGTGAATAAGAAGCTGTAAAATGAATAGGAAATGAATAAGAAGCTGTAAAATCAATAAAAAGTGAATAAGAAGCTGTAAAATGAATAGAAAATGAATAAGAAGATGTAAAATGAATAAGAAGTGAATAAGAAGCTGTAAAATTAATAGGAAATGAATAAGAAGCTGGAAAATGAATAAGAAGTGAATAAGAAGCAATAAAATGAATAAGAAGTGAATAAGAAGCTGTAAAATGAATAAGAAGTGAATAAGAAGCTGTAAAATGAATAGGAAATGAATAAGAAGCTGTAAAATGAATAAGAAGTGAATAAGAAGCCATAAAATGAATGATGTGAATAAGAAGCTGTAAAATGAATAAGAAGTGAATAAGAAGCTGTAAAATGATTAGGAAATGAATAAGAAGCTGGAAAATGAATAAGAAGTGAATAAGAAGCCATAAAATGAATAAGAAGTGAATAAGAAGCTGTAAAATGAATAGGAAATGAATAAGAAGCTGTAAAATGAATAAGAAATGAATAAGAATCTGTAAAATGAATAAGAAGTGAATAAGAAGCTGTAAAATGAATAGGAAATGAATAAGAAGATGTTAAATGAATAAGAAGTGAATAAAAAGCTGTAAAATGAATAATAAATGAATAAGAAGCTGGAAAATGAATAAGAAGTGAAAAAGAAGCTGGAATATGATTAAGAAGTGAATAAAAACTGTAAAATGAATAAGAAATTAATAAGAAGCTGTAAAATGAATAAGAAGTGAATAAGAAGCTGTAAAATGGATAGGAAATGAATAAGAAGCTGTAAAATGAATAGGAAATGAATAAGAAGCTGTAAAATGAATAAGAAGTGAATAAGAAGCTGTAAAATGAATAGGAAATGAATAAGAAGCTGTAAAATGAATAAGAAGTGAAGAAGAAGCCATAAAATGAATAAGAAGTGAATAAGAAGCCATAAACTGAATAAGAAGTGAATAAGAAGCCATAAAATGAATAAGAAGTGAATAAGAAGCTGTAAAATGAATAAGAAATGATTATGAAACTGTAAAATGAATAGGAAATGAATAAGAAGCTGTAAAATGAATAAGAAGTGAATAAGAAGCTGTAAAATGAATAGGAAATGAATAAGAAGCTGTAAAATGAATAAGAAGTGAAGAAGAAGCCATAAAATGAATAAGAAGTGAATAAGAAGCCATAAAATGAATAAGAAGTGAATAAGAAGCTGTAAAATGAATAAGAAATGAATAAGAAGCTGTAAAATGAATAAGAAATGAATAAGAAGCTGTAAAATGAATAAGAAGTGAATAAGAAGCTGTAAAATGAATAGGAAATGAATAAGAAGCTGTAAAATGAATAAGAAGTGAATAAGCAGCTGTAAAATGAATAAGAAATGAATAAGAAGCTGGAAAATGAATAAGAAGTGAAAAAGAAGCTGGAAAATGAATAAGAGGTGAATAAAAAGCTGTAAAATGAATAAGAAATAAATAAGAAGCTGGACAATTAATAAGAAGTGAATAAAAAGCTGTAAAATAAATAGGAAATGAATAAGAAGCTGTAAAATGAATAAGAAGTGAAGAAGAAGCCATAAAATGAATAAGAAGTGAATAAGTAGCCATAAAATGAATAAGAAGTGAATAAGAAGCTGTAAAATGAATAAGAAATGAATAAGAAGCTGTAAAATGAATAAGAAGTGAATAAGAAGCTGTAAAATGAATAGGAAATGAATAAGAAGCTGTAAAATGAATAAGAAGTGAATAAGCAGCTGTAAAATGAATAAGAAATGAATAAGAAGCTGGAAAATGAATAAGAAGTGAAAAAGAAGCTGGAAAATGAATAAGAGGTGAATAAAAAGCTGTAAAATGAATAAGAAATAAATAAGAAGCTGGACAATTAATAAGAAGTGAATAAAAAGCTGTAAAATAAATAAGAAGTGAATAAGAGCTGGAAAATGAATAGAAAATGAGTAAGAAGATGTAAAATGAATAAGATGTGAATAAGAAGCTGTAAAATGAATAGGAAATGAATAAGAAGCTGTAAAATGAATAAGAAGTGAATAAGAAGCCATAAAATTAATAAGAAGTGAATAAGAAGCTGTAAAATGAATAAGAAGTGAATAAGAAGCTGTAAAATGAATAGGAAATGAATAAGAAGCTGTAAAATGAATAAGAAGTAAATAAGAAGCCGGAAAATGAATAAGAAGTGAATAAGAAGCCATAAAATGAATAAAAAGTGAATAAAAAGCTGTAAAATGAATATGAAGTGAATAAGAAGCTGTAAAATGAAAAGAAATGAATAAGAAGCCGGAAAATGAATAAGAAGTGAAAAAGAAGCCGGAAAATGATTAAGTAGTGAATAAAAACTGTAAAATGAATAAGAAATTAATAAGAAGCTGTAAAATGAATAAGAAGTGAATAAGAAGCTGTAAAATGAATAGGAAATGAATAAGAAGCTGTAAAATGAATAAGAAGTGAATAAAAAGCTGTAAAATGAATAGAAAATGAAAAAGAAGCTGGAAAATGAATAAGAAGAGAATAAGAAGCTGTAAAATGAATAGGAAATGAATAAGAAGCTGGAAAATGAATAAGAAGTGAATAAGAAGCCATAAAATGAATAAGAAGTGAATAAGAAGCCATAAAATGAATAAGAAGTGAATAAGAAGCTGTAAAATGAATAAGAAGTGAATAAGAAGCTGTAAAATGAATAGGAAATGAATAAGAAGCTGTAAAATGAATAAGAAGTGAATAAGAAGCCATAAAATGAATAAGAAGTGAATAAGAAGCTGTAAAATGAATAGGAAATGAATAAGAAGCTGTAAAATGAATAAGAAGTGAATAAGAAGCCATAAAATGAATAAGAAGTGAATAAGAAGCTGTAAAATGAATAAGAAGTGAATAAGAAGCTGAGAAAATGAATAAGAAGTGAATAAAAAGCTGTAAAATGAATAAGAAGTGAATAAGAAGCTGTAAAATGAATAACAAATGAATAAGAAGCTGGAAAATGAATAAGAAGTGAAAAAGAAGCTGGAAAATGAATAAGAAGTGAATAAAAAGCTGTAGAATCAATAAGAAATTAATAAGAAGCTGGACAATTAATAGGAAGTGAATAAAAAGCTGTAAAATGAATAGGAAATGAATAAGAAGCTGGAAAAAGAATAAGAAGTGAATAAGAAGCCATAAAATGAATAAGAAGTGAATAAGAAGCTGTAAAATGAATAAGAAATGAATAAGAAGCTGGAAAATGAATAAGAAGTGAATAAGAAGCTGGAAAATGAATAAGAAATGAATAAGAAGCTGTAAAATGAATAAGAAGTGAATAAGAAGCTGTAAAATGAATAAGAAATGAATAAGAAGCTGGAAAATGAATAAAAAGTGAATAAGAAGCTGTAAAATGAATAGAAAAAGAATAAGAAGATGTAAAATGAATAAGATGTGAATAAGGAGCCGGAAAATGAATAAGAAGTGAATAAGAAGCCATAAAATGAATAAGAAGTGAATAAAAAGCTGTAAAATGAATAAGAAGTGAATAAGAAGCTGTAAAATGAATAGGAAATGAATAAGAAGCTGTAAAATGAATAAAATGAATAAGAAGCTGTAAAATGAATAGGAAATGAATAAGAAGCTGAAAAATGAAGAAGAAGTGAATAAGAAGCTGTAAAATTAATAGGAAATGAATAAGAAGCTGGAAAATGAATAGGAAATGAATAAGAAGCTGGAAAATGAATAAGAAGTGAATAAGAAGCTGTAAAATGAATAGGAAATGAATAAGAGGCTGGAAAATGAATAAGAAGTGAATAAGAAGCTGTAAAATGAATAGAAAATGAATAAGAAGATGTAAAATGAATAAGATGTGAATAAGAAGCTGTAAAATGAATAGGAAATGAATAAGAAGCTGGAAAATGAATAAGAAGTGAATAAGAAGCCATAAAATTAATAAGAAGTGAATAAGAAGCTGTAAAATGAATAGAAAATGAATAAGAAGATGTAAAATGAATAAGATGTGAATAAGAAGCTGTAAAATGAATAGGAAATGAATAAGAAGCTGGAAAATGAATAAGAAGTGAATAAGAAGCCATAAAATTAATAAGAAGTGAATAAGAAGCTGTAAAATGAATAAGAAGTGAATAAGAAGCTGTAAAATGAATAGGACATGAATAAGAAGCTGTAAAATGAATAGGAGATGAATAAGAAGCTGTAAAATGAATAAGAAGTAAATAAGAAGCCGGAAAATGAATAAGAAGTGAATAAGAAGCCATAAAATGAATAAGAAGTGAATAAAAAGCTGTAAAATGAATAAGAAGTGAATAAGAAGCTGTAAAATGAATAGATAATTAATAAGAAGATGTAAAACGAATAAGATGTGAATAAGAAGCTGTAAAATGAATAGGAAATGAATAAGAAGCTGTAAAATGATTAAGAAGTAAATAAGAAGCCGGAAAATGAATAAGAAGTGAATAAGAAGCCATAAAATGAATAAAAAGTGAATAAAAAGCTGTAAAATGAATAAGAAGTGAATAAGAAGCTGTAAAATGAAAAAGAAATGAATAAGAAGCCGGAAAATGAATAAGAAGTGAAAAAGAAGCTGGAAAATGATTAAGAAGTGAATAAAAACTGTAAAATGAATAAGAAGTGAATAAGAAGCTGTAAAATGAATATGAAATGAATAAGAAGCTGTAAAATGAATAAGAAGTGAATAAGAAGCTGTAAAATGAATAGAAAATGAAAAAGAAGCTGGAAAATGAATAAGAAGAGAATAAGAAGCTGTAAAATGAATAGGAAATGAATAAGAAGCTGGAAAATGAATAAGAAGTGAATAAGAAGCCATAAAATGAATAAGAAGTGAATAAGAAGCCATAAAATGAATAAGAAGTGAATAAGAAGCTGTAAAATGAATGAGAAGTGAATAAGAAGCTGTAAAATGAATAGGAAATGAATAAGAAGCTGTAAAATGAATAAGAAGTGAAAAAGAAGCCATAAAATGAATAAGAAGTGAATAAGAAGCTGTAAAATGAATAAGAAGTGAATAAGAAGCTGTAAAATGAATAGGAAATGAATACGAAGCTGTAAAATGAATAAGAAGTGAATAAGAAGCCATAAAATGAATAAGAAGTGAATAAGAAGCTGTAAAATGAATAAGAAGTGAATAAGAAGCTGAGAAAATGAATAAGAAGTGAATAAAAAGCTGTAAAATGAATAAGAAGTGAATAAGAAGCTGTAAAATGAATAACAAATGAATAAGAAGCTGTAAAATGAATAAGAAGTGAAAAAGAAGCTGGAAAATGAATAAGAAGTGAATAAAAAGCTGTAGAATCAATAAGGAAATTAATAAGAAGCTGGACAATTAAATGGAAGTGAATAAAAAGCTGTAAAATGAATAGGAAATGAATAAGAAGCTGGAAAAAGAATAAGAAGTGAATAAGAAGCCATAAAATGAATAAGAAGTGAATAAGAAGCTGTAAAAGGAATAAGAAATTAATAAGAAGCTGGAAAATGAATAAGAAGTTAATAAGAAGCTGAAATATGAATAAGAATTGAATAAGAAGCTGTAAAACGAACAGGAAATGAATGAGAAGCTGGAAAATGAATAAGAAGTGAATAAGAAGCTGTAAAATGAATAGGAAATGAATAAGAAGCTGGAAAATGAATAAGAAGTGAATAAGAAGCCATAAAATGAATAAGAAGTGAATAAGAAGTTGTAAAATGAATAGAAACAGAATAAGAAGATGTAAAATGAATAAGATGTGAATAAGGAGCTGTAAAATGAATAGGAAATGAATAAGAAGCTGGAAAATGAATAAGAAGTGAATAAGAAGCTGTAAAATGAATAAGAAGTGAAAAAGACGCTGTAAAATGAATAGGACATGAATAAGAAGCTGTAAAATGAAGAGGAAATGAATAAGAAGCTGTAAAATGAATAAGAAGTAAATAAGATGCCGGAAAATGAATAAGAAGTGAATAAGAAGCCATAAAATGAATAAGAAGGGAATAAGAAGCTGTAAAATGAATAGAAAATGAATAAGATGATGTAAAATGAATAAGATGTGAATAAGAAGCTGTAAAATGAATAGGAAATGAATAAGAAGCTGTAAAATGAATAAGAAGTGAATAAGAAGCCATAAAATTAATAAGAAGTGAATAAGAAGCTGTAAAATGAATAAGAAGTGAATAAGAAGCTGTAAAATGAATAGGACATGAATAAGAAGCTGTAAAATGAATAGGAAATGAATAAGAAGCTGTAAAATGAATAAGAAGTAAATAAGAAGCCGGAAAATGAATAAGAAGTGAATAAGAAGCTGTAGAATCAATAAGAAATTAATAAGAAGCTGGACAATTAAAAGGAAGTGAATAAAAAGCTGTAAAATGAATAGGAAATGAATAAGAAGCTGGAAAAAGAATAAGAAGTGAATAAGAAGCCATAAAATGAATAAGAAGTGAATAAGAAGCTGTAAAATGAATAGAAAAAGAATAAGAAGATGTAAAATGAATAAGATGTGAATAAGGAGCTGTAAAATGAATAGGAAATGAATAAGAAGCTGGAAAATGAATAAGAAGTGAATAAGAAGCTGTAAAATGAATAAGAAGTGAATAAGAAGCTGTAAAATGAATAGGACATGAATAAGAAGCTGTAAAATGAAGAGGAAATGAATAAGAAGCTGTAAAATGAATAAGAAGTAAATAAGATGCCGGAAAATGAATAAGAAGTGAATAAGAAGCCATAAAATGAATAAGAAGTGAATAAGAAGCTGTAAAATGAATAGAAAATGAATAAGAAGATGTAAAATGAATAAGATGTGAATAAGAAGCTGTAAAATGAATAGGAAATGAATAAGAAGCTGTAAAATGAATAAGAAGTGAATAAGAAGCCATAAAATTAATAAGAAGTGAATAAGAAGCTGTAAAATGAATAGGAAGTGAATAAGAAGCTGTAAAATGAATAGGACATGAATAAGAAGCTGTAAAATGAATAGGAAATGAATAAGAAGCTGTAAAATAAATAAGAAGTAAATAAGAAGCCGGAAAATCAATAAGAAGTGAATAAGAAGCCATAAAATGAATAAGAAGTGAATAAAAAGCTGTAAAATGAATAAGAAGTGAATAAGAAGCTGTAAAATGAATAGGAAATGAATAAGAAGCTGTAAAATGAATAAGAAGTGAATAAGAAGCTGTAAAATAAATAGGAAATGAATAAGAAGCTGGAAAATGAATAAGAAGTGAATAAGAAGCTGTAAAATGAATAAGAAGTGAATAAGAAGCTGTAAAATGAATAGGAAATGAATAAGAAGCTGGAAAATGAATAAGAAGTGAATAAGAAGCCATAAAATGAATAAGATGTGAATAAGAAGTTGTAAAATGAATAAGAAGAGAATAAGAAGCTGTAAAATGAATAGGAAATGAACAAGAAGCTGGAAAATGAATAAGAAGTGAATAAGAAGCCATAAAATGAATAAGAAGTGAATAAGAAGCTGTAAAATGAATAAGAAGTGAATAAGAAGCTGTAAAATGAATAACAAATGAATAAGAAGCTGTAAAATGAATAAGAAGTGAATAAGAAGCTGTAGAATGAATAGGAAATGAATAAGAAGAT
The DNA here is from genome assembly GCA_031769625.1 of Taudactylus pleione. Classification (NCBI taxonomy): domain Eukaryota; kingdom Metazoa; phylum Chordata; class Amphibia; order Anura; family Myobatrachidae; genus Taudactylus; species Taudactylus pleione. Next base: position 79,156 of record JAUIMM010000054.1, read on the forward strand.
GTAAAATGAATAAGAAGTGAATGAAAAGCTGTAAAATGAATAAGAAATGAATAAGAAGCTGTAAAATGAATAAGAAGTGAATAAGAAGCTGTAAAATGAATAGGAAATGAATAAGAAGCTGTAAAATGAATAAGAAGTAAATAAGAAGCCGGAAAATGAATAAGAAGTGAATAAGAAGCCTTAAAATGAATAAGAAGTGAATAAGAAGCCATAAAATGAATAAGAAGTGAATAAGAAGCTGTAAAATGAATAAGAAGTGAACAAGAAGCTGTAAAATGAATAAGAAATGAATAAGAAGCTGTAAAATGAATAAGAAATGAATAAGAAGCTGTAAAATGAATAAGAAGTGAATAAGAAGCTGTAAAATGAATAGGAAATGAATAAGAAGCTGTAAAATGAATAAGAAGTGAATAAGCAGCTGTAAAATGAATAAGAAATGAATAAGAAGCTGGAAAATGAATAAGAAGTGAAAAAGAAGCTGGAAAATGAATAAGAGGTGAATAAAAAGCTGTAAAATGAATAAGAAATAAAAAAGAAGCTGGACAATTAATAAGAAGTGAATAAAAAGCTGTAAAATAAATAGGAAATGAATAAGAAGCTGTAAAATGAATAAGAAGTGAAGAAGAAGCCATAAAATGAATAAGAAGTGAATAAGAAGCCATAAAATGAATAAGAAGTGAATAAGAAGCTGTAAAATGAATAAGAAATGAATAAGAAGCTGTAAAATGAATAAGAAGTGAATAAGAAGCTGTAAAATGAATTGGAAATGAATAAGAAGCTGTAAAATGAATAAGAAGTGAATAAGAAGCTGTAAAATAAATAGGAAATGAATAAGAAGATGTAAAATGAATAAGAAGTGAATAAAAAGCTGTAAAATGAATAAGAAATGAATAAGAAGCTGGAAAATGAATAAGAAGTGAAAAAGAAGCTGGAAAATGATTAAGAATTGAATAAGAAGCTGGAAAATGAATAAGAAGTGAATAAGAAGCCATAAAATTAATAAGAAGTGAATAAGAAGCTGTAAAATGAATAGAAAATGAATAAGAAGATGTAAAATGAATAAGATGTGAATAAGAAGCTGTAAAATGAATAGGAAATGAATAAGAAGCTGGAAAATGAATAAGAAGTGAATAAGAAGCCATAAAATTAATAAGAAGTGAATAAGAAGCTGTAAAATGAATAAGAAGTGAATAAGAAGCTGTAAAATGAATAGGACATGAATAAGAAGCTGTAAAATGAATAGGAGATGAATAAGAAGCTGTAAAATGAATAAGAAGTAAATAAGAAGCCGGAAAATGAATAAGAAGTGAATAAGAAGCCATAAAATGAATAAGAAGTGAATAAGAAGCTGTAAAATAAATAAGAAGTGAATAAGAAGCTGTAAAATGAATAGATAATTAATAAGAAGATGTAAAACGAATAAGATGTGAATAAGAAGCTGTAAAATGAATAGGAAATGAATAAGAAGCTGTAAAATGATTAAGAAGTAAATAAGAAGCCGGAAAATGAATAAGAAGTGAATAAGAAGCCATAAAATGAATAAAAAGTGAATAAAAAGCTGTAAAATGAATAAGAAGTGAATAAGAAGCTGTAAAATGAAAAAGAAATGAATAAGAAGCCGGAAAATGAATAAGAAGTGAAAAAGAAGCTGGAAAATGATTAAGAAGTGAATAAAAACTGTAAAATGAATAAGAAGTGAATAAGAAGCTGTAAAATGAATATGAAATGAATAAGAAGCTGTAAAATGAATAAGAAGTGAATAAGAAGCTGTAAAATGAATAGAAAATGAAAAAGAAGCTGGAAAATGAATAAGAAGAGAATAAGAAGCTGTAAAATGAATAGGAAATGAATAAGAAGCTGGAAAATGAATAAGAAGTGAATAAGAAGCCATAAAATGAATAAGAAGTGAATAAGAAGCCATAAAATGAAAAAGAAGTGAATAAGAAGCTGTAAAATGAATAAGAAGTGAATAAGAAGCTGTAAAATGAATAGGAAATGAATAAGAAGCTGTAAAATGAATAAGAAGTGAAAAAGAAGCCATAAAATGAATAAGAAGTGAATAAGAAGCTGTAAAATGAATAAGAAGTGAATAAGAAGCTGTAAAATGAATAGGAAATGAATACGAAGCTGTAAAATGAATAAGAAGTGAATAAGAAGCCATAAAATGAATAAGAAGTGAATAAGAAGCTGTAAAATGAATAAGAAGTGAATAAGAAGCTGAGAAAATGAATAAGAAGTGAATAAAAAGCTGTAAAATGAATAAGAAGTGAATAAGAAGCTGTAAAATGAATAACAAATGAATAAGAAGCTGTAAAATGAATAAGAAGTGAAAAAGAAGCTGGAAAATGAATAAGAAGTGAATAAAAAGCTGTAGAATCAATAAGGAAATTAATAAGAAGCTGGACAATTAAAAGGAAGTGAATAAAAAGCTGTAAAATGAATAGGAAATGAATAAGAAGCTGGAAAAAGAATAAGAAGTGAATAAGAAGCCATAAAATGAATAAGAAGTGAATAAGAAGCTGTAAAATGAATAAGAAATTAATAAGAAGCTGGAAAATGAATAAGAAGTTAATAAGAAGCTGAAATATGAATAAGAATTGAATAAGAAGCTGTAAAATGAACAGGAAATGAATGAGAAGCTGGAAAATGAATAAGAAGTGAATAAGAAGCTGTAAAATGAATAGGAAATGAATAAGAAGCTGGAAAATGAATAAGAAGTGAATAAGAAGCCATAAAATGAATAAGAAGTAATAAGAAGTTGTAAAATGAATAGAAACAGAATAAGAAGATGTAAAATGAATAAGATGTGAATAAGGAGCTGTAAAATGAATAGGAAATGAATAAGAAGCTGGAAAATGAATAAGAAGTGAATAAGAAGCTGTAAAATGAATAAGAAGTGAATAAGAAGCTGTAAAATGAATAGGACATGAATAAGAAGCTGTAAAATGAAGAGGAAATGAATAAGAAGCTGTAAAATGAATAAGAAGTAAATAAGATGCCGGAAAATGAATAAGAAGTGAATAAGAAGCCATAAAATGAATAAGAAGTGAATAAGAAGCTGTAAAATGAATAGAAAATGAATAAGATGATGTAAAATGAATAAGATGTGAATAAGAAGCTGTAAAATGAATAGGAAATGAATAAGAAGCTGTAAAATGAATAAGAAGTGAATAAGAAGCCATAAAATTAATAAGAAGTGAATAAGAAGCTGTAAAATGAATAAGAAGTGAATAAGAAGCTGTAAAATGAATAGGACATGAATAAGAAGCTGTAAAATGAATAGGAAATGAATAAGAAGCTGTAAAATGAATAAGAAGTAAATAAGAAGCCGGAAAATGAATAAGAAGTGAATAAGAAGCTGTAGAATCAATAAGAAATTAATAAGAAGCTGGACAATTAAAAGGAAGTGAATAAAAAGCTGTAAAATGAATAGGAAATGAATAAGAAGCTGGAAAAAGAATAAGAAGTGAATAAGAAGCCATAAAATGAATAAGAAGTGAATAAGAAGCTGTAAAATGAATAAGAAATTAATAAGAAGCTGGAAAATGAATAAGAAGTTAATAAGAAGCTGAAATATGAATAAGAATTGAATAAGAAGCTGTAAAATGAACAGGAAATGAATGAGAAGCTGGAAAATGAATAAGAAGTGAATAAGAAGCTGTAAAATGAATAGGAAATGAATAAGAAGCTGTAAAATGAATAAGAAGTGAATAAGAAGCTGTAAAATGAATAGAAAAAGAATAAGAAGATGTAAAATGAATAAGATGTGAATAAGGAGCTGTCAAATGAATAGGAAATGAATAAGAAGCTGGAAAATGAATAAGAAGTGAATAAGAAGCTGTAAAATGAATAAGAAGTGAATAAGAAGCTGTAAAATGAATAGGACATGAATAAGAAGCTGTAAAATGAAGAGGAAATGAATAAGAAGCTGTAAAATGAATAAGAAGTAAATAAGATGCCGGAAAATGAATAAGAAGTGAATAAGAAGCCATAAAATGAATAAGATGTGAATAAGAAGCTGTAAAATGAATAGAAAATGAATAAGAAGATGTAAAATGAATAAGATGTGAATAAGAAGCTGTAAAATGAATAGGAAATGAATAAGAAGCTGTAAAATGAATAAGAAGTGAATAAGAAGCCATAAAATTAATAAGAAGTGAATAAGAAGCTGTAAAATGAATAAGAAGTGAATAAGAAGCTGTAAAATGAATAGGACATGAATAAGAAGCTGTAAAATGAATAGGAAATGAATAAGAAGCTGTAAAATAAATAAGAAGTAAATAAGAAGCCGGAAAATGAATAAGAAGTGAATAAGAAGCCATAAAATGAATAAGAAGTGAATAAAAAGCTGTAAAATGAATAAGAAGTGAATAAGAAGCTGTAAAATGAATAGGAAATGAATAAGAAGCTGTAAAATGAATAAGAAGTGAATAAGAAGCTGTAAAATAAATAGGAAATGAATAAGAAGCTGGAAAATGAATAAGAAGAGAATAAGAAGCTGTAAAATGAATAAGAAGTGAATAAGAAGCTGTAAAATGAATAGGAAATGAATAAGAAGCTGGAAAATGAATAAGAAGTGAATAAGAAGCCATAAAATGAATAAGATGTGAATAAGAAGTTGTAAAATGAATAAGAAGAGAATAAGAAGCTGTAAAATGAATAGGAAATGAACAAGAAGCTGGAAAATGAATATGAAGTGAATAAGAAGCCATAAAATGAATAAGAAGTGAATAAGAAGCTGTAAAATGAATAAGAAGTGAATAAGAAGCTGTAAAATGAATAACAAATGAATAAGAAGCTGTAAAATGAATAAGAAGTGAATAAGAAGCTGTAGAATGAATAGGAAATGAATAAGAAGATGTAAAATGAATAAGAAGTGAATGAAAAGCTGTAAAATGAATAAGAAATGAATAAGAAGCTGTAAAATGAATAAGAAGTGAATAAGAAGCTGTAAAATGAATAGGAAATGAATAAGAAGCTGTAAAATGAATAAGAAGTAAATAAGAAGCCGGAAAATGAATAAGAAGTGAATAAGAAGCCTTAAAATGAATAAGAAGTGAATAAGAAGCCATAAAATGAATAAGAAGTGAATAAGAAGCTGTAAAATGAATAAGAAGTGAATAAGAAGCTGTAAAATGAATAAGAAATGAATAAGAAGCTGTAAAATGAATAAGAAATGAATAAGAAGCTGTAAAATGAATAAGAAGTGAATAAGAAGCTGTAAAATGAATAGGAAATGAATAAGAAGCTGTAAAATGAATAAGAAGTGAATAAGCAGCTGTAAAATGAATAAGAAATGAATAAGAAGCTGGAAAATGAATAAGAAGTGAAAAAGAAGCTGGAAAATGAATAAGAGGTGAATAAAAAGCTGTAAAATGAATAAGAAATAAAAAAGAAGCTGGACAATTAATAAGAAGTGAATAAAAAGCTGTAAAATAAATAGGAAATGAATAAGAAGCTGTAAAATGAATAAGAAGTGAAGAAAAAGCCATAAAATGAATAAGAAGTGAATAAGAAGCCATAAAATGAATAAGAAGTGAATAAGAAGCTGTAAAATGAATAAGAAATTAATAAGAAGCTGGAAAATGAATAAGAAGTTAATAAGAAGCTGAAATATGAATAAGAATTGAATAAGAAGCTGTAAAATGAACAGGAAATGAATGAGAAGCTGGAAAATGAATAAGAAGTGAATAAGAAGCTGTAAAATGAATAGGAAATGAATAAGAAGCTGGAAAATGAATAAGAAGTGAATAAGAAGCCATAAAATGAATAAGAAGTAATAAGAAGTTGTAAAATGAATAGAAACAGAATAAGAAGATGTAAAATGAATAAGATGTGAATAAGGAGCTGTAAAATGAATAGGAAATGAATAAGAAGCTGGAAAATGAATAAGAAGTGAATAAGAAGCTGTAAAATGAATAAGAAGTGAATAAGAAGCTGTAAAATGAATAGGACATGAATAAGAAGCTGTAAAATGAAGAGGAAATGAATAAGAAGCTGTAAAATGAATAAGAAGTAAATAAGATGCCGGAAAATGAATAAGAAGTGAATAAGAAGCCATAAAATGAATAAGAAGTGAATAAGAAGCTGTAAAATGAATAGAAAATGAATAAGATGATGTAAAATGAATAAGATGTGAATAAGAAGCTGTAAAATGAATAGGAAATGAATAAGAAGCTGTAAAATGAATAAGAAGTGAATAAGAAGCCATAAAATTAATAAGAAGTGAATAAGAAGCTGTAAAATGAATAAGAAGTGAATAAGAAGCTGTAAAATGAATAGGACATGAATAAGAAGCTGTAAAATGAATAGGAAATGAATAAGAAGCTGTAAAATGAATAAGAAGTAAATAAGAAGCCGGAAAATGAATAAGAAGTGAATAAGAAGCTGTAGAATCAATAAGAAATTAATAAGAAGCTGGACAATTAAAAGGAAGTGAATAAAAAGCTGTAAAATGAATAGGAAATGAATAAGAAGCTGGAAAAAGAATAAGAAGTGAATAAGAAGCCATAAAATGAATAAGAAGTGAATAAGAAGCTGTAAAATGAATCAGAAATTAATAAGAAGCTGGAAAATGAATAAGAAGTTAATAAGAAGCTGAAATATGAATAAGAATTGAATAAGAAGCTGTAAAATGAACAGGAAATGAATGAGAAGCTGGAAAATGAATAAGAAGTGAATAAGAAGCTGTAAAATGAATAGGAAATGAATAAGAAGCTGGAAAATTAATAAGAAGTGAATAAGAAGCTGTAAAATGAATAGAAAAAGAATAAGAAGATGTAAAATGAATAAGATGTGAATAAGGAGCTGTAAAATGAATAGGAAATGAATAAGAAGCTGGAAAATGAATAAGAAGTGAATAAGAAGCTGTAAAATGAATAAGAAGTGAATAAGAAGCTGTAAAATGAATAGGACATGAATAAGAAGCTGTAAAATGAATAAGAAGTAAATAAGATGCCGGAAAATGAATAAGAAGTGAATAAGAAGCCATAAAATGAATAAGATGTGAATAAGAAGCTGTAAAATGAATAGAAAATGAATAAGAAGATGTAAAATGAATAAGATGTGAATAAGAAGCTGTAAAATGAATAGGAAATGAATAAGAAGCTGTAAAATGAATAAGAAGTGAATAAGAAGCCATAAAATTAATAAGAAGTGAATAAGAAGCTGTAAAATGAATAAGAAGTGAATAAGAAGCTGTAAAATGAATAGGACATGAATAAGAAGCTGTAAAATGAATAGGAAATGAATAAGAAGCTGTAAAATAAATAAGAAGTAAATAAGAAGCCGGAAAATGAATAAGAAGTGAAAAAGAAGCCATAAAATGAATAAGAAGTGAATAAAAAGCTGTAAAATGAATAAGAAGTGAATAAGAAGCTGTAAAATGAATAGGAAATGAATAAGAAGCTGTAAAATGAATAAGAAGTGAATAAGAAGCTGTAAAATAAATAGGAAATGAATAAGAAGCTGGAAAATGAATAAGAAGAGAATAAGAAGCTGTAAAATGAATAAGAAGTGAATAAGAAGCTGTAAAATGAATAGGAAATGAATAAGAAGCTGGAAAATGAATAAGAAGTGAATAAGAAGCCATAAAATGAATAAGATGTGAATAAGAAGTTGTAAAATGAATAAGAAGAGAATAAGAAGCTGTAAAATGAATAGGAAATGAACAAGAAGCTGGAAAATGAATAAGAAGTGAATAAGAAGCCATAAAATGAATAAGAAGTGAATAAGAAGCTGTAAAATGAATAAGAAGTGAATAAGAAGCTGTAAAATGAATAACAAATGAATAAGAAGCTGTAAAATGAATAAGAAGTGAATAAGAAGCTGTAGAATGAATAGGAAATGAATAAGAAGATGTAAAATGAATAAGAAGTGAATGAAAAGCTGTAAAATGAATAAGAAATGAATAAGAAGCTGTAAAATGAATAAGAAGTGAATAAGAAGCTGTAAAATGAATAGGAAATGAATAAGAAGCTGTAAAATGAATAAGAAGTAAATAAGAAGCCGGATAATGAATAAGAAGTGAATAAGAAGCCTTAAAATGAATAAGAAGTGAATAAGAAGCCATAAAATGAATAAGAAGTGAATAAGAAGCTGCAAAATGAATAAGAAGTGAATAAGAAGCTGTAAAATGAATAAGAAATGAATAAGAAGCTGTAAAATGAATAAGAAATGAATAAGAAGCTGTAAAATGAATAAGAAGTGAATAAGAAGCTGTAAAATGAATAGGAAATGAATAAGAAGCTGTAAAATGAATAAGAAGTGAATAAGCAGCTGTAAAATGAATAAGAAATGAATAAGAAGCTGGAAAATGAATAAGAAGTGAAAAAGAAGCTGGAAAATGAATAAGAGGTGAATAAAAAGCTGTAAAATGAATAAGAAATAAAAAAGAAGCTGGACAATTAATAAGAAGTGAATAAAAAGCTGTAAAATAAATAGGAAATGAATAAGAAGCTGTAAAATGAATAAGAAGTGAAGAAGAAGCCATAAAATGAATAAGAAGTGAATAAGAAGCGATAAAATGAATAAGAAGTGAACAAGAAGCTGTAAAATGAATAAGAAATGAATAAGAAGCTGTAAAATGAATAAGAAGTGAATAAGAAGCTGTAAAATGAATAGGAAATGAATAAGAAGCTGTAAAATGAATAAGAAGTGAATAAGAAGCTGTAAAATAAATAGGAAATGAATAAGAAGCTGGAAAATGAATAAGAAGTGAATAAGAAGCTGTAAAATGAATAAGAAGTGAATAAGAAGCTGTAAAATGAATAGGAAATGAATAAGAAGCTGGAAAATGAATAAGAAGTGAATAAGAAGCCATAAAATGAATAAAATGTGAATAAGAAGTTGTAAAATGAATAAGAAGAGAATAAGAAGCTGTAAAATGAATAGGAAATTAATAAGAAGCTGGAAAATGAATAAGAAGTGAATAAGAAGCCATAAAATGAATAAGAAGTGAATAAGAAGCTGTAAAATGAATAAGAAGTGAATAAGAAGCTGTAAAATGAATAAGAAATGAATAAGAAGCTGTACAATGAATAAGAAGTGAATAAGAAGCTGTAAAATGAATAGGAAATGAATAAGAAGATGTAAAATGAATAAGAAGTGAATAAAAAGCTGTAAAATGAATAAGAAATGAATAAGAAGCTGGAAAATGAATAAGAAGTGAAAAAGAAGCTGGAAAATGATTAAGAATTGAATAAAAACTGTAAAATGAATAAGAAATTAATAAGAAGCTGTAAATTGAATAAGAAGTGAATATGAAGCTGTAAAATGAATAGGAAATGAATAAGAAGCTGTAAAATGAATAAGAAGTGAATAAGAAGCTGTAAAATGAATAGATAATTAATAAGAAGATGTAAAACGAATAAGATGTGAATAAGAAGCTGTAAAATGAATAGGAAATGAATAAGAAGCTGTAAAATGATTAAGAAGTAAATAAGAAGCCGGAAAATGAATAAGAAGTGAATAAGAAGCCATAAAATGAATAAAAAGTGAATAAAAAGCTGTAAAATGAATAAGAAGTGAATAAGAAGCTGTAAAATGAAAAAGAAATGAATAAGAAGCCGGAAAATGAATAAGAAGTGAAAAAGAAGCTGGAAAATGATTAAGAAGTGAATAAAAACTGTAAAATGAATAAGAAGTGAATAAGAAGCTGTAAAATGAATATGAAATGAATAAGAAGCTGTAAAATGAATAAGAAGTGAAAAAGAAGCCATAAAATGAATAAGAAGTGAATAAGAAGCTGTAAAATGAATAAGAAGTGAATAAGCAGCTGTAAAATGAATAGGAAATGAATAAGAAGCTGTAAAATGAATAGGAAATGAATAAGAAGCTGTAAAATGAATAAGAAGTGAATAAGAAGCCATAAAATGAATAAGAAGTGAATAAGAAGCTGTAAAATGAATAACAAATGAATAAGAAGCTGTAAAATGAATAAGAAGTGAAAAAGAAGCTGGAAAATGAATAAGAAGTGAATAAAAAGCTGTAGAATCAATAAGAAATTAATAAGAAGCTGGACAATTAAAAGGAAGTGAATAAAAAGCTGTAAAATGAATAGGAAATGAATAAGAAGCTGGAAAAAGAATAAGAAGTGAATAAGAAGCCATAAAATGAATAAGAAGTGAATAAGAAGCTGTAAAATGAATAAGAAACTAATAAGAAGCTGGAAAATGAATAAGAAGTTAATAAGAAGCTGAAATATGAATAAGAATTGAATAAGAAGCTGTAAAATGAACAGGAAATGAATGAGAAGCTGGAAAATGAATAAGAAGTGAATAAGAAGCTGTAAAATGAATAGGAAATGAATAAGAAGCTGGAAAATGAATAAGAAGTGAATAAGAAGCCATAAAATGAATAAGAAGTGAATAAGAAGCTGTAAAATGAATAGAAAAAGAATAAGAAGATGTAAAATGAATAAGATGTGAATAAGGAGCTGTAAAATGAATAGGAAATGAATAAGAAGCTGGAAAATGAATAAGAAGTGAATAAGAAGCTGTAAAATGAATAAGAAGTGAATAAGAAGCTGTAAAATGAATAGGACATGAATAAGAAGCTGTAAAATGAAGAGGAAATGAATAAGAAGCTGTAAAATGAATAAGAAGTAAATAAGATGCCGGAAAATGAATAAGAAGTGAATAAGAAGCCATAAAATGAATAAGAAGTGAATAAGAAGCTGTAAAATGAATAGAAAATGAATAAGAAGATGTAAAATGAATAAGATGTGAATAAGAAGCTGTAAAATGAATAGGAAATGAATAAGAAGCTGTAAAATGAATAAGAAGTGAATAAGAAGCCATAAAATTAATAAGAAGTGAATAAGAAGCTGTAAAATGAATAAGAAGTGAATAAGAAGCTGTAAAATGAATAAGAAGTAAATAAGAAGCCGGAAAATGAATAAGAAGTGAATAAGAAGCCATAAAATGAATAAGAAGTGAATAAAAAGTTGTAAAATGAATAAGAAGTGAATAAGAAGCTGTAAAATGAATAGGAAATGAATAAGAAGCTGTAAAATGAATAAGAAGTGAATAAGAAGCTGTAAAATAAATAGGAAATGAATAAGAAGCTGGAAAATGAATAAGAAGTGAATAAGAAGCTGTAAAATGAATAACAAGTGAATAAGAAGCTGTAAAATGAATAGTAAATGAATAAGAAGCTGGAAAATGAATAAGAAGTGAATAAGAAGCCATAAAATGAATAAGATGTGAATAAGAAGTTGTAAAATGAATAAGAAGAGAATAAGAAGCTGTAAAATGAATAGGAAATGAATAAGAAGCTGGAAAATGAATAAGAAGTGAATAAGAAGCCATAAAATGGATAAGAAGTGAATAAGAAGCTGTAAAATGAATAAGAAGTGAATAAGAAGCTGTAAAATGAATAAAAAATGAATAAGAAGCTGTAAAATGAATAAGAAGTGAATAAGAAGCTGTAAAATGAATAGGAAATGAATAAGAAGATGTAAAATGAATAAGAAGTGAATAAAAAGCTGTAAAATGAATAAGAAATGAATAAGAAGCTGTAGAATGAATAAGAAGTGAATAAGAAGCTGTAAAATGAATAGGAAATGAATAAGAAGCTGTAAAATGAATAAGAAGTAAATAAGAAGCCGGAAAATGAATAAGAAGTGAATAAGAAGCCATAAAATGAATAAAAAGTGAATAAAAAGCTGTAAAATAAATAAGAAGTGAATAAGAAGCTGTAAAATTAAAAAGAAATGAATAAGAAGCTGGAAAATGAATAAGAAGTGAAAAAGAAGCTGGAAAATGATTAAGAAGTGAATAAAAACTGTAAAATGAATAAGAAATTAATAAGAAGCTGTAAAATGAATAAGAAGTGAATAAGAAGCTGTAAAATGAATAGAAAATGAAAAAGAAGCTGGAAAATGAATAAGAAGTGAATAAGAAGCTGTAAAATGAATAGAAAATGAAAAAGAAGCTGGAAAATGAATAAGAAGAGAATAAGAAGCTGTAAAATGAATAGGAAATGAATAAGAAGCTGGAAAATGAATAAGAAGTGAATAAGAAGCCATAAAATGAATAAGAAGTGAATAAGAAGCTGTAAAATGAATAAGAAGTGAATAAGAAGCTGTAAAATGAATAGGAAATGAATAAGAAGCTGTAAAATGAATAAGAAATGAATAAGAAGCTGTAAAATGAATAAGAAGTGAATAAGAAGCTGTAAAATGAATAGGAAATGAATAAGAAGCTGTAAAATGAATAAGAAGTGAATAAGAAGCTGGAAAATGAATAAGAAGTGAAAAAGAAGCTGGAAAATGAATAAGAGGTGAATAAAAAGCTGTAAAATGAATAAGAAATAAATAAGAAGCTGGACAATTAATAAGAAGTGAATAAAAAGCTGTAAAATAAATAGGAAATGAATAAGAAGCTGTAAAATGAATAAGAAGTGAAGAAGAAGCCATAAAATGAATAAGAAGTGAATAAGAAGCCATAAAATGAATAAGAAGTGAATAAGAAGCTGTAAAATGAATAAGAAATGAATAAGAAGCTGTAAAATGAATAAGAAATGAATAAGAAGCTGTAAAATGAATAAGAAGTGAATAAGAAGCTGTAAAATGAATAGGAAATGAATAAGAAGCTGTAAAATGAATAAGAAGTGAATAAGCAGCTGTAAAATGAATGAGAAATGAATAAGAAGCTGGAAAATGAATAAGAAGTGAAAAAGAAGCTGGAAAATGAATAAGAGGTGAATAAAAAGCTGTAAAATGAATAAGAAATAAATAAGAAGCTGGACAATTAATAAGAAGTGAATAAAAAGCTGTAAAATAAATAAGAAGTGAATAAGAAGCTGGAAAATGAATAAGAAATGAATAAGAAGCTGGAAAATGAATAAGAAGTGAATAAGAAGCTGGAGCATAAATAAGAAGTGAATAAGAAGCTTGAGTATAAATAAGAAGTGAATAAGAAGTGAATAAGAAGCTGGAGCACAAATAAGAAGTTAATAAGAAGCTTGAGCATAAATAAAAAGTGAATAAGAAGTGAATAAGAAGCTGGAGCACAAATAAGAAGTTAATAAGAAGCTGGAGCACAAATAAGAAGTGAATAAGAAGCTGGAGCACAAATAAGAAGTGAATAAGAAGCAGAACCACAAATAAGAAGTTAATAAGAAGGTGGAAAACAGATAAGTAGTGAATAAGAAGCTGGAGCACAACTAAGAAGTGAATAAGAAGCTGGAGCACAAATAAGAAGTGAACAAAAAGCTGGAGCACGAATAAGAAGTGAATAAAAAGCTGGAACACGAATAAGAAGTGAATAAGAAGCTGGAGTACAAATAAGAAGTGAATAAGAAGCTAGAACACAAATAAGAAGGGAATAAGAAGCTGGAGCACAAATAAGAAGTGAATAAGACGCTGGAGCACAAATAAGAAGAGTATAAGAAGCTGGACCACAAATAAGTGAAAAAGAAGCTGGAACACGAATAAGAAGTGAATAAAAAGCTGGAGTACAAATAAGAAGTGAATAAGAAGCTGGAGTACAAATAAGAAGTGAATAAGAAGCTGGAACACAAATAAGAAGTGAATAAGAAGCTGGAGCACAAATAAGAAGTGAATAAGAAGCTGGTGCACAAATAAGAAGTGAAAAAGAAGCTGGAACACGAATAAGAAGTGAGTAAGAAACTGGAGCACAAATAAGAAATGAACAAGAAGCTGGAAAATTAATAATAGGTGAAAAAGAAGCTGAGAAAATGAATAAGAAGTGAAAAAAATGCTGTAAAATGAATAAGAAATTAATAAGAAGGTGTAAAATGAATAAGAAATGAATAAGAAGCTGAGAAAATGAATAAGAAGTGAATAAAAAGCTGTAAAATGAATAAGAAGTGAATAAGAAGCTGTAAAATGAATAACAAATGAATAAGAAGCTGAAAAATGAATAAGAAGTGAAAAAGAAGCTGGAAAATGAATAAGAAGTGAATAAAAAGCTGTAGAATCAATAAGAAATTAAAAAGAAGCTGGACAATTAAAAGGAAGTGAATAAAAAGCTGTAAAATGAATAGGAAATGAATAAGAAGCTGGAAAAAGTATAAGAAGTGAATAAGAAGCCATAAAATGAATAAGAAGTGAATAAGAAGCTGTAAAATGAATTAGAAATGAATAAGAAGCTGGAAAATGAATAAGAAGTTAATAAGAAGCTGAAATATGAATAACAATTGAATAAGAAGCTGTAAAATGAACAGGAAATGAATGAGAAGCTGGAAAATGAATAAGAAGTGAATAAGAAGCTGTAAAATGAATAGGAAATGAATAAGAAGCTGTAAAATGAATAAGAAGTGAATAAGAAGCCATAAAATGAATAAGAAGTGAATAAGAAGCTGTAAAATGAATAAGAAGTGAATAAGAAGCTGTAAAATGAATAGGAAATGAATAAGAAGCTGTAAAATGAATAAGAAGTGAATAAGAAGCTGTAAAATGAATAGGAAATGAATAAGAAGCCGTAAAATGAAGAAGAAGTGAATAAGAAGCCGGAAAATGAATAAGAAGTGAATAAGAAGCCATAAAATGAATAAGAAGTGAATAAGAAGCTGTAAAATGAATAAGAAGTGAATAAGAAGCCGTAAAATGAATAAGAAGTGAATAAGAAGCTGTAAAATGAATAAGAAGTGAATAAGAAGCTGTAAAATGAATAGAAAATGAATCAGAAGATGTAAAATGAATAAGATGTGAATAAGAAGCTGTAAAATGAATAGGAAATGAATAAGAAGCTGTAAAATGAATAAGAAGTGAATAAGAAGCCATAAAATTAATAAGAAGTGGATAAGAAGCTGTAAAATGAATAAGAAGTGAATAAGAAGCTGTAAAATGAATAGGACATGAATAAGAAGCTGTAAAATGAATAGGAAATGAATAAGAAGCTGTAAAATGAATAAGAAGTAAATAAGAAGCCGGAAAATGAATAAGAAGTGAATAAGAAGCCATAAAATGAATAAGAAGTGAATAAGAAGTTGTAAAATGAATAAGAAGAGAATAAGAAGCTGTAAAATGAATAGGAAATGAATAAGAAGCTGGAAAATGAATAAGAAGTGAATAAGAAGCTGTAAAATGAATAAGAAATGAATAAGAAGCTGTAAAATGAATAAGAAATGAATAAGAAGCTGTAAAATGAATAAGAAGTGAATAAGAAGCTGTAAAATGAATAGGAAATGAATAAGAAGCTGTAAAATGAATAAGAAGTGAATAAGCAGCTGTAAAATGAATAAGAAGTGAAAAAGAAGCTGGAAAATGAATAAGAGGTGAATAAAAAGCTGTAAAATGAATAAGAAATAAATAAGAAGCTGGACAATTAATAAGAAGTGAATAAAAAGCTGTAAAATAAATAAGAAGTGAATAAGAAGCTGGAAAATGATTAAGAAATGAATAAGAAGCTGGAAAATGAATAAGAAGTGAATAAGAAGCTGGAGCATAAATAAGAAGTGAATAAGAAGCTTGAGTATAAATAAGAAGTGAATAAGAAGTGAATAAGAAGCTGGAGCACAAATAAGAAGTTAATAAGAAGCTTGAGCATAAATAAGAAGTGAATAAGAAGTGAATAAGAAGCTGGAGCACAAATAAGAAGTGAATAAGAGGCTGGAGCACAAATAAGAAGTGAATAAGAAGCAGGAGCACAAATAAGAAGTTAATAAGAAGGTGGAAAACAGATAAGAAGTGAATAAGAAGCTGGAGCACAACTAAGAAGTGAATAAGAAGCTGGAGCACAAATAAGAAGTGAACAAAAAGCTGGAGCACGAATAAGAAGTGAATAAAAAGCTGGAACACGAATAAGAAGTGAATAAGAAGCTGAAGTACAAATAAGAAGTGAATAAGAAGCTGGAACACAAATAAGAAGGGAATAAGAAGCTGGAGCACAAATAAGAAGTGAATAAGACGCTGGAGCACAAATAAGAAGTGTATAAGAAGCTGGACCACAAATAAGTGAAAAAGAAGCTGGAACACGAATAAGAAGTGAATAAAAAGCTGGAGTACAAATAAGAAGTGAATAAGAAGCTGGAGTACAAATAAGAAGTGAATAAGAAGCTGGAACACAAATAAGAAGTGAATAAGAAGCTGGAGCACAAATAAGAAGTGAATAAGAAGCTGGCGCACAAATAAGAAGTGAAAAAGAAGCTGGAACACGAATAAGAAGTGAGTAAGAAACTGGAGCACAAATAAGAAATGAATAAGAAGCTGGAAAATTAATAATAGGTGAAAAAGAAGCTGAGAAAATGAATAAGAAGTGAAAAAAATGCTGTAAAATGAATAAGAAATGAATAAGCAGCTGAGAAAATGAATAAGAAGTGAATAAAAAGCTGTAAAATGAATAAGAAGTGAATAAGAAGCTGTAAAATGAATAACAAATGAATAAGAAGCTGGAAAATGAATAAGAAGTGAAAAAGAAGCTGGAAAATGAATAAGAAGTGAATAAAAAGCTGTAGAATCAATAAGAAATTATTAAGAAGCTGGACAATTAAAAGGAAGTGAATAAAAAGCTGTAAAATGAATAGGAAATGAATAAGAAGCTGGAAAATGAATAAGAAGTTAATAAGAAGCTGAAATATGAATAACAATTGAATAAGAAGCTGTAAAATGAATAAGAAGTGAATAAGAAGCTGTAAAATGAATAAGAAATGAATAAGAAGCTGGAAAATGAATAAGAAGTTAATAAGAAGCTGAAATATGAATAACAATTGAATAAGAAGCTGTAAAATGAACAGGAAATGAATGAGAAGCTGGAAAATGAATAAGAAGTGAATAAGAAGCTGTAAAATGAATAGGAAATGAATAAGAAGCTGTAAAATGAATAAGAAGTGAATAAGAAGCCATAAAATGAATAAGAAGTGAATAAGAAGCTGTAAAATGAATAAGAAGTGAATAAGAAGCTGTAAAATGAATAGGAAATGAATAAGAAGCTGTAAAATGAATAAGAAGTGAATAAGAAGCTGTAAAATGAATAGGAAATGAATAAGAAGCCGTAAAATGAAGAAGAAGTGAATAAGAAGCCGGAAAATGAATAAGAAGTGAATAAGAAGCCATAAAATGAATAAGAAGTGAATAAGAAGCTGTAAAATGAATAGGAAATGAATAAGAAGCTGTAAAATGAATAAGAAGTGAATAAGAAGCCATAAAATGAATAAGAAGTGAATAAGAAGCTGTAAAATGAATAAGAAGTGAATAAGAAGCTGTAAAATGAATAGGAAATGAATAAGAAGCTGTAAAATGAATAAGAAGTGAATAAGAAGCCATAAAATTAATAAGAAGTGGATAAGAAGCTGTAAAATGAATAAGAAGTGAATAAGAAGCTGTAAAATGAATAGGACATGAATAAGAAGCTGTAAAATGAATAGGAAATGAATAAGAAGCTGTAAAATGAATAAGAAGTAAATAAGAAGCTGTAAAATGAATAAGAAATGAATAAGAAGCTGTAAAATGAATAAGAAATGAATAAGAAGCTGTAAAAAGAATAAGATGTGAATAAGAAGCTGTAAAATGAATAGGAAATGAATAAGAAGCTGTAAAATGAATAAGAAGTGAATAAGCAGCTGTAAAATGAATAAGAAATGAATAAGAAGCTGGAAAATGAATAAGAAGTGAAAAAGAAGCTGGAAAATGAATAAGAGGTGAATAAAAAGCTGTAAAATGAATAAGAAATAAATAAGAAGCTGGACAATTAATAAGAAGTGAATAAAAAGCTGTAAAATAAATAAGAAGTGAATAAGAAGCTGGAAAATGAATAAGAAATGAATAAGAAGCTGGAAAATGAATAAGAAGTGAATAAGAAGCTGGAGCATAAATAAGAAGTGAATAAGAAGCTTGAGTATAAATAAGAAGTGAATAAGAAGTGAATAAGAAGCTGGAGCACAAATAAGAAGTTAATAAGAAGCTTGAGCATAAATAAGAAGTGAATAAGAAGTGAATAAGAAGCTGGAGCACAAATAAGAAGTGAATAAGAGGCTGGAGCACAAATAAGAAGTGAATAAGAAGCAGGAGCACAAATAAGAAGTTAATAAGAAGGTGGAAAACAGATAAGAAGTGAATAAGAAGCTGGAGCACAACTAAGAAGTGAATAAGAAGCTGGAGCACAAATAAGAAGTGAACAAAAAGCTGGAGCACGAATAAGAAGTGAATAAAAAGCTGGAACACGAATAAGGAGTGAATAAGAAGCTGAAGTACAAATAAGAAGTGAATAAGAAGCTGGAACACAAATAAGAAGGGAATAAGAAGCTGGAGCACAAATAAGAAGTGAATAAGACGCTGGAGCACAAATAAGAAGTGTATAAGAAGCTGGACCACAAATAAGTGAAAAAGAAGCTGGAACACGAATAAGAAGTGAATAAAAAGCTGGAGTACAAATAAGAAGTGAATAAGAAGCTGGAGTACAAATAAGAAGTGAATAAGAAGCTGGAACACAAATAAGAAGTGAATAAGAAGCTGGAGCACAAATAAGAAGTGAATAAGAAGCTGGCGCACAAATAAGAAGTGAAAAAGAAGCTGGAACACGAATAAGAAGTGAGTAAGAAACTGGAGCACAAATAAGAAATGAATAAGAAGCTGGAAAATTAATAAAAGGTGAAAAAGAAGCTGAGAAAATGAATAAGAAGTGAAAAAAATGCTGTAAAATGAATAAGAAATGAATAAGCAGCTGAGAAAATGAATAAGAAGTGAATAAAAAGCTGTAAAATGAATAAGAAGTGAATAAGAAGCTGTAAAATGAATAACAAATGAATAAGAAGCTGGAAAATGAATAAGAAGTGAAAAAGAAGCTGGAAAATTAATAAGAAGTGAATAAAAAGCTGTAGAATCAATAAGAAATTATTAAGAAGCTGGACAATTAAAAGGAAGTGAATAAAAAGCTGTAAAATGAATAGGAAATGAATAAGAAGCTGGAAAATGAATAAGAAGTTAATAAGAAGCTGAAATATGAATAACAATTGAATAAGAAGCTGTAAAATGAATAAGAAGTGAATAAGAAGCTGTAAAATGAATAAGAAATGAATAAGAAGCTGGAAAATGAATAAGAAGTTAATAAGAAGCTGAAATATGAATAACAATTGAATAAGAAGCTGTAAAATGAACAGGAAATGAATGAGAAGCTGGAAAATGAATAAGAAGTGAATAAGAAGCTGTAAAATGAATAGGAAATGAATAAGAAGCTGTAAAATGAATAAGAAGTGAATAAGAAGCTGTAAAATGAATAAGAAGTGAATAAGAAGCTGTAAAATGAATAGGAAATGAATAAGAAGCTGTAAAATGAATAAGAAGTGAATAAGAGGCTGTAAAATGAATAGGAAATGAATAAGAAGCCGTAAAATGAAGAAGAAGTGAATAAGAAGCCGGAAAATGAATAAGAAGTGAAAAAGAAGCCATAAAATGAATAAGAAGTGAATAAGAAGCTGTAAAATGAATAGGAAATGAATAAGAAGCTGTAAAATGAATAAGAAGTGAATAAGAAGCCATAAAATGAATAAGAAGTGAATAAGAAGCTGTAAAATGAATAAGAAGTGAATAAGAAGCTGTAAAATGAATAGGAAATGAATAAGAAGCTGGAAAATGAATAAGAGGTGAATAAGAAGCAAAGCTGTAAAATGAATAAGAAATGAATTAGAAGCTGTAAAATGAATAAGAAATGAATAAGAAATGAATAAGAAGCTGTAAAATGAATAGGAAATGAATAAGAAGCTGTAAAATGAATAAGAAGTGAATAAGAAGCCATAAAATGAATAAGAAGTGAATAAAAAGCTGTAAAATGAATAAGAAGTGAATAAGAAGCTGTAAAATGAATAGGAAATGAATAAGAAGCTGTAAAATGAATAAGAAATGAATAAGAAGCTGTAAAATGAATAGGAAATGAATAAGAAGCTGTAAAATGAAGAAGAAGTGAATAAGAAGCTGTAAAATTAATAGGAAATGAATAAGAAGCTGGAAAATGAATAGGAAATGAATAAGAAGCTGGAAAATGAATAAGAAGTGAATAGGAAGCTGTAAAATGAATAGGAAATGAATAAGAAGCTGGAAAATGAATAAGAAGTGAATAAGAAGCTGTAAAATGAATAGAAAATGAATAAGAAGATGTAAAATGAATAAGATGTGAATAAGAAGCTGTAAAATGAATAGGAAATGAATAAGAAGCTGTAAAATGAATAAGAAGTAAATAAGAAGCCGGAAAATGAATAAGAAGTGAATAAGAAGCCATAAAATGAATAAGAAGTGAATAAAAAGCTGTAAAATGAATAAGAAGTGAATAAGAAGCTGTAAAATGAATAGGAAATGAATAAGAAGCTGTAATATGAATAAGAAGTGAATAAGAAGCTGTAAAATAAATAGGAAATGAATAAGAAGCTGGAAAATGAATAAGAAGTGAATAAGAAGCTGTAAAATGAATAAGAAGTGAATAAGAAGCTGTAAAATGAATAGGAAATGAATAAGAAGCTGGAAAATGAATAAGAAGTGAATAAGAAGCCATAAAATGAATAAGATGTGAATAAGAAGTTGTAAAATGAATAAGAAGAGAATAAGAAGCTGTAAAATGAATAGGAAATTAATAAGAAGCTGGAAAATGAATAAGAAGTGAATAAGAAGCCATAAAATGAATAAGAAGTGAATAAGAAGCTGTAAAATGAATAAGAAGTGAATAAGAAGCTGTAAAATGAATAAGAAATGAATAAGAAGCTGTAAAATGAATAAGAAGTGAATAAGAAGCTGTAAAATGAATAGGAAATGAATAAGAAGATGTAAAATGAATAAGAAGTGAATAAAAAGCTGTAAAATGAATAAGAAATGAATAAGAAGCTGGAAAATGAATAAGAAGTGAAAAAGAAGCTGGAAAATGATTAAGAATTGAATAAAAACTGTAAAATGAATAAGAAATTAATAAGAAGCTGTAAATTGAATAAGAAGTGAATATGAAGCTGTAAAATGAATAGGAAATGAATAAGAAGCTGTAAAATGAATAAGAAGTGAATAAGAAGCTGTAAAATGAATAGATAATTAATAAGAAGATGTAAAACGGATAAGATGTGAATAAGAAGCTGTAAAATGAATAGGAAATGAATAAGAAGCTGTAAAATGATTAAGAAGTAAATAAGAAGCCGGAAAATGAATAAGAAGTGAATAAGAAGCCATAAAATGAATAAAAAGTGAATAAAAAGCTGTAAAATGAATAAGAAGTGAATAAGAAGCTGTAAAATGAAAAAGAAATGAATAAGAAGCCGGAAAATGAATAAGAAGTGAAAAAGAAGCTGGAAAATGATTAAGAAGTGAATAAAAACTGTAAAATGAATAAGAAGTGAATAAGAAGCTGTAAAATGAATATGAAATGAATAAGAAGCTGTAAAATGAATAAGAAGTGAATAAGAAGCTGTAAAATGAATAAAAAATGAAAAAGAAGCTGGAAAATGAATAAGAAGAGAATAAGAAGCTGTAAAATGAATAGGAAATGAATAAGAAGCTGGAAAATGAATAAGAAGTGAATAAGAAGCCATAAAATGAATAAGAAGTGAATAAGAAGCCATAAAATGAATAAGAAGTGAATAAGAAGCTGTAAAATGAATAAGAAGTGAATAAGAAGCTGTAAAATGAATAGGAAATGAATAAGAAGCTGTAAAATGAATAAGAAGTGAAAAAGAAGCCATAAAATGAATAAGAAGTGAATAAGAAGCTGTAAAATGAATAAGAAGTGAATAAGAAGCTGTAAAATGAATAGGAAATGAATAAGAAGCTGTAAAATGAATAGGAAATGAATAAGAAGCTGTAAAATGAATAAGAAGTGAATAAGAAGCCATAAAATGAATAATAAGTGAATAAGAAGCTGTAAAATGAATAACAAATGAATAAGAAGCTGTAAAATGAATAAGAAGTGAAAAAGAAGCTGGAAAATGAATAAGAAGTGAATAAAAAGCTGTAGAATCAATAAGAAATTAATAAGAAGCTGGACAATTAAAAGGAAGTGAATAAAAAGCTGTAAAATGAATAGGAAATGAATAAGAAGCTGGAAAAAGAATAAGAAGTGAATAATAAGCCATAAAATGAATAAGAAGTGAATAAGAAGCTGTAAAATGAATAAGAAATTAATAAGAAGCTGGAAAATGAATAAGAAGTTAATAAGAAGCTGAAATATGAATAAGAATTGAATAAGAAGCTGTAAAATGAACAGGAAATGAATGAGAAGCTGGAAAATGAATAAGAAGTGAATAAGAAGCTGTAAAATGAATAGGAAATGAATAAGAAGCTGGAAAATGAATAAGAAGTGAATAAGAAGCCATAAAATGAATAAGAAGTGAATAAGAAGCTGTAAAATGAATAGAAAAAGAATAAGAAGATGTAAAATGAATAAGATGTGAATAAGGAGCTGTAAAATGAATAGGAAATGAATAAGAAGCTGGAAAATGAATAAGAAGTGAATAAGAAGCTGTAAAATGAATAAGAAGTGAATAAGAAGCTGTAAAATGAATAGGACATGAATAAGAAGCTGTAAAATGAAGAGGAAATGAATAAGAAGCTGTAAAATGAATAAGAAGTAAATAAGATGCCGGAAAATGAATAAGAAGTGAATAAGAAGCCATAAAATGAATAAGAAGTGAATAAGAAGCTGTAAAATGAATAGAAAATGAATAAGAAGATGTAAAATGAATAAGATGTGAATAAGAAGCTGTAAAATGAATAGGAAATGAATAAGAAGCTGTAAAATGAATAAGAAGTGAATAAGAAGCCATAAAATTAATAAGAAGTGAATAAGAAGCTGTAAAATGAATAAGAAGTGAATAAGAAGCTGTAAAATGAATAAGAAGTAAATAAGAAGCCGGAAAATGAATAAGAAGTGAATAAGAAGCCATAAAATGAATAAGAAGTGAATAAAAAGATGTAAAATGAATAAGAAGTGAATAAGAAGCTGTAAAATGAATAGGAAATGAATAAGAAGCTGTAAAATGAATAAGAAGTGAATAAGAAGCCATAAAATAAATAGGAAATGAATAAGAAGCTGGAAAATGAATAAGAAGTGAATAAGAAGCTGTAAAATGAATAACAAGTGAATAAGAAGCTGTAAAATGAATAAAAAGTGAATAAAAAGCTGTAAAATGAATAAGAAGTGAATAAGAAGCTGTAAAATGAAAAAGAAATGAATAAGAAGCCGGAAAATGAATAAGAAGTGAAAAAGAAGCTGGAAAATGATTAAGAAGTGAATAAAAACTGTAAAATGAATAAGAAGTGAATAAGAAGCTGTAAAATGAATATGAAATGAATAAGAAGCTGTAAAATGAATAAGAAGTGAATAAGAAGCTGTAAAATGAATAGAAAATGAAAAAGAAGCTGGAAAATGAATAAGAAGAGAATAAGAAGCTGTAAAATGAATAGGAAATGAATAAGAAGCTGGAAAATGAATAAGAAGTGAATAAGAAGCCATAAAATGAATAAGAAGTGAATAAGAAGCCATAAAATGAATAAGAAGTGAATAAGAAGCTGTAAAATGAATAAGAAGTGAATAAGAAGCTGTAAAATGAATAGGAAATGAATAAGAAGCTGTAAAATGAATAAGAAGTGAAAAAGAAGCCATAAAATGAATAAGAAGTGAATAAGAAGCTGTAAAATGAATAAGAAGTGAATAAGAAGCTGTAAAATGAATAGGAAATGAATAAGAAGCTGTAAAATGAATAGGAAATGAATAAGAAGCTGTAAAATGAATAAGAAGTGAATAAGAAGCCATAAAATGAATAAGAAGTGAATAAGAAGCTGTAAAATGAATAACAAATGAATAAGAAGCTGTAAAATGAATAAGAAGTGAAAAAGAAGCTGGAAAATGAATAAGAAGTGAATAAAAAGCTGTAGAATCAATAAGAAATAAATAAGAAGCTGGACAATTAAAAGGAAGTGAATAAAAAGCTGTAAAATGAATAGGAAATGAATAAGAAGCTGGAAAAAGAATAAGAAGTGAATAAGAAGCCATAAAATGAATAAGAAGTGAATAAGAAGCTGTAAAATGAATAAGAAATTAATAAGAAGCTGGAAAATGAATAAGAAGTTAATAAGAAGCTGAAATATGAATAAGAATTGAATAAGAAGCTGTAAAATGAACACGAAATGAATGAGAAGCTGGAAAATGAATAAGAAGTGAATAAGAAGCTGTAAAATGAATAGGAAATGAATAAGAAGCTGGAAAATGAATAAGAAGTGAATAAGAAGCCATAAAATGAATAAAAAGTGAATAAGAAGCTGTAAAATGAATAGAAAAAGAATAAGAAGATGTAAAATGAATAAGATGTGAATAAGGAGCTGTAAAATGAATAGGAAATGAATAAGAAGCTGGAAAATGAATAAGAAGTGAATAAGAAGCTGTAAAATGAATAAGAAGTGAATAAGAAGCTGTAAAATGAATAGGACATGAATAAGAAGCTGTAAAATGAAGAGGAAATGAATAAGAAGCTGTAAAATGAATAAGAAGTAAATAAGATGTCGGAAAATGAATAAGAAGTGAATAAGAAGCCATAAAATGAATAAGAAGTGAATAAGAAGCTGTAAAATGAATAGAAAATGAATAAGAAGATGTAAAATGAATAAGATGTGAATAAGAAGCTGTAAAATGAATAGGAAATGAATAAGAAGCTGTAAAATGAATAAGAAGTGAATAAGAAGCCATAAAATTAATAAGAAGTGAATAAGAAGCTGTAAAATGAATAAGAAGTGAATAAGAAGCTGTAAAATGAAT
Organism: Taudactylus pleione; assembly: GCA_031769625.1. Classification (NCBI taxonomy): domain Eukaryota; kingdom Metazoa; phylum Chordata; class Amphibia; order Anura; family Myobatrachidae; genus Taudactylus; species Taudactylus pleione. The sequence goes on from JAUIMM010000054.1 coordinate 103,839, forward strand.
AAGAAGTAAATAAGAAGCCGGAAAATGAATAAGAAGTGAATAAGAAGCCATAAAATGAATAAGAAGTGAATAAAAAGTTGTAAAATGAATAAGAAGTGAATAAGAAGCTGTAAAATGAATAGGAAATGAATAAGAAGCTGTAAAATGAATAAGAAGTGAATAAGAAGCCATAAAATAAATAGGAAATGAATAAGAAGCTGGAAAATGAATAAGAAGTGAATAAGAAGCTGTAAAATGAATAACAAGTGAATAAGAAGCTGTAAAATGAATAGGAAATGAATAAGAAGCTGGAAAATGAATAAGAAGTGAATAAGAAACCATAAAATGAATAAGATGTGAATAAGAAGTTGTAAAATGAATAAGAAGAGAATAAGAAGCTGTAAAATGAATAGGAAATGAACAAGAAGCTGGAAAATGAATAAGAAGTGAATAAGAAGCCATAAAATGAATAAGAAGTGAATAAGAAGCTGTAAAATGAATAAGAAGTGAATAAGAAGCTGTAAAATGAATAAAAAATGAATAAGAAGCTGTAAAATGAATAAGAAGTGAATAAGAAGCTGTAAAATGAATAGGAAATGAATAAGAAGATGTAAAATGAATAAGAAGTGAATAAAAAGCTGTAAAATGAATAAGAAATGAATAAGAAGCTGTAGAATGAATAAGAAGTGAATAAGAAGCTGTAAAATGAATAGGAAATTAATAAGAAGCTGTAAAATGAATAAGAAGTAAATAAGAAGCCGGAAAATGAATAAGAAGTGAAAAAGAAGCCATAAAATGAATAAAAAGTGAATAAAAAGCTGTAAAATGAATAAGAAGTGAATAAGAAGCTGTAAAATGAAAAAGAAATGAATAAGAAGCTGGAAAATGAATAAGAAGTGAAAAAGAAGCTGGAAAATGATTAAGAAGTGAATAAAAACTGTAAAATGAATAAGAAATTAATAAGAAGCTGTAAAATGAATAAGAAGTGAATAAGAAGCTGTAAAATGAATAGAAAATGAAAAAGAAGCTGGAAAATGAATAAGAAGTGAATAAGAAGCTGTAAAATGAATAGAAAATGAAAAAGAAGCTGGAAAATGAATAAGAAGAGAATAAGAAGCTGTAAAATGAATAGGAAATGAATAAGAAGCTGTAAAATGAATAAGAAGTGAATAAGAAGCCATAAAATGAATAAGAAGTGAATAAGAAGCTGTAAAATGAATAAGAAGTGAATAAGAAGCTGTAAAATGAATAGGAAATGAATAAGAAGCTGTAAAATGAATAAGAGGTGAATAAGAAGCAAAGCTGTAAAATGAATAAGAAATGAATTAGAAGCTGTAAAATGAATAAGAAATGAATAAGAAATGAATAAGAAGCTGTAAAATGAATAGGAAATGAATAAGAAGCTGTAAAATGAATAAGAAGTGAATAAGAAGCCATAAAATGAATAAGAAGTGAATAAAAAGCTGTAAAATGAATAAGAAGTGAATAAGAAGCTGTAAAATGAATAGGAAATGAATAAGAAGCTGTAAAATGAATAAGAAATGAATAAGAAGCTGTAAAATGAATAGGAAATGAATAAGAAGCTGTAAAATGAAGAAGAAGTGAATAAGAAGCTGTAAAATTAATAGGAAATGAATAAGAAGCTGGAAAATGAATAGGAAATGAATAAGAAGCTGGAAAATGAATAAGAAGTGAATAGGAAGCTGTAAAATGAATAGGAAATGAATAAGAAGCTGGAAAATGAATAAGAAGTGAATAAGAAGCTGTAAAATGAATAGAAAATGAATAAGAAGATGTAAAATGAATAAGATGTGAATAAGAAGCTGTAAAATGAATAGGAAATGAATAAGAAGCTGTAAAATGAATAAGAAGTAAATAAGAAGCCGGAAAATGAATAAGAAGTGAATAAGAAGCCATAAAATGAATAAGAAGTGAATAAAAAGCTGTAAAATGAATAAGAAGTGAATAAGAAGCTGTAAAATGAATAGGAAATGAATAAGAAGCTGTAATATGAATAAGAAGTGAATAAGAAGCTGTAAAATAAATAGGAAATGAATAAGAAGCTGGAAAATGAATAAGAAGTGAATAAGAAGCTGTAAAATGAATAAGAAGTGAATAAGAAGCTGTAAAATGAATAGGAAATGAATAAGAAGCTGGAAAATGAATAAGAAGTGAATAAGAAGCCATAAAATGAATAAGATGTGAATAAGAAGTTGTAAAATGAATAAGAAGAGAATAAGAAGCTGTAAAATGAATAGGAAATTAATAAGAAGCTGGAAAATGAATAAGAAGTGAATAAAAAGCCATAAAATGAATAAGAAGTGAATAAGAAGCTGTAAAATGAATAAGAAGTGAATAAGAAGCTGTAAAATGAATAAGAAATGAATAAGAAGCTGTAAAATGAATAAGAAGTGAATAAGAAGCAGTAAAATGAATAGGAAATGAATAAGAAGATGTAAAATGAATAAGAAGTGAATAAAAAGCTGTAAAATGAATAAGAAATGAATAAGAAGCTGGAAAATGAATAAGAAGTGAAAAAGAAGCTGGAAAATGATTAAGAATTGAATAAAAACTGTAAAATGAATAAGAAATTAATAAGAAGCTGTAAATTGAATAAGAAGTGAATATGAAGCTGTAAAATGAATAGGAAATGAATAAGAAGCTGTAAAATGAATAAGAAGTGAATAAGAAGCTGTAAAATGAATAGATAATTAATAAGAAGATGTAAAACGAATAAGATGTGAATAAGAAGCTGTAAAATGAATAGGAAATGAATAAGAAGCTGTAAAATGATTAAGAAGTAAATAAGAAGCCGGAAAATGAATAAGAAGTGAATAAGAAGCCATAAAATGAATAAAAAGTGAATAAAAAGCTGTAAAATGAATAAGAAGTGAATAAGAAGCTGTAAAATGAAAAAGAAATGAATAAGAAGCCGGAAAATGAATAAGAAGTGAAAAAGAAGCTGGAAAATGATTAAGAAGTGAATAAAAACTGTAAAATGAATAAGAAGTGAATAAGAAGCTGTAAAATGAATATGAAATGAATAAGAAGCTGTAAAATGAATAAGAAGTGAATAAGAAGCTGTAAAATGAATAGAAAATGAAAAAGAAGCTGGAAAATGAATAAGAAGAGAATAAGAAGCTGTAAAATGAATAGGAAATGAATAAGAAGCTGGAAAATGAATAAGAAGTGAATAAGAAGCCATAAAATGAATAAGAAGTGAATAAGAAGCCATAAAATGAATAAGAAGTGAATAAGAAGCTGTAAAATGAATAAGAAGTGAATAAGAAGCTGTAAAATGAATAGGAAATGAATAAGAAGCTGTAAAATGAATAAGAAGTGAAAAAGAAGCCATAAAATGAATAAGAAGTGAATAAGAAGCTGTAAAATGAATAAGAAGTGAATAAGAAGCTGTAAAATGAATAGGAAATGAATAAGAAGCTGTAAAATGAATAGGAAATGAATAAGAAGCTGTAAAATGAATAAGAAGTGAATAAGAAGCCATAAAATGAATAAGAAGTGAATAAGAAGCTGTAAAATGAATAACAAATGAATAAGAAGCTGTAAAATGAATAAGAAGTGAAAAAGAAGCTGGAAAATGAATAAGAAGTGAATAAAAAGCTGTAGAATCAATAAGAAATTAATAAGAAGCTGGACAATTAAAAGGAAGTGAATAAAAAGCTGTAAAATGAATAGGAAATGAATAAGAAGCTGGAAAAAGAATAAGAAGTGAATAAGAAGCCATAAAATGAATAAGAAGTGAATAAGAAGCTGTAAAATGAATAAGAAATTAATAAGAAGCTGGAAAATGAATAAGAAGTTAATAAGAAACTGAAATATGAATAAGAATTGAATAAGAAGCTGTAAAATGAACAGGAAATGAATGAGAAGCTGGAAAATGAATAAGAAGTGAATAAGAAGCTGTAAAATGAATAGGAAATGAATAAGAAGCTGGAAAATGAATAAGAAGTGAATAAGAAGCCATAAAATGAATAAGAAGTGAATAAGAAGCTGTAAAATGAATAGAAAAAGAATAAGAAGATGTAAAATGAATAAGATGTGAATAAGGAGCTGTAAAATGAATAGGAAATGAATAAGAAGCTGGAAAATGAATAAGAAGTGAATAAGAAGCTGTAAAATGAATAAGAAGTGAATAAGAAGCTGTAAAATGAATAGGACATGAATAAGAAGCTGTAAAATGAAGAGGAAATGAATAAGAAGCTGTAAAATGAATAAGAAGTAAATAAGATGCCGGAAAATGAATAAGAAGTGAATAAGAAGCCATAAAATGAATAAGAAGTGAATAAGAAGCTGTAAAATGAATAGAAAATGAATAAGAAGATGTAAAATGAATAAGATGTGAATAAGAAGCTGTAAAATGAATAGGAAATGAATAAGAAGATGTAAAATGAATAAGAAGTGAATAAGAAGCCATAAAATTAATAAGAAGTGAATAAGAAGCTGTAAAATGAATAAGAAGTGAATAAGAAGCTGTAAAATGAATAAGAAGTAAATAAGAAGCCGGAAAATGAATAAGAAGTGAATAAGAAGCCATAAAATGAATAAGAAGTGAATAAAAAGTTGTAAAATGAATAAGAAGAGAATAAGAAGCTGTAAAATGAATAGGAAATGAATAAGAAGCTGTAAAATGAATAAGAAGTGAATAAGAAGCCATAAAATAAATAGGAAATGAATAAGAAGCTGGAAAATGAATAAGAAGTGAATAAGAAGCTGTAAAATGAATAACAAGTGAATAAGAAGCTGTAAAATGAATAAAAAGTGAATAAAAAGCTGTAAAATGAATAAGAAGTGAATAAGAAGCTGTAAAATGAAAAAGAAATGAATAAGAAGCCGGAAAATGAATAAGAAGTGAAAAAGAAGCTGGAAAATGATTAAGAAGTGAATAAAAACTGTAAAATGAATAAGAAGTGAATAAGAAGCTGTAAAATGAATATGAAATGAATAAGAAGCTGTAAAATTAATAAGAAGTGAATAAGAAGCTGTAAAATGAATAGAAAATGAAAAAGAAGCTGGAAAATGAATAAGAAGAGAATAAGAAGCTGTAAAATGAATAGGAAATGAATAAGAAGCTGGAAAATGAATAAGAAGTGTATAAGAAGCCATAAAATGAATAAGAAGTGAATAAGAAGCCATAAAATGAATAAGAAGTGAATAAGAAGCTGTAAAATGAATAAGAAGTGAATAAGAAGCTGTAAAATGAATAGGAAATGAATAAGAAGCTGTAAAATGAATAAGAAGTGAAAAAGAAGCCATAAAATGAATAAGAAGTGAATAAGAAGCTGTAAAATGAATAAGAAGTGAATAAGAAGCTGTAAAATGAATAGGAAATGAATAAGAAGCTGTAAAATGAATAGGAAATGAATAAGAAGCTGTAAAATGAATAAGAAGTGAATAAGAAGCCATAAAATGAATAAGAAGTGAATAAGAAGCTGTAAAATGAATAACAAATGAATAAGAAGCTGTAAAATGAATAAGAAGTGAAAAAGAAGCTGGAAAATGAATAAGAAGTGAATAAAAAGCTGTAGAATCAATAAGAAATTAATAAGAAGCTGGACAATTAAAAGGAAGTGAATAAAAAGCTGTAAAATGAATAGGAAATGAATAAGAAGCTGGAAAAAGAATAAGAAGTGAATAAGAAGCCATAAAATGAATAAGAAGTGAATAAGAAGCTGTAAAATGAATAAGAAATTAATAAGAAGCTGGAAAATGAATAAGAAGTTAATAAGAAGCTGAAATATGAATAAGAATTGAATAAGAAGCTGTAAAATGAACAGGAAATGAATGAGAAGCTGGAAAATGAATAAGAAGTGAATAAGAAGCTGTAAAATGAATAGGAAATGAATAAGAAGCTGGAAAATGAATAAGAAGTGAATAAGAAGCCATAAAATGAATAAGAAGTGAATAAGAAGCTGTAAAATGAATAGAAAAAGAATAAGAAGATGTAAAATGAATAAGATGTGAATAAGGAGCTGTAAAATGAATAGGAAATGAATAAGAAGCTGGAAAATGAATAAGAAGTGAATAAGAAGCTGTAAAATGAATAAGAAGTGAATAAGAAGCTGTAAAATGAATAGGACATGAATAAGAAGCTGTAAAATGAAGAGGAAATGAATAAGAAGCTGTAAAATGAATAAGAAGTAAATAAGATGCCGGAAAATGAATAAGAAGTGAATAAGAAGCCATAAAATGAATAAGAAGTGAATAAGAAGCTGTAAAATGAATAGAAAATGAATAAGAAGATGTAAAATGAATAAGATGTGAATAAGAAGCTGTAAAATGAATAGGAAATGAATAAGAAGCTGTAAAATGAATAAGAAGTGAATAAGAAGCCATAAAATTAATAAGAAGTGAATAAGAAGCTGTAAAATGAATAAGAAGTGAATAAGAAGCTGTAAAATGAATAAGAAGTAAATAAGAAGCCGGAAAATGAATAAGAAGTGAATAAGAAGCCATAAAATGAATAAGAAGTGAATAAAAAGTTGTAAAATGAATAAGAAGTGAATAAGAAGCTGTAAAATGAATAGGAAATGAATAAGAAGCTGTAAAATGAATAAGAAGTGAATAAGAAGCCATAAAATAAATAGGAAATGAATAAGAAGCTGGAAAATGAATAAGAAGTGAATAAGAAGCTGTAAAATGAATAACAAGTGAATAAGAAGCTGTAAAATGAATAGGAAATGAATAAGAAGCTGGAAAATGAATAAGAAGTGAATAAGAAGCCATAAAATGAATAAGATGTGAATAAGAAGTTGTAAAATGAATAAGAAGAGAATAAGAAGCTGTAAAATGAATAGGAAATGAACAAGAAGCTGGAAAATGAATAAGAAGTGAATAAGAAGCCATAAAATGAATAAGAAGTGAATAAGAAGCTGTAAAATGAATAAGAAGTGAATAAGAAGCTGTAAAATGAATAAAAAATGAATAAGAAGCTGTAAAATGAATAAGAAGTGAATAAGAAGCTGTAAAATGAATAGGAAATGAATAAGAAGATGTAAAATGAATAAGAAGTGAATAAAAAGCTGTAAAATGAATAAGAAATGAATAAGAAGCTGTAGAATGAATAAGAAGTGAATAAGAAGCTGTAAAATGAATAGGAAATGAATAAGAAGCTGTAAAATGAATAAGAAGTAAATAAGAAGCCGGAAAATGAATAAGAAGTGAATAAGAAGCCATAAAATGAATAAAAAGTGAATAAAAAGCTGTAAAATGAATAAGAAGTGAATAAGAAGCTGTAAAATGAAAAAGAAATGAATAAGAAGCTGGAAAATGAATAAGAAGTGAAAAAGAAGCTGGAAAATGATTAAGAAGTGAATAAAAACTGTAAAATGAATAAGAAATTAATAAGAAGCTGTAAAATGAATAAGAAGTGAATAAGAAGCTGTAAAATGAATAGAAAATGAAAAAGAAGCTGGAAAATGAATAAGAAGTGAATAAGAAGCTGTAAAATGAATAGAAAATGAAAAAGAAGCTGGAAAATGAATAAGAAGAGAATAAGAAGCTGTAAAATGAATAGGAAATGAATAAGAAGCTGGAAAATGAATAAGAAGTGAATAAGAAGCCATAAAATGAATAAGAAGTGAATAAGAAGCTGTAAAATGAATAAGAAGTGAATAAGAAGCTGTAAAATGAATAGGAAATGAATAAGAAGCTGTAAAATGAATAAGAAATGAATAAGAAGCTGTAAAATGAATAAGAAGTGAATAAGAAGCTGTAAAATGAATAGGAAATGAATAAGAAGCTGTAAAATGAATAAGAAGTGAATAAGCAGCTGTAAAATGCATAGAAAATGAATAAGAAGCTGGAAAATGAATAAGAAGTGAAAAAGAAGCTGGAAAATGAATAAGAGGTGAATAAAAAGCTGTAAAATGAATAAGAAATAAATAAGAAGCTGGACAATGAATAAGAAGTGAATAAAAAGCTGTAAAATAAATAGGAAATGAATAAGAAGCTGTAAAATGAATAAGAAGTGAAGAAGAAGCCATAAAATGAATAAGAAGTGAATAAGAAGCCATAAAATGAATAAGAAGTGAATAAGAAGCTGTAAAATGAATAAGAAATGAATAAGAAGCTGTAAAATGAATAAGAAATGAATAAGAAGCTGTAAAATGAATAAGAAGTGAATAAGAAGCTGTAAAATGAATAGGAAATGAATAAGAAGCTGTAAAATGAATAAGAAGTGAATAAGCAGCTGTAAAATGAATGAGAAATGAATAAGAAGCTGGAAAATGAATAAGAAGTGAAAAAGAAGCTGGAAAATGAATAAGAGGTGAATAAAAAGCTGTAAAATGAATAAGAAATAAATAAGAAGCTGGACAATTAATAAGAAGTGAATAAAAAGCTGTAAAATAAATAAGAAGTGAATAAGAAGCTGGAAAATGAATAAGAAATGAATAAGAAGCTGGAAAATGAATAAGAAGTGAATAAGAAGCTGGAGCATAAATAAGAAGTGAATAAGAAGCTTGAGTATAAATAAGAAGTGAATAAGAAGTGAATAAGAAGCTGGAGCACAAATAAGAAGTTAATAAGAAGCTTGAGCATAAATAAAAAGTGAATAAGAAGTGAATAAGAAGCTGGAGCACAAATAAGAAGTTAATAAGAAGCTGGAGCACAAATAAGAAGTGAATAAGAAGCTGGAGCACAAATAAGAAGTGAATAAGAAGCAGGAGCACAAATAAGAAGTTAATAAGAAGGTGGAAAACAGATAAGTAGTGAATAAGAAGCTGGAGCACAACTAAGAAGTGAATAAGAAGCTGGAGCACAAATAAGAAGTGAACAAAAAGCTGGAGCACGAATAAGAAGTGAATAAAAAGCTGGAACACGAATAAGAAGTGAATAAGAAGCTGGAGTACAAATAAGAAGTGAATAAGAAGCTAGAACACAAATAAGAAGGGAATAAGAAGCTGGAGCACAAATAAGAAGTGAATAAGACGCTGGAGCACAAATAAGAAGAGTATAAGAAGCTGGACCACAAATAAGTGAAAAAGAAGCTGGAACACGAATAAGAAGTGAATAAAAAGCTGGAGTACAAATAAGAAGTGAATAAGAAGCTGGAGTACAAATAAGAAGTGAATAAGAAGCTGGAACACAAATAAGAAGTGAATAAGAAGCTGGAGCACAAATAAGAAGTGAATAAGAAGCTGGTGCACAAATAAGAAGTGAAAAAGAAGCTGGAACACGAATAAGAAGTGAGTAAGAAACTGGAGCACAAATAAGAAATGAATAAGAAGCTGGAAAATTAATAATAGGTGAAAAAGAAGCTGAGAAAATGAATAAGAAGTGAAAAAAATGCTGTAAAATGAATAAGAAATTAATAAGCAGCTGAGAAAATGAATAAGAAGTTAATAAAAAGCTGTAAAATGAATAAGAAGTGAATAAGAAGCTGTAAAATGAATAACAAATGAATAAGAAGCTGGAAAATGAATAAGAAGTGAAAAAGAAGCTGGAAAATGAATAAGAAGTGAATAAAAAGCTGTAGAATCAATAAGAAATTATTAAGAAGCTGGACAATTAAAAGGAAGTGAATAAAAAGCTGTAAAATGAATAGGAAATGAATAAGAAGCTGGAAAATGAATAAGAAGTTAATAAGAAGCTGAAATATGAATAACAATTGAATAAGAAGCTATAAAATGAATAAGAAATTAATAAGAAGCTGTAAAATGAATAAGAAATTAATAAGAAGCTGGAAAATGAATAAGAAGTTAATAAGAAGCTGAAATATGAATAACAATTGAATAAGAAGCTGTAAAATGAACAGGAAATGAATGAGAAGCTGGAAAATGAATAAGAAGTGAATAAGAAGCTGTAAAATGAATAGGAAATGAATAAGAAGCTGTAAAATGAATAAGAAGTGAATAAGAAGCCATAAAATGAATAAGAAGTGAATAAGAACCTGTAAAATGAATAAGAAGTGAATAAGAAGCTGTAAAATGAATAGGAAATGAATAAGAAGCTGTAAAATGAATAAGAAGTGAATAAGAAGCTGTAAAATGAATAGGAAATGAATAAGAAGCCGTAAAATGAAGAAGAAGTGAATAAGAAGCCGGAAAATGAATAAGAAGTGAATAAGAAGCCATAAAATGAATAAGAAGTGAATAAGAAGCTGTAAAATGAATAGGAAATGAATAAGAAGCTGTAAAATGAATAAGAAGTGAATAAGAAGCTGTAAAATGAATAGATAATTAATAAGAAGATGTAAAACGAATAAGATGTGAATAAGAAGCTGTAAAATGAATAGGAAATGAATAAGAAGCTGTAAAATGATTAAGAAGTAAATAAGAAGCCGGAAAATGAATAAGAAGTGAATAAGAAGCCATAAAATGAATAAAAAGTGAATAAAAAGCTGTAAAATGAATAAGAAGTGAATAAGAAGCTGTAAAATGAAAAAGAAATGAATAAGAAGCCGGAAAATGAATAAGAAGTGAAAAAGAAGCTGGAAAATGATTAAGAAGTGAATAAAAACTGTAAAATGAATAAGAAGTGAATAAGAAGCTGTAAAATGAATATGAAATGAATAAGAAGCTGTAAAATGAATAAGAAGTGAATAAGAAGCTGTAAAATGAATAGAAAATGAAAAAGAAGCTGGAAAATGAATAAGAAGAGAATAAGAAGCTGTAAAATGAATAGGAAATGAATAAGAAGCTGGAAAATGAATAAGAAGTGAATAAGAAGCCATAAAATGAATAAGAAGTGAATAAGAAGCCATAAAATGAATAAGAAGTGAATAAGAAGCTGTAAAATGAATAAGAAGTGAATAAGAAGCTGTAAAATGAATAGGAAATGAATAAGAAGCTGTAAAATGAATAAGAAGTGAAAAAGAAGCCATAAAATGAATAAGAAGTGAATAAGAAGCTGTAAAATGAATAAGAAGTGAATAAGAAGCTGTAAAATGAATAGGAAATGAATAAGAAGCTGTAAAATGAATAGGAAATGAATAAGAAGCTGTAAAATGAATAAGAAGTGAATAAGAAGCCATAAAATGAATAAGAAGTGAATAAGAAGCTGTAAAATGAATAACAAATGAATAAGAAGCTGTAAAATGAATAAGAAGTGAAAAAGAAGCTGGAAAATGAATAAGAAGTGAATAAAAAGCTGTAGAATCAATAAGAAATTAATAAGAAGCTGGACAATTAAAAGGAAGTGAATAAAAAGCTGTAAAATGAATAGGAAATGAATAAGAAGCTGGAAAAAGAATAAGAAGTGAATAAGAAGCCATAAAATGAATAAGAAGTGAATAAGAAGCTGTAAAATGAATAAGAAATTAATAAGAAGCTGGAAAATGAATAAGAAGTTAATAAGAAACTGAAATATGAATAAGAATTGAATAAGAAGCTGTAAAATGAACAGGAAATGAATGAGAAGCTGGAAAATGAATAAGAAGTGAATAAGAAGCTGTAAAATGAATAGGAAATGAATAAGAAGCTGGAAAATGAATAAGAAGTGAATAAGAAGCCATAAAATGAATAAGAAGTGAATAAGAAGCTGTAAAATGAATAGAAAAAGAATAAGAAGATGTAAAATGAATAAGATGTGAATAAGGAGCTGTAAAATGAATAGGAAATGAATAAGAAGCTGGAAAATGAATAAGAAGTGAATAAGAAGCTGTAAAATGAATAAGAAGTGAATAAGAAGCTGTAAAATGAATAGGACATGAATAAGAAGCTGTAAAATGAAGAGGAAATGAATAAGAAGCTGTAAAATGAATAAGAAGTAAATAAGATGCCGGAAAATGAATAAGAAGTGAATAAGAAGCCATAAAATGAATAAGAAGTGAATAAGAAGCTGTAAAATGAATAGAAAATGAATAAGAAGATGTAAAATGAATAAGATGTGAATAAGAAGCTGTAAAATGAATAGGAAATGAATAAGAAGATGTAAAATGAATAAGAAGTGAATAAGAAGCCATAAAATTAATAAGAAGTGAATAAGAAGCTGTAAAATGAATAAGAAGTGAATAAGAAGCTGTAAAATGAATAAGAAGTAAATAAGAAGCCGGAAAATGAATAAGAAGTGAATAAGAAGCCATAAAATGAATAAGAAGTGAATAAAAAGTTGTAAAATGAATAAGAAGAGAATAAGAAGCTGTAAAATGAATAGGAAATGAATAAGAAGCTGTAAAATGAATAAGAAGTGAATAAGAAGCCATAAAATAAATAGGAAATGAATAAGAAGCTGGAAAATGAATAAGAAGTGAATAAGAAGCTGTAAAATGAATAACAAGTGAATAAGAAGCTGTAAAATGAATAAAAAGTGAATAAAAAGCTGTAAAATGAATAAGAAGTGAATAAGAAGCTGTAAAATGAAAAAGAAATGAATAAGAAGCCGGAAAATGAATAAGAAGTGAAAAAGAAGCTGGAAAATGATTAAGAAGTGAATAAAAACTGTAAAATGAATAAGAAGTGAATAAGAAGCTGTAAAATGAATATGAAATGAATAAGAAGCTGTAAAATTAATAAGAAGTGAATAAGAAGCTGTAAAATGAATAGAAAATGAAAAAGAAGCTGGAAAATGAATAAGAAGAGAATAAGAAGCTGTAAAATGAATAGGAAATGAATAAGAAGCTGGAAAATGAATAAGAAGTGTATAAGAAGCCATAAAATGAATAAGAAGTGAATAAGAAGCCATAAAATGAATAAGAAGTGAATAAGAAGCTGTAAAATGAATAAGAAGTGAATAAGAAGCTGTAAAATGAATAGGAAATGAATAAGAAGCTGTAAAATGAATAAGAAGTGAAAAAGAAGCCATAAAATGAATAAGAAGTGAATAAGAAGCTGTAAAATGAATAAGAAGTGAATAAGAAGCTGTAAAATGAATAGGAAATGAATAAGAAGCTGTAAAATGAATAGGAAATGAATAAGAAGCTGTAAAATGAATAAGAAGTGAATAAGAAGCCATAAAATGAATAAGAAGTGAATAAGAAGCTGTAAAATGAATAACAAATGAATAAGAAGCTGTAAAATGAATAAGAAGTGAAAAAGAAGCTGGAAAATGAATAAGAAGTGAATAAAAAGCTGTAGAATCAATAAGAAATTAATAAGAAGCTGGACAATTAAAAGGAAGTGAATAAAAAGCTGTAAAATGAATAGGAAATGAATAAGAAGCTGGAAAAAGAATAAGAAGTGAATAAGAAGCCATAAAATGAATAAGAAGTGAATAAGAAGCTGTAAAATGAATAAGAAATTAATAAGAAGCTGGAAAATGAATAAGAAGTTAATAAGAAGCTGAAATATGAATAAGAATTGAATAAGAAGCTGTAAAATGAACAGGAAATGAATGAGAAGCTGGAAAATGAATAAGAAGTGAATAAGAAGCTGTAAAATGAATAGGAAATGAATAAGAAGCTGGAAAATGAATAAGAAGTGAATAAGAAGCCATAAAATGAATAAGAAGTGAATAAGAAGCTGTAAAATGAATAGAAAAAGAATAAGAAGATGTAAAATGAATAAGATGTGAATAAGGAGCTGTAAAATGAATAGGAAATGAATAAGAAGCTGGAAAATGAATAAGAAGTGAATAAGAAGCTGTAAAATGAATAAGAAGTGAATAAGAAGCTGTAAAATGAATAGGACATGAATAAGAAGCTGTAAAATGAAGAGGAAATGAATAAGAAGCTGTAAAATGAATAAGAAGTAAATAAGATGCCGGAAAATGAATAAGAAGTGAATAAGAAGCCATAAAATGAATAAGAAGTGAATAAGAAGCTGTAAAATGAATAGAAAATGAATAAGAAGATGTAAAATGAATAAGATGTGAATAAGAAGCTGTAAAATGAATAGGAAATGAATAAGAAGCTGTAAAATGAATAAGAAGTGAATAAGAAGCCATAAAATTAATAAGAAGTGAATAAGAAGCTGTAAAATGAATAAGAAGTGAATAAGAAGCTGTAAAATGAATAAGAAGTAAATAAGAAGCCGGAAAATGAATAAGAAGTGAATAAGAAGCCATAAAATGAATAAGAAGTGAATAAAAAGTTGTAAAATGAATAAGAAGTGAATAAGAAGCTGTAAAATGAATAGGAAATGAATAAGAAGCTGTAAAATGAATAAGAAGTGAATAAGAAGCCATAAAATAAATAGGAAATGAATAAGAAGCTGGAAAATGAATAAGAAGTGAATAAGAAGCTGTAAAATGAATAACAAGTGAATAAGAAGCTGTAAAATGAATAGGAAATGAATAAGAAGCTGGAAAATGAATAAGAAGTGAATAAGAAGCCATAAAATGAATAAGATGTGAATAAGAAGTTGTAAAATGAATAAGAAGAGAATAAGAAGCTGTAAAATGAATAGGAAATGAACAAGAAGCTGGAAAATGAATAAGAAGTGAATAAGAAGCCATAAAATGAATAAGAAGTGAATAAGAAGCTGTAAAATGAATAAGAAGTGAATAAGAAGCTGTAAAATGAATAAAAAATGAATAAGAAGCTGTAAAATGAATAAGAAGTGAATAAGAAGCTGTAAAATGAATAGGAAATGAATAAGAAGATGTAAAATGAATAAGAAGTGAATAAAAAGCTGTAAAATGAATAAGAAATGAATAAGAAGCTGTAGAATGAATAAGAAGTGAATAAGAAGCTGTAAAATGAATAGGAAATGAATAAGAAGCTGTAAAATGAATAAGAAGTAAATAAGAAGCCGGAAAATGAATAAGAAGTGAATAAGAAGCCATAAAATGAATAAAAAGTGAATAAAAAGCTGTAAAATGAATAAGAAGTGAATAAGAAGCTGTAAAATGAAAAAGAAATGAATAAGAAGCTGGAAAATGAATAAGAAGTGAAAAAGAAGCTGGAAAATGATTAAGAAGTGAATAAAAACTGTAAAATGAATAAGAAATTAATAAGAAGCTGTAAAATGAATAAGAAGTGAATAAGAAGCTGTAAAATGAATAGAAAATGAAAAAGAAGCTGGAAAATGAATAAGAAGTGAATAAGAAGCTGTAAAATGAATAGAAAATGAAAAAGAAGCTGGAAAATGAATAAGAAGAGAATAAGAAGCTGTAAAATGAATAGGAAATGAATAAGAAGCTGGAAAATGAATAAGAAGTGAATAAGAAGCCATAAAATGAATAAGAAGTGAATAAGAAGCTGTAAAATGAATAAGAAGTGAATAAGAAGCTGTAAAATGAATAGGAAATGAATAAGAAGCTGTAAAATGAATAAGAAATGAATAAGAAGCTGTAAAATGAATAAGAAGTGAATAAGAAGCTGTAAAATGAATAGGAAATGAATAAGAAGCTGTAAAATGAATAAGAAGTGAATAAGCAGCTGTAAAATGCATAGAAAATGAATAAGAAGCTGGAAAATGAATAAGAAGTGAAAAAGAAGCTGGAAAATGAATAAGAGGTGAATAAAAAGCTGTAAAATGAATAAGAAATAAATAAGAAGCTGGACAATGAATAAGAAGTGAATAAAAAGCTGTAAAATAAATAGGAAATGAATAAGAAGCTGTAAAATGAATAAGAAGTGAAGAAGAAGCCATAAAATGAATAAGAAGTGAATAAGAAGCCATAAAATGAATAAGAAGTGAATAAGAAGCTGTAAAATGAATAAGAAATGAATAAGAAGCTGTAAAATGAATAAGAAATGAATAAGAAGCTGTAAAATGAATAAGAAGTGAATAAGAAGCTGTAAAATGAATAGGAAATGAATAAGAAGCTGTAAAATGAATAAGAAGTGAATAAGCAGCTGTAAAATGAATGAGAAATGAATAAGAAGCTGGAAAATGAATAAGAAGTGAAAAAGAAGCTGGAAAATGAATAAGAGGTGAATAAAAAGCTGTAAAATGAATAAGAAATAAATAAGAAGCTGGACAATTAATAAGAAGTGAATAAAAAGCTGTAAAATAAATAAGAAGTGAATAAGAAGCTGGAAAATGAATAAGAAATGAATAAGAAGCTGGAAAATGAATAAGAAGTGAATAAGAAGCTGGAGCATAAATAAGAAGTGAATAAGAAGCTTGAGTATAAATAAGAAGTGAATAAGAAGTGAATAAGAAGCTGGAGCACAAATAAGAAGTTAATAAGAAGCTTGAGCATAAATAAAAAGTGAATAAGAAGTGAATAAGAAGCTGGAGCACAAATAAGAAGTTAATAAGAAGCTGGAGCACAAATAAGAAGTGAATAAGAAGCTGGAGCACAAATAAGAAGTGAATAAGAAGCAGGAGCACAAATAAGAAGTTAATAAGAAGGTGGAAAACAGATAAGTAGTGAATAAGAAGCTGGAGCACAACTAAGAAGTGAATAAGAAGCTGGAGCACAAATAAGAAGTGAACAAAAAGCTGGAGCACGAATAAGAAGTGAATAAAAAGCTGGAACACGAATAAGAAGTGAATAAGAAGCTGGAGTACAAATAAGAAGTGAATAAGAAGCTAGAACACAAATAAGAAGGGAATAAGAAGCTGGAGCACAAATAAGAAGTGAATAAGACGCTGGAGCACAAATAAGAAGAGTATAAGAAGCTGGACCACAAATAAGTGAAAAAGAAGCTGGAACACGAATAAGAAGTGAATAAAAAGCTGGAGTACAAATAAGAAGTGAATAAGAAGCTGGAGTACAAATAAGAAGTGAATAAGAAGCTGGAACACAAATAAGAAGTGAATAAGAAGCTGGAGCACAAATAAGAAGTGAATAAGAAGCTGGTGCACAAATAAGAAGTGAAAAAGAAGCTGGAACACGAATAAGAAGTGAGTAAGAAACTGGAGCACAAATAAGAAATGAATAAGAAGCTGGAAAATTAATAATAGGTGAAAAAGAAGCTGAGAAAATGAATAAGAAGTGAAAAAAATGCTGTAAAATGAATAAGAAATTAATAAGCAGCTGAGAAAATGAATAAGAAGTTAATAAAAAGCTGTAAAATGAATAAGAAGTGAATAAGAAGCTGTAAAATGAATAACAAATGAATAAGAAGCTGGAAAATGAATAAGAAGTGAAAAAGAAGCTGGAAAATGAATAAGAAGTGAATAAAAAGCTGTAGAATCAATAAGAAATTATTAAGAAGCTGGACAATTAAAAGGAAGTGAATAAAAAGCTGTAAAATGAATAGGAAATGAATAAGAAGCTGGAAAATGAATAAGAAGTTAATAAGAAGCTGAAATATGAATAACAATTGAATAAGAAGCTATAAAATGAATAAGAAATTAATAAGAAGCTGTAAAATGAATAAGAAATTAATAAGAAGCTGGAAAATGAATAAGAAGTTAATAAGAAGCTGAAATATGAATAACAATTGAATAAGAAGCTGTAAAATGAACAGGAAATGAATGAGAAGCTGGAAAATGAATAAGAAGTGAATAAGAAGCTGTAAAATGAATAGGAAATGAATAAGAAGCTGTAAAATGAATAAGAAGTGAATAAGAAGCCATAAAATGAATAAGAAGTGAATAAGAACCTGTAAAATGAATAAGAAGTGAATAAGAAGCTGTAAAATGAATAGGAAATGAATAAGAAGCTGTAAAATGAATAAGAAGTGAATAAGAAGCTGTAAAATGAATAGGAAATGAATAAGAAGCCGTAAAATGAAGAAGAAGTGAATAAGAAGCCGGAAAATGAATAAGAAGTGAATAAGAAGCCATAAAATGAATAAGAAGTGAATAAGAAGCTGTAAAATGAATAGGAAATGAATAAGAAGCTGTAAAATGAATAAGAAGTGAATAAGAAGCCATAAAATGAATAAGAAGTGAATAAGAAGCTGTAAAATGAATAAGAAGTGAATAAGAAGCTGTAAAATGAATAGGAAATGAATAAGAAGCTGGAAAATGAATAAGAGGTGAATAAGAAGCAAAGCTGTAAAATGAATAAGAAATGAATTAGAAGCTGTAAAATGAATAAGAAATGAATAAGAAATGAATAAGAAGCTGTAAAATGAATAGGAAATGAATAAGAAGCTGTAAAATGAATAAGAAGTGAATAAGAAGCCATAAAATGAATAAGAAATGAATAAAAAGCTGTAAAATGAATAAGAAGTGAATAAGAAGCTGTAAAATGAATAGGAAATGAATAAGAAGCTGTAAAATGAATAAGAAATGAATAAGAAGCTGTAAAATGAATAGGAAATGAATAAGAAGCTGTAAAATGAAGAAGAAGTGAATAAGAAGCTGTAAAATTAATAGGAAATGAATAAGAAGCTGGAAAATGAATAGGAAATGAATAAGAAGCTGGAAAATGAATAAGAAGTGAATAGGAAGCTGTAAAATGAATAGGAAATGAATAAGAAGCTGGAAAATGAATAAGAAGTGAATAAGAAGCTGTAAAATGAATAGAAAATGAATAAGAAGATGTAAAATGAATAAGATGTGAATAAGAAGCTGTAAAATGAATAGGAAATGAATAAGAAGCTGTAAAATGAATAAGAAGTAAATAAGAAGCCGGAAAATGAATAAGAAGTGAATAAGAAGCCATAAAATGAATAAGAAGTGAATAAAAAGCTGTAAAATGAATAAGAAGTGAATAAGAAGCTGTAAAATGAATAGGAAATGAATAAGAAGCTGTAATATGAATAAGAAGTGAATAAGAAGCTGTAAAATAAATAGGAAATGAATAATAAGCTGGAAAATGAATAAGAAGTGAATAAGAAGCCATAAAATGAATAAGAAGTGAATAAGAAGCTGTAAAATGAATAAGAAGTGAATAAGAAGCTGTAAAATGAATAAGAAATGAATAAGAAGCTGTAAAATGAATAAGAAGTGAATAAGAAGCTGTAAAATGAATAGGAAATGAATAAGAAGATGTAAAATGAATAAGAAGTGAATAAAAAGCTCTAAAATGAATAAGAAATGAATAAGAAGCTGGAAAATGAATAAGAAGTGAAAAAGAAGCTGGAAAATGATTAAGAATTGAATAAAAACTGTAAAATGAATAAGAAATTAATAAGAAGCTGTAAATTGAATAAGAAGTGAATATGAAGCTGTAAAATGAATAGGAAATGAATAAGAAGCTGTAAAATGAATAAGAAGTGAATAAGAAGCTGTAAAATTAATAGAAAATTAATAAGAAGATGTAAAACGAATAAGATGTGAATAAGAAGCTGTAAAATGAATAGGAAATGAATAAGAAGCTGTAAAATGATTAAGAAGTAAATAAGAAGCCGGAAAATGAATAAGAAGCGAATAAGAAGCCATAAAATGAATAAAAAGTGAATAAAAAGCTGTAAAATGAATAAGAAGTGAATAAGAAGCTGAGAAAATGAATAAGAAGTGAATAAAAAGCTGTAAAATGAATAAGAAGTGAATAAGAAGCTGTAAAATTAATAACAAATGAATAAGAAGCTGGAAAATGAATAAGAAGTGAAAAAGAAGCTGGAAAATGAATAAGAAGTGAATAAAAAGCTGTAGAATCAATAAGAAATTAATAAGAAGCTGGACAATTAAAAGGAAGTGAATAAAAAGCTGTAAAATGAATAAGAAATGAATAAGAAGCTGTAAAATGAATAAGAAGTGAATAAGAAGCTGTAAAATGAATAGGAAATGAATAAGAAGATGTAAAATGAATAAGAAGTGAATAAAAAGCTGTAAAATGAATAAGAAATGAATAAGAAGCTGGAAAATGAATAAGAAGTGAAAAAGAAGCTGGAAAATGATTAAGAATTGAATAAAAACTGTAAAATGAATAATAAATTAATAAGAAGCTGTAAATTGAATAAGAAGTGAATAAGAAGCTGTAAAATGAATAGGAAATGAATAAGAAGCTGTAAAATGAATAAGAAGTGAATAAGAAGCTGTAAAATGAATAGAAAATGAAAAAGAAGCTGGAAAATGAATAAGAAGAGAATAAGAAGCTGTAAAATGAATAGGAAATGAATAAGAAGCTGGAAAATGAATAAGAAGTGAATAAGAAGCCATAAAATGAATAAGAAGTGAATAAGAAGCCATAAAATGAATAAGAAGTGAATAAGAAGCCATAAAATGAATAAGAAGTGAATAAGAAGATGTAAAATGAATAGGAAATGAATAAGAAGCTGTAAAATGAATAAGAAGTAAATAAGAAGCCGGAAAATGAATAAGAAGTGAATAAGAAGCCATAAAATGAATAAGAAGTGAATAAAAAGCTGTAAAATGAATAAGAAGTGAATAAGAAGCTGTAAAATTAATAGGAAATGAATAAGAAGCTGTAAAATGAATAAGAAGTGAATAAGAAGCTGTAAAATGAATAGGAAATGAATAAGAAGCTGTAAAATGAATAAGAAGTGAATAAGAAGCTGTAAAATTAATAGGAAATGAATAAGAAGCTGTAAAATGATTAAGAAGTGAATAAGAAGCCATAAAATGAATAAGAAGTGAATAAGAAGCTGTAAAATGAATAGGAAATGAATAAGAAGCTGTAAAATGAATAAGAAGTGAATAAGAAGCTGTAAAATGAATAGGAAATGAATAAGAAGCTGTAAAATGAATAAGAAGTGAATAAGAAGCTGTAAAATGAATAGAAAATGAATAAGAAGATGTAAAATGAATAAGATGTGAATAAGAAGCTGTAAAATGAATAGGAAATGAATAAGAAGCTGGAAAATGAATAAGAAGTGAATAAGAAGCCATAAAATGAATAAGAAGTGAATAAGAAGCTGTAAAATGAATAAGAAGTGAATAAGAAGCTGTAAAATGAATAGGACATGAATCAGAAGCTGTAAAATGAATAGGAAATGAATAAGAAGCTGTAAAATGAATAAGAAGTAAATAAGAAGCCGGAAAATGAATAAGAAGTGAATAAGAAGCCATAAAATGAATAAGAAGTGAATAAAAAGCTGTAAAATGAATAAGAAGTGAATAAGAAGCTGTAAAATGAATAGGAAATTAATAAGAAGCTGTAAAATGAATAAGAAGTGAATAAGAAGCTGTAAAATGAATAGGAAATGAATAAGAAGCTGTAAAATGAATAAGAAGTGAATGAGAAGCTGTAGAATGAATACGAAATGAAAAAGAAGCTGGAAAATGAATAAGAAGTGAATAAGAAGCCAAAAAATGAATAAGAAGTGAATAAGAAGCTGGAAAATGAATAAGAAGTGAATAAGAAGCTGTAAAATGAATAGGAAATGAATAAGAAGCCAAAAAATGAATAAGAAGTGAATAAGAAGCTGGAAAATGAATAAGAAGTGAATAAGAAGCTGGAAAATGAATAGGAAATGAATAAGAAGCTGGAAAATGAATAAGAAGTGAATAAGAAGCCATAAAATGAATAAGAAGTGAAAAAGAAGCTGTAAAATGAATAAGAAGTGAATAAGAAGCTGTAAAATGAATAGGAAATGAATAAGAAGCTGTAAAATGAATAAGAAGTGAATAAGAAGCTGTAAAATGAATAAGAAGTAAATAAGAAGCCGGAAAATGAATAAGAAGTGAATAAGAAGCCATAAAATGAATAAGAAGTGAATAAAAAGCTGTAAAATGAATAAGAAGTGAATAAGAAGCTGTAAAATGATCAGGAAATGAATAAGAAGCTGTAATATGAATAAGAAGTGAATAAGAAGCTGTAAAATAAATAGGAAATGAATAAGAAGCTGGAAAATGAATAAGAAGTGAATAAGAAGCTGTAAAATGAATAAGAAGTGAATAAGAAGCTGTAAAATGAATAAGAAATGAATAAGAAGCTGGAAAATGAATAAGAAGTGAATAAGAAGCCATAAAATGAATAAGATGTGAATAAGAAGTTGTAAAATGAATAAGAAGAGAATAAGAAGCTGTAAAATGAATAGGAAATGAATAAGAAGCTGGAAAATGAATAAGAAGTGAATAAGAAGCCATAAAATGAATAAGAAGTGAATAAGAAGCTGTAAAATGAATAAGAAGTGAATAAGAAGCTGTAAAATGAATAAGAAGTGAATAAGAAGCTGTAAAATGAATAGGAAATGAATAAGAAGATGTAAAATGAATAAGAAGTGAATAAAAAGCTGTAAAATGAATAAGAAATGAATAAGAAGCTGGAAAATGAATAAGAAGTGAAAAAGAAGCTGGAAAATGATTAAGAATTGAATAAAAACTGTAAAATGAATAAGAAATTAATAAGAAGCTTTAAATTGAATAAGAAGTGAATATGAAGCTGTAAAATGAATAGGAAATGAATAAAAGCTGTAAAACGAATAAGATGTGAATAAGAAGCTGTAAAATGAATAGGAAATGAATAAGAAGCTGGAAAATGAATAAGAAGTGAATAAGAAGCCATAAAATGAATAAGAAGTGAATAAGAAGCTGTAAAATGAATAAGAAGTGAATAAGAAGCTGTAAAATAATTAGAAAATTAATAAGAAGATGTAAAACGAATAAGATGTGAATAAGAAGCTGTAAAATGAATAGGAAATGAATAAGAAGCTGTAAAATGAATAAGAAGTAAATAAGTAGCTGGAAAATGAATAAGAAGTGAATAAGAAGCTGTAAAATGATTAAGAAGTGAATAAGAAGCCATAAAATGAATAAGAAGTGAATAAGAAGCTGTAAAATGAATAGGAAATGAATAAGAAGCTGTAAAATGAATAAGAAGTGAATAAGAAGCTGTAAAATGAATAGGAAATGAATAAGAAGCTGTAAAATGAATAAGAAGTGAATAAGAAGCTGTAAAATGAATAGAAAATGAATAAGAAGATGTAAAATTAATAAGATGTGAATAAGAAGCTGTAAAATGAATAGGAAATGAATAAGAAGCTGGAAAATGAATAAGAAGTGAATAAGAAGCCATAAAATGAATAAGAAGTGAATAAGAAGCTGTAAAATGAATAAGAAGTGAATAAGAAGCTGTAAAATGAATAGGACATGAATCAGAAGCTGTAAAATGAATAGGAAATGAATAAGAAGCTGTAAAATGAATAAGAAGTAAATAAGAAGCCGGAAAATGAATAAGAAGTGAATAAGAAGCCATAAAATGAATAAGAAGTGAATAAAAAGCTGTAAAATGAATAAGAAGTGAATAAGAAGCTGTAAAATGAATAGGAAATTAATAAGAAGCTGTAAAATGAATAAGAAGTGAATAAGAAGCTGTAAAATGAATAGGAAATGAATAAGAAGCTGTAAAATGAATAAGAAGTGAATGAGAAGCTGTAGAATGAATACGAAATGAAAAAGAAGCTGGAAAATGAATAAGAAGTGAATAAGAAGCCAAAAAATGAATAAGAAGTGAATAAGAAGCTGGAAAATGAATAAGAAGTGAATAAGAAGCTGTAAAATGAATAGGAAATGAATAAGAAGCCAAAAAATGAATAAGAAGTGAATAAGAAGCCAAAAAATGAATAAGAAGTGAATAAGAAGCTGGAAAATGAATAAGAAGTGAATAAGAAGCTGTAAAATGAATAGGAAATGAATAAGAAGCTGGAAAATGAATAAGAAGTGAATAAGAAGCCATAAAATGAATAAGAAGTGAAAAAGAAGCTGTAAAATGAATAAGAAGTGAATAAGAAGCTGTAAAATGAATAGGAAATGAATAAGAAGCTGTAAAATGAATAAGAAGTGAATAAGAAGCTGTAAAATGAATAAGAAGTAAATAAGAAGCCGGAAAATGAATAAGAAGTGAATAAGAAGCCATAAAATGAATAAGAAGTGAATAAAAAGCTGTAAAATGAATAAGAAGTGAAGAAGAAGCTGTAAAATGAATAAGAAGTGAATAAGAAGCTGTAAAATGAATAGGAAATGAATAAGAAGATGTAAAATGAATAAGAAGTGAATAAGAAGCCATAAAATGAATAAGAAGTGAATAAGAAGCTGTAAAATGAATAAGAAGTGAATAAGAAGCTGTAAAATGAATAAGAAATGAATAAGAAGCTGGAAAATGAATAAGAAGTGAAAAAGAAGCTGGAAAATGAATAAGAAGTGAAAAAGAAGCTGGAAAATGATTAAGAATTGAATAAAAACTGTAAAATGAATAAGAAATTAATAAGAAGCTTTAAATTGAATAAGAAGTGAATATGAAGCTGTAAAATGAATAGGAAATGAATAAGAAGCTGTAAAACGAATAAGATGTGAATAAGAAGCTGTAAAATGAATAGGAAATGAATAAGAAGCTGGAAAATGAATAAGAAGTGAATAAGAAGCCATAAAATGAATAAGAAGTGAATAAGAAGCTGTAAAATGAATAAGAAGTGAATAAGAAGCTGTAAAATAATTAGAAAATTAATAAGAAGATGTAAAACGAATAAGATGTGAATAAGAAGCTGTAAAATGAATAGGAAATGAATAAGAAGCTGTAAAATGAATAAGAAGTAAATAAGAAGCTGGAAAATGAATAAGAAGTGAATAAGAAGCTGTAAAATGATTAAGAAGTGAATAAGAAGCCATAAAATGAATAAGAAGTGAATAAGAAGCTGTAAAATGAATAGGAAATGAATAAGAAGCTGTAAAATGAATAAGAAGTGAATAAGAAGCTGTAAAATGAATAGGAAATGAATAAGAAGCTGTAAAATGAATAAGAAGTGAATAAGAAGCTGTAAAATGAATAGAAAATGAATAAGAAGATGTAAAATTAATAAGATGTGAATAAGAAGCTGTAAAATGAATAGGAAATGAATAAGAAGCTGGAAAATGAATAAGAAGTGAATAAGAAGCCATAAAATGAATAAGAAGTGAATAAGAAGCTGTAAAATGAATAAGAAGTGAATAAGAAGCTGTAAAATGAATAGGACATGAATCAGAAGCTGTAAAATGAATAGGAAATGAATAAGAAGCTGTAAAATGAATAAGAAGTAAATAAGAAGCCGGAAAATGAATAAGAAGTGAATAAGAAGCCATAAAATGAATAAGAAGTGAATAAAAAGCTGTAAAATGAATAAGAAGTGAATAAGAAGCTGTAAAATGAATAGGAAATTAATAAGAAGCTGTAAAATGAATAAGAAGTGAATAAGAAGCTGTAAAATGAATAGGAAATGAATAAGAAGCTGTAAAATGAATAAGAAGTGAATGAGAAGCTGTAGAATGAATACGAAATGAAAAAGAAGCTGGAAAATGAATAAGAAGTGAATAAGAAGCCAAAAAATGAATAAGAAGTGAATAAGAAGCTGGAAAATGAATAAGAAGTGAATAAGAAGCTGTAAAATGAATAGGAAATGGATAAGAAGCCAAAAAATGAATAAGAAGTGAATAAGAAGCTGGAAAATGAATAAGAAGTGAATAAGAAGCTGGAAAATGAATAGGAAATGAATAAGAAGCTGGAAAATGAATAAGAAGTGAATAAGAAGCCATAAAATGAATAAGAAGTGAAAAAGAAGCTGTAAAATGAATAAGAAGTGAATAAGAAGCTGTAAAATGAATAGGAAATGAATAAGAAGCTGTAAAATGAATAAGAAGTGAATAAGAAGCTGTAAAATGAATAAGAAGTAAATAAGAAGCCGGAAAATGAATAAGAAGTGAATAAGAAGCCATAAAATTAATAAGAAGTGAATAAAAAGCTGTAAAATGAATAAGAAGTGAATAAGAAGCTGTAAAATGAATAGGAAATGAATAAGAAGCCATAAAATGAATAAGAAGTGAATAAGAAGCTGTAAAATGAATAAGAAGTGAATAAGAAGCTGTAAAATGAATAGGAAATGAATAAGAAGCTGTAAAATGAATAAGAAGTGAATAAGAAGCTGTAAAATGAATAGGAAATGAATAAGAAGCTGTAAAATGAATAGGAAGTAAATAAGAAGCCGGAAAATGAATAAGAAGTGAATAAGAAGCCATAAAATGAATAAGAAGTGAATAAAAAGCTGTAAAATGAATAAGAAGTGAATAAGAAGCTGTAAAATTAATAGGAAATGAATAAGAAGCTGTAAAATGAATAAGAAGTGAATAAGAAGCTGTAAAATGAATAGGAAATGAATAAGAAGCTGTAAAATGAATAAGAAGTGAAGAAGAAGCTGTAAAATTAATAGGAAATGAATAAGAAGCTGTAAAATGATAAAGAAGTGAATAAGAAGCCATAAAATGAATAAGAAGTGAATAAGAAGCTGTAAAATGAATAGGAAATGAATAAGAAGCTGTAAAATGAATAAGAAGTGAATAAGAAGCTGTAAAATGAATAGGAAATGAATAAGAAGCTGTAAAATGAATAAGAAGTGAATAAGAAGCTGTAAAATGAATAGAAAATGAATAAGAAGATGTAAAATGAATAAGATGTGAATAAGAAGCTGTAAAATGAATAGGAAATGAATAAGAAGCTGGAAAATGAATAAGAAGTGAATAAGAAGCCATAAAATGAATAAGAAGTGAATAAGAAGCTGTAAAATGAATAAGAAGTGAATAAGAAGCTGTAAAATGAATAGGACATGAATCAGAAGCTGTAAAATGAATAGGAAATGAATAAGAAGCTGTAAAATGAATAAGAAGTAAATAAGAAGCCGGAAAATGAATAAGAAGTGAATAAGAAGCCATAAAATGAATAAGAAGTGAATAAAAAGCTGTAAAATGAATAAGAAGTGAATAAGAAGCTGTAAAATGAATAGGAAATTAATAAGAAGCTGTAAAATGAATAAGAAGTGAATAAGAAGCTGTAAAATGAATAGGAAATGAATAAGAAGCTGTAAAATGAATAAGAAGTGAATGAGAAGCTGTAGAATGAATACGAAATGAAAAAGAAGCTGGAAAATGAATAAGAAGTGAATAAGAAGCCAAAAAATGAATAAGAAGTGAATAAGAAGCTGGAAAATGAATAAGAAGTGAATAAGAAGCTGTAAAATGAATAGGAAATGAATAAGAAGCTGGAAAATGAATAAGAAGTGAATAAGAAGCCATAAAATGAATAAGAAGTGAAAAAGAAGCTGTAAAATGAATAAGAAGTGAATAAGAAGCTGTAAAATGAATAAGAAGTGAATAAGAAGCTGTAAAATGAATAGGAAATGAATAAGAAGCTGTAAAATGAATAAGAAGTGAATAAGAAGCTGTAAAATGAATAAGAAGTAAATAAGAAGCCGGAAAATGAATAAGAAGTGAATAAGAAGCCATAAAATGAATAAGAAGTGAATAAAAAGCTGTAAAATGAATAAGAAGTGAATAAGAAGCTGTAAAATGAATAGGAAATGAATAAGAAGCTGTAAAATGAATAAGAAGTGAATAAGAAGCTGTAAAATGAATAGGAAATGAATAAGAAGTTGTAAAATGAATAAGAAGTGAATAAGAAGCTGTAAAATGAATAAGATGTGAATAAGAAGTTGTAAAATGAATAAGAAGTAAATAAGAAGCCGGAAAATGAATAAGAAGTGAATAAGAAGCCATAAAATGAATAAGAAGTGAATAAAAAGCTGTAAAATGAATAAGAAGTGAATAAGAAGCTGTAAAATGAATAGGAAATGAATAAGAAGCTGTAATATGAATAAGAAGTGAATAAGAAGCTGTAAAATAAATAGGAAATGAATAAGAAGCTGGAAAATGAATAAGAAGTGAATAAGAAGCTGTAAAATGAATAAGAAGTGAATAAGAAGCTGTAAAATGAATAGGAAATGAATAAGAAGCTGGAAAATGAATAAGAAGTGAATAAGAAGCCATAAAATGAATAAGATGTGAATAAGAAGTTGTAAAATGAATAAGAAGAGAATAAGAAGCTGTAAAATGAATAGGAAATGAATAAGAAGCTGGAAAATGAATAAGAAGTGAATAAGAAGCCATAAAATGAATAAGAAGTGAATAAGAAGCTGTAAAATGAATAAGAAGTGAATAAGAAGCTGTAAAATGAATAAGAAGTGAATAAGAAGCTGTAAAATGAATAGGAAATGAATAAGAAGATGTAAAATGAATAAGAAGTGGATAAAAAGCTGTAAAATGAATAAGAAATGAATAAGAAGCTGGAAAATGAATAAGAAGTGAAAAAGAAGCTGGAAAATGATTAAGAATTGAATAAAAACTGTAAAATGAATAAGAAATTAATAAGAAGCTTTAAATTGAATAAGAAGTGAATATGAAGCTGTAAAATGAATAGGAAATGAATAAGAAGCTGTAAAATGAAAAAGAAGTGAATAAGAAGCTGTAAAATGAATAGAAAATTAATAAGAAGATGTAAAACGAATAAGATGTGAATAAGAAGCTGTAAAATGAATAGGAAATGAATAAGAAGCTGGAAAATGAATAAGAAGTGAATAAGAAGCCATAAAATGAATAAGAAGTGAATAAGAAGCTGTAAAATGAATAAGAAGTGAATAAGAAGCTGTAAAATGAATAGAAAATTAATAAGAAGATGTAAAACGAATAAGATGTGAATAAGAAGCTGTAAAATGAATAGGAAATGAATAAGAAGCTGTAAAATGAATAAGAAGTAAATAAGAAGCTGGAAAATGAATAAGAAGTGAATAAGAAGCCATAAAATGAATAAAAACTGAATAAAAAGCTGTAAAATGAATAAGAAGTGAATAAGAAGCTGTAAAATGAAAAAGAAATGAATAAGAAGCTGGAAAATGAATAAGAAGTGAAAAAGAAGCTGGAAAATGATTAAGAAGTGAATAAAAACTGTAAAATTAATAAGAAATTAATAAGAAGCTGTAAAATGAATAAGAAGTGAATAAGAAGCTGTAAAATGAATAGGAAATGAATAAGAAGCTGTAAAATGAATAAGAAGAGAATAAGAAGCTGTAGAATGAATAGGAAATGAATAAGAAGCTGTAAAATGAATAAGAAGTGAAGAAGAAGCCATAAAATGAATAGGAAATGAATAAGAAGCTGGAAAATGAATAAAAAGTGAATAAGAAGCTGTAAAATGAATAGAAAAAGAATAAGAAGATGTAAAATGAATAAGATGTGAATAAGGAGCCGGAAAATGAATAAGAAGTGAATAAGAAGCCATAAAATGAATAAGAAGTGAATAAAAAGCTGTAAAATGAATAAGAAGTGAATAAGAAGCTGTAAAATGAAAAAGAAATGAATAAGAAGCTGGAAAATGAATAAGAAGTGAAAAAGAAGCTGGAAAATGATTAAGAAGTGAATAAAAACTGTAAAATTAATAAGAAATTAATAAGAAGCTGTAAAATGAATAAGAAGTGAATAAGAAGCTGTAAAATGAATAGGAAATGAATAAGAAGCTGGAAAATGAATAAGAAGTGAATAAGAAGCCATAAAATTAATAAGAAGTGAATAAGAAGCTGTAAAATGAATAAGAAGTGAATAAGAAGATGTAAAATGAATAGGAAATGAATAAGAAGCTGTAAAATGAATAAGAAGTGAATAAGAAGCTGTAAAATGAATAGGAAATGAATAAGAAGCTGTAAAATGAATAAGAAGTAAATAAGAAGCCGGAAAATGAATAAGAAGTGAATAAGAAGCCATAAAATGAAAAGGAAGTGAATAAAAAGCTGTAAAATGAATAAGAAGTGAATAAGAAGCTGTAAAATGAATAGGAATTTAATAAGAAGCTGTAAAATGAATAAGAAGTGCATAAGAAGCTGTAAAATGAATAGAAAATGAATAAGAAGATGTAAAATTAATAAGATGTGAATAAGAAGCTGTAAAATGAATAGGAAATGAATAAGAAGCTGTAAAATGAATAAGAAGTGAATAAGAAGCCATAAAATGAATAAGAAGTGAATAAGAAGCTGTAAAATGAATAAGAAGTGAATAAGAAGCTGTAAAATGAATAGGACATGAATCAGAAGCTGTAAAATGAATAGGAAATGAATAAGAAGCTGTAAAATGAATAAGAAGTGAATAAGAAGCTGTAAAATGAATAGGAAATGAATAAGAAGCTGTAAAATGAATAAGAAGTGAATAAGAAGCCGGAAAATGAATAAGAAGTGAATAAGAAGCTGTAAAATGAATAAGAAGTGAATAAGAAGCCATAAAATGAATAAGAAGTGAATAAGAAGCTGTAAAATGAATAAGAAATGAATAAGAAGCTGGAAAATGAATAAGAAGTGAATAAGAAGCTGTAAAATGAATAGGAAATGAATAAGAAGCTGTAAAATGAATAGGAAGTGAATAAGCTGTAAAATGAATAAGAAGTGAATAAGAAGCTGTAAAATTAATAGGAAATGAATAAGAAGATGTAAAATGAATAAGAAGTGAATAAGAAGCTGTAAAATGAATAGGAAATGAATAAGAAGATGTAAAATGAATAAGAAGTGAATAAGAAGCTGTAAAATGAATAGGAAATGAATAAGAAGCTGGAAAATGAATAAGAAGTGAATAAGAAGCTGTATAATGAATAGGACATGAATAAGAAGCTGTAAAATGAATAAGAAGTGAATAAGAAGCTGTAAAATGAATAGGAAATGAATAAGAAGCTGTAAAATGAATAAGAAGTGAATAAGAAGCCATAAAATGAATAAGAAGCTGTAAAATGAATAAGAAGTGAATAAAAAGCTGTAAAATGAATAAGAAGTGAATAAGAAGCCATAAAATGAATAAGAAGCTGTAAAATGAATAAGATGTGAATAAGAAGCTGTAAAATGAATAAGAAGTGAATAAGAAGCCATAAAATGAATAAGAAGTGAATAAAAAGCTGTAAAATGAATAAGAAGTGAATAAGAAGCCATAAAATGAATAAGAAGCTGTAAAATTAATAAGATGTGAATAAGAAGCTGTAAAATGAATAGGAAATGAATAAGAAGCTGGAAAATGAATAAGAAGTGAATAAGAAGCCATAAAATGAATAAGAAGTGAATAAGAAGCTGTAAAATGAATAGGACATGAATCAGAAGCTGTAAAATGAATAGGAAATGAATAAGAAGCTGTAAAATGAATAAGAAGTAAATAAGAAGCCGGAAAATGAATAAGAAGTGAATAAGAAGCCATAAAATGAATAAGAAGTGAATAAAAAGCTGTAAAATGAATAAGAAGTGAATAAGAAGCCATAAAATGAATAAGAAGTGAATAAGAAGCTGTAAAATGAATAAGAAGTGAATAAGAAGCTGCAAAATGAATAGGAAATGAATAAGAAGCTGCAAAATGAATAAGAAGTGAATAAGAAGCTGTAAAATGAATAGGAAATGAATGAGAAGCTGGAAAATGAATAAGAAATGAATAAGAAGCTGTACAATGAATAGGAAATGAATAAGAAGCTGTAAAATGAATAAGAAGTGAATAAGAAGCTGTAAAATGAATAGGAAATGAATAAGAAGCTGGAAAATGAATAAGAAGTGAATAAGAAGCCATAAAATTAATAAGAAGTGAATAAGAAGATGTAAAATGAATAAGAAGTGAAAAAGAATCCATAAAATGAATAAGAAGTGAATAAAAAGCTGTAAAATGAATAAGAAGTGAATAAGAAGATGTAAAATGAATAAGAAGTGAATAAGAAGCTGTAAAATGAATAGGACATGAATCAGAAGCTGTAAAATGAATAGGAAATGAATAAGAAGCTGTAAAATGAATAAGAAGTGAATAAGAAGCTGTAAAATGAATAGGAAATGAATAAGATGCTGTAAAATGAAT
This sequence comes from Taudactylus pleione, assembly GCA_031769625.1. Lineage (NCBI taxonomy): Eukaryota > Metazoa > Chordata > Amphibia > Anura > Myobatrachidae > Taudactylus > Taudactylus pleione. Next base: position 135,122 of record JAUIMM010000054.1, read on the forward strand.
AAGAAGTGAATAAGAAGCCGGAAAATGAATAAGAAGTGAATAGGAAGCCATAAAATGAATAAGAAGTGAATAAGAAGCTGTAAAATGAATAAGAAGTGAATAAGAAGCTGTAAAATGAATAGGAAATGAATAAGAAGCTGTAAAATGAATAAGAAGTGAATAAGAAGCCATAAAATGAATAAGAAGTGAATAAGAAGCTGAAAAATGAATAAGAAGTGAATAAGAAGCTGCAAAATGAATAGGAAATGAATAAGAAGCTGTAAAATGAATAAGAAGTGAATAAGAAGCCATAAAATGAATAAGAAGTGAATAAGAAGCTGTAAAATGAATAAGAAGTGAATAAGAAGCTGTAAAATGCATAGGTAATGAATAAGAAGCTGTAAAATTAATAAGAAGTGAATAAGAAGCTGTAAAATGAATAAGAAGTGAATAAGAAGCTGTAAAATTAATAGGAAATTAATAAGAAGCTGTAAAATGAATAAGAAGTGAATAAGAAGCTGTAAAATGAATAGGAAATGAATAAGAAGCTGTAAAATGAATAAGAAGTGAATAAGAAGCTGTAAAATGAATAGGAAATGAATAAGAAGCTGTAAACTGAATAAGAAGTGAATAAGAAGCTGTAAAATTAATAGGAAATGAATAAGAAGCTGTAAAATGAATAAGAAGTGAATAAGAAGCCATAAAATGAATAAGAAGTGAATAGGAAGCTGTAAAATGAATAAGAAGTGAATAAGAAGCTGTAAAATGAATAGGAAATGAATAAGAAGCTGGAAAATGAATAAGAAGTGAATAAGAAGCTGTAAAATGAATAGGAAATGAATAAGAAGATGTAAAATTAATAAGATGTGAATAAGAAGCTGTAAAATGAATAAGAAGTGAATAAGAAGCCGGAAAATGAATAAGAAGTGAATAAGAAGCTGTAAAATGAATAAGACGTGAATAAGAAGCTGTAAAATGAATAGGAAATGAATAAGAAGCTAGAAAATGAATAAGAAGTGAATAAGAAGCCATAAAATGAATAAGATGTGAATAAGAAGTTGTAAAGTGAATAAGAAGAGAATAAGAAGCTGTAAAATGAATAGGAAATGAATAAGAAGCTGGAAAATGAATAAGAAGTGAATAAGAAGCCATAAAATGAATAAGAAGTGAATAAGAAGCTGTAAAATGAATAAGAAGTGAATAAGAAGCTGTAAAATGAATAAGAAATGAATAAGAAGCTGTAAAATGAATAAGAAGTGAATAAGAAGCTGTAAAATGAATAGGAAATGAATAAGAAGATGTAAAATGAATAAGAAGTGAATAAAAAGCTGTAAAATGAATAAGAAATGAATAAGAAGCTGGAAAATGAATAAGAAGTGAAAAAGAAGCTGGAAAATGATTAAGAATTGAATAAAAACTGTAAAATGAATAAGAAATTAATAAGAAGCTGTAAATTGAATAAGAAGTGAATATGAAGCTGTAAAATGAATAGGAAATGAATAAGAAGCTGTAAAATGAATAAGAAGTGAATAAGAAGCTGTAAAATGAATAGAAAATTACTAAGAAGATGTAAAACGAATAAGATGTGAATAAGAAGCTGTAAAATGAATAGGAAATGAATAAGAAGCTGGAAAATGAATAAGAAGTGAATAAGAAGCCATAAAATGAATAAGAAGTGAATAAGAAGCTGTAACATGAATAATAAGTGAATAAGAAGCTGTAAAATGAATAGAAAATTAATAAGAAGATGTAAAACGAATAAGATGTGAATAAGAAGCTGTAAAATGAATAGGAAATGAATAAGAAGCTGTAAAATGAATAAGAAGTAAATAAGAAGCTGGAAAATGAATAAGAAGTGAATAAGAAGCCATAAAATGAATAAAAAAAGAATAAAAAGCTGTAAAATGAATAAGAAGTGAATAAGAAGCTGTAAAATGAAAAAGAAATGAAGAAGAAGCTGGAAAATGAATAAGAAGTGAAAAAGAAGCTGGAAAATGATTAAGAAGTGAATAAAAACTGTAAAATTAATAAGAAATTAATAAGAAGCTGTAAAATGAATAAGAAGTGAATAAGAAGCTGTAAAATGAATAGGAAACGAATAAGAAGCTGTAAAATGAATAAGAAGAGAATAAGAAGCTGTAAAATGAATAGAAAATGAAAAAGAAGCTGGAAAATGAATAAGAAGAGAATAAGAAGCTGTAAAATGAATAGGAAATGAATAAGAAGCTGGAAAATGAATAAGAAGTGAATAAGAAGCCATAAAATGAATAAGAATTGAATAAGAAGCCATAAAATGAATAAGAAGTGAATAAGAAGCTGTAAAATGAATAGGAAATGAATAAGAAGCTGTAAAATGAATAAGAAGTGAATAAGAAGCCATAAAATGAATAAGAAGTGAATAAGAAGCTGTAAAATGAATAAGTAGTGAATAAGAAGCTGTAAAATGAATAGGAAATGAATAAGAAGCTGTAAAATGAATAAGAAGTGAATAAGAAGCTGTAAAATGAATAGGAAATGAATAAGAAGCTGTAAAATGAATAGGAAGTGAATAAGCTGTAAAATGAATAAGAAGTGAATAAGAAGCTGTAAAATGAATAGGAAATGAATAAGAAGATGTAAAATGAATAAGAAGTGAATAAGAAGCTGTAAAATGAATAGGAAATGAATAAGAAGATGTAAAATGAATAAGAAGTGAATAAGAAGCTGTAAAATGAATAGGAAATGAATAAGAAGCTGGAAAATGAATAAGAAGTGAATAAGAAGCTGTAAAATGAATAGGACATGAAAAAGAAGCTGTAAAATGAATAAGAAGTGAATAAGAAGCTGTAAAATGAATAGGAAATGAATAAGAAGCTGTAAAATGAATAAGAAGTGAATAAGAAGCCATAAAATGAATAAGAAGTGAATAAGAAGCTGTAAAATGAATAACAAGTGAATAAGAAGCTGTAAAATGAATAGGAAATGAATAAGAAGCTGTAAAATGAATAAGAAGTGAATAAGAAGCCATAAAATGAATAAGAAGTGAATAAGAAGCTGTAAAATGAATAAGAAGTGAATAAGAAGCTGTAAAATGCATAGGTAATGAATAAGAAGCTGTAAAATTAATAAGAAGTGAATAAGAAGCTGTAAAATGAATAAGAAGTGAATATGAAGCTGTAAAATGAATAGGAAATGAATAAGAAGCTGTAAAATGAATAAGTAGTGAATAAGAAGCTGTAAAATGAATAGGAAATGAATAAGAAGATGTAAAATGAATAAGAAGTGAATAAGAAGCTGTAAAATGAATAGGAAATGAATAAGAAGCTGGAAAATTAATAAGAAGTGAAAAAGAAGCTGTAAAATGAATAAGAAGTGAATAAGAACCTGTAAAATGAATAGGAAATGAATAAGAAGCTGTAAAATGAATAGGAAATGAATAAGAAGCTGTAAAATGAATAAGAAGTGAATAAGAAGATGTAAAATGAATAGGAAATGAATAAGAAGCTGTAAAATGAATAAGAAGTGAATAAGAAGCTGTAAAATGAATAGGAAATGAATAAGATGCTGGAAAATGAATAAGAAGTGAATAAGAAGCCATAAAATGAATAAGAAGTGAATAAGAAGCCATAAAATGAATAAGAAGTGAATAAGAAGCTGTAAAATGAATAATAAGTGAATAAGAAGCTGTAAAATGAATAGGACATGAATAAGAAGCTGTAAAATGAATAAGAAGTGAATAAGAAGCTGTAAAATGAATAGGAAATGAATAAGAAGCTGTAAAATGAATAAGAAGTAAATAAGAAGCCGGAAAATGAATAAGAAGTGAATAAGAAGCCATAAAATGAATAAGAAGTGAATAAAAAGCTGTAAAATGAATAAGAAGTGAATAAGAAGCTGTAAAATTAATAGGAAATTAATAAGAAGCTGTAAAATGAATAAGAAGTGAATAAGAAGCTGTAAAATGAATAGGAAATGAATAAGAAGCTGTAAAATGAATAAGAATTGAATAAGAAGCTGTAAAATTAATAGGAAATGAATAAGAATCTGTAAAATGAATAAGAAGTGAATAAGAAGCCATAAAATGAATAAGAAGTGAATAAGAAGCTGTAAAATGAATAAGAAGTGAATAAGAAGCTGTAAAATGAATAGGAAATGAATAAGAAGCTGGAAAATGAATAAGAAGTGAAGAAGAAGCTGTAAAATGAATAGGAAATGAATAAGAAGCTGTAAAATGAATAAGAAGTGAATAAGAAGCTGTAAAATGAATAGAAAATGAATAAGAAGATGTAAAATTAATAAGATGTGAATAAGAAGCTGTAAAATGAATAGGAAATGAATAAGAAGCTGGAAAATGAATAAGAAGTGAATAAGAAGCCATAAAATGAATAAGAAGTGAATAAGAAGCTGTAAAATGAATAAGAAGTGAATAAGAAGCTGTAAAATGAATAGGACATGAATCAGAAGCTGTAAAATGAATAGGAAATGAATAAGAAGCTGTAAAATGAATAAGAAGTGAATAAGAAGCTGTAAAATGAATAGGAAATGAATAAGAAGCTGTAAAATGAATAAGAAGTGAATAAGAAGCTGGAAAATGTATAAGAAGTGAATAAGAAGCCATAAAATGAATAAGAAGTGAATAAGAAGCTGTAAAATGAATAAAAAGTGAATAAGAAGCTGTAAAATGAATAGGAAATGAATAAGAAGCTGTAAAATGAATAAGAAGTGAATAAGAAGCCATAAAATGAATAAGAAGTGAATAAGAAGCTGTAAAATGAATAAGAAGTGAATAAGAAGCTGTAAAATGAATAAGAAGTGAATAAGAAGCTGTAAAATGAATAGGACATGAATAAGAAGCTGTAAAATGAATAAGAAGTGAATAAGAAGCTGTAAAATGAATAGGAAATGAATAAGAAGATGTAAAATGAATAAGAAGTGAATAAGAAGCTGTAAAATGAATAGGAAATGAATAAGAAGCTGGAAAATGAATAAGAAGTGAATAAGAAGCCATAAAATGAATAAGAAGTGAATAAGAAGCTGTAAAATGAATAAGAAGTGAATAAGAAGCTGTAAAATGAATAGGAAATGAATAAGAAGCTGTAAAATGAATAAGAAGTGAATAAGAAGCCATAAAATGAATAAGAAGTGAATAAGAAGCTGTAAAATGAATAAGAAGTGAATAAGAAGCTGTAAAATGAATAGGAAATGAATAAGAAGCTGTAAAATGAATAAGAAGTGAATAAGAAGCCATAAAATGAATAAGAAGTGAATAAGAAGCTGTAAAATGAATAAGTAGTGAATAAGAAGCTGTAAAATGAATAGGAAATGAATAAGAAGATGTAAAATGAATAAGAAGTGAATAAGAAGCTGTAAAATGAATAGGAAATGAATAAGAAGCTGGAAAATGAATAAGAAGTGAATAAGAAGCTGTAAAATGAATAGGAAATGAATAAGAAGATGTAAAATGAATAAGAAGTGAATAAGAAGCTGTAAAATGAATAGGAAATGAATAAGAAGCTGGAAAATGAATAAGAAGTGAAGAAGAAGCCATAAAATGAATAAGAAGTGAATAAAAAGCTGTAAAATGAATAAGAAGTGAATAAGAAGCTGTAAAATTAAAAAGAAATGAATAAGAAGCTGTAAAATGAATAGGAAGTGAATAAGAAGCTGTAAAATGAATAGGAAATGAATAAGAAGCTGTAAAATGAATAAGAAGTGAATAAGAAGCTGTAAAATGAATAGGAAATGAATAAGAAGCTGGAAAATGAATAAGAAGTGAATAAGAAGCTGTAAAATGAATAGGAAGTGAATAAGAAGCTGTAAAATGAATAGGAAATGAATAAGAAGCTGTAAAATTAATAAGAAGTGAATAAGAAGCTGTAAAATGAATAAGAAGTGAATAAGAAGCTGTAAAATTAATAGGAAATTAATAAGAAGCTGTAAAATGAATAAGAAGTGAATAAGAAGCTGTAAAATGAATAGGAAATGAATAAGAAGCTGTAAAATGAATAAGAAGTGAATAAGAAGCTGTAAAATGAATAGGAAATGAATAAGAAGCTGTAAACTGAATAAGAAGTGAATAAGAAGCTGTAAAATTAATAGGAAATGAATAAGAAGCTGTAAAATGAATAAGAAGTGAATAAGAAGCCGTAAAATGAATAAGAAGTGAATAAGAAGTTGTAAAATGAATAAGAAGTGAATAAGAAGCTGTAAAATGAATAGGAAATGAATAAGAAGCTGGAAAATGAATAAGAAGTGAATAAGAAGCTGTAAAATGAATAGGAAATGAATAAGAAGATGTAAAATTAATAAGATGTGAATAAGAAGCTGTAAAATGAATAAGAAGTGAATAAGAAGCCGGAAAATGAATAAGAAGTGAATAAGAAGCTGTAAAATGAATAAGAAGTGAATAAGAAGCTGTAAAATGAATAGGAAATGAATAAGAAGCTAGAAAATGAATAAGAAGTGAATAAGAAGCCATAAAATGAATAAGATGTGAATAAGAAGTTGTAAAGTGAATAAGAAGAGAATAAGAAGCTGTAAAATGAATAGGAAATGAATAAGAAGCTGGAAAATGAATAAGAAGTGAATAAGAAGCCATAAAATGAATAAGAAGTGAATAAGAAGCTGTAAAATGAATAAGAAGTGAATAAGAAGCTGTAAAATGAATAAGAAATGAATAAGAAGCTGTAAAATGAATAAGAAGTGAATAAGAAGCTGTAAAATGAATAGGAAATGAATAAGAAGATGTAAAATGAATAAGAAGTGAATAAAAAGCTGTAAAATGAATAAGAAATGAATAAGAAGCTGGAAAATGAATAAGAAGTGAAAAAGAAGCTGGAAAATGATTAAGAATTGAATAAAAACTGTAAAATGAATAAGAAATTAATAAGAAGCTGTAAATTGAATAAGAAGTGAATATGAAGCTGTAAAATGAATAGGAAATGAATAAGAAGCTGTAAAATGAATAAGAAGTGAATAAGAAGCTGTAAAATGAATAGAAAATTACTAAGAAGATGTAAAACGAATAAGATGTGAATAAGAAGCTGTAAAATGAATAGGAAATGAATAAGAAGCTGGAAAATGAATAAGAAGTGAATAAGAAGCCATAAAATGAATAAGAAGTGAATAAGAAGCTGTAACATGAATAATAAGTGAATAAGAAGCTGTAAAATGAATAGAAAATTAATAAGAAGATGTAAAACGAATAAGATGTGAATAAGAAGCTGTAAAATGAATAGGAAATGAATAAGAAGCTGTAAAATGAATAAGAAGTAAATAAGAAGCTGGAAAATGAATAAGAAGTGAATAAGAAGCCATAAAATGAATAAAAAAAAGAAAAAAAAGCTGTAAAATGAATAAGAAGTGAATAAGAAGCTGTAAAATGAAAAAGAAATGAAGAAGAAGCTGGAAAATGAATAAGAAGTGAAAAAGAAGCTGGAAAATGATTAAGAAGTGAATAAAAACTGTAAAATTAATAAGAAATTAATAAGAAGCTGTAAAATGAATAAGAAGTGAATAAGAAGCTGTAAAATGAATAGGAAACGAATAAGAAGCTGTAAAATGAATAAGAAGAGAATAAGAAGCTGTAAAATGAATAGAAAATGAAAAAGAAGCTGGAAAATGAATAAGAAGAGAATAAGAAGCTGTAAAATGAATAGGAAATGAATAAGAAGCTGGAAAATGAATAAGAAGTGAATAAGAAGCCATAAAATGAATAAGAAGTGAATAAGAAGCCATAAAATGAATAAGAAGTGAATAAGAAGCTGTAAAATGAATAGGAAATGAATAAGAAGCTGTAAAATGAATAAGAAGTGAATAAGAAGCCATAAAATGAATAAGAAGTGAATAAGAAGCTGTAAAATGAATAAGTAGTGAATAAGAAGCTGTAAAATGAATAGGAAATGAATAAGAAGCTGTAAAATGAATAAGAAGTGAATAAGAAGCTGTAAAATGAATAGGAAATGAATAAGAAGCTGTAAAATGAATAGGAAGTGAATAAGCTGTAAAATGAATAAGAAGTGAATAAGAAGCTGTAAAATGAATAGGAAATGAATAAGAAGATGTAAAATGAATAAGAAGTGAATAAGAAGCTGTAAAATGAATAGGAAATGAATAAGAAGATGTAAAATGAATAAGAAGTGAATAAGAAGCTGTAAAATGAATAGGAAATGAATAAGAAGCTGGAAAATGAATAAGAAGTGAATAAGAAGCTGTAAAATGAATAGGACATGAAAAAGAAGCTGTAAAATGAATAAGAAGTGAATAAGAAGCTGTAAAATGAATAGGAAATGAATAAGAAGCTGTAAAATGAATAAGAAGTGAATAAGAAGCCATAAAATGAATAAGAAGTGAATAAGAAGCTGTAAAATGAATAAGAAGTGAATAAGAAGCTGTAAAATGAATAGGAAATGAATAAGAAGCTGTAAAATGAATAAGAAGTGAATAAGAAGCCATAAAATGAATAAGAAGTGAATAAGAAGCTGTAAAATGAATAAGAAGTGAATAAGAAGCTGTAAAATGCATAGGTAATGAATAAGAAGCTGTAAAATTAATAAGAAGTGAATAAGAAGCTGTAAAATGAATAAGAAGTGAATATGAAGCTGTAAAATGAATAGGAAATGAATAAGAAGCTGTAAAATGAATAAGTAGTGAATAAGAAGCTGAAAAATGAATAGGAAATGAATAAGAAGATGTAAAATGAATAAGAAGTGAATAAGAAGCTGTAAAATGAATAGGAAATGAATAAGAAGCTGGAAAATTAATAAGAAGTGAAAAAGAAGCTGTAAAATGAATAAGAAGTGAATAAGAACCTGTAAAATGAATAGGAAATGAATAAGAAGCTGTAAAATGAATAGGAAATGAATAAGAAGCTGTAAAATGAATAAGAAGTGAATAAGAAGATGTAAAATGAATAGGAAATGAATAAGAAGCTGTAAAATGAATAAGAAGTGAATAAGAAGCTGTAAAATGAATAGGAAATGAATAAGATGCTGGAAAATGAATAAGAAGTGAATAAGAAGCCATAAAATGAATAAGAAGTGAATAAGAAGCCATAAAATGAATAAGAAGTGAATAAGAAGCTGTAAAATGAATAATAAGTGAATAAGAAGCTGTAAAATGAATAGGACATGAATAAGAAGCTGTAAAATGTATAAGAAGTGAATAAGAAGCTGTAAAATGAATAGGAAATGAATAAGAAGCTGTAAAATGAATAAGAAGTAAATAAGAAGCCGGAAAATGAATAAGAAGTGAATAAGAAGCCATAAAATGAATAAGAAGTGAATAAAAAGCTGTAAAATGAATAAGAAGTGAATAAGAAGCTGTAAAATTAATAGGAAATTAATAAGAAGCTGTAAAATGAATAAGAAGTGAATAAGAAGCTGTAAAATGAATAGGAAATGAATAAGAAGCTGTAAAATGAATAAGAATTGAATAAGAAGCTGTAAAATTAATAGGAAATGAATAAGAAGCTGTAAAATGAATAAGAAGTGAATAAGAAGCCATAAAATGAATAAGAAGTGAATAAGAAGCTGTAAAATGAATAAGAAGTGAATAAGAATCTGTAAAATGAATAGGAAATGAATAAGAAGCTGGAAAATGAATAAGAAGTGAAGAAGAAGCTGTAAAATGAATAGGAAATGAATAAGAAGCTGTAAAATGAATAAGAAGTGAATAAGAAGCTGTAAAATGAATAGAAAATGAATAAGAAGATGTAAAATTAATAAGATGTGAATAAGAAGCTGTAAAATGAATAGGAAATGAATAAGAAGCTGGAAAATGAATAAGAAGTGAATAAGAAGCCATAAAATGAATAAGAAGTGAATAAGAAGGTGTAAAATGAATAAGAAGTGAATAAGAAGCTGTAAAATGAATAGGACATGAATCAGAAGCTGTAAAATGAATAGGAAATGAATAAGAAGCTGTAAAATGAATAAGAAGTGAATAAGAAGCTGTAAAATGAATAGGAAATGAATAAGAAGCTGTAAAATGAATAAGAAGTGAATAAGAAGCCGGAAAATGTATAAGAAGTGAATAAGAAGCCATAAAATGAATAAGAAGTGAATAAGAAGCTGTAAAATGAATAAAAAGTGAATAAGAAGCTGTAAAATGAATAGGAAATGAATAAGAAGCTGTAAAATGAATAAGAAGTGAATAAGAAGCCATAAAATGAATAAGAAGTGAATAAGAAGCTGTAAAATGAATAAGAAGTGAATAAGAAGCTGTAAAATGAATAAGAAGTGAATAAGAAGCTGTAAAATGAATAGGACATGAATAAGAAGCTGTAAAATGAATAAGAAGTGAATAAGAAGCTGTAAAATGAATAGGAAATGAATAAGAAGATGTAAAATGAATAAGAAGTGAATAAGAAGCTGTAAAATGAATAGGAAATGAATAAGAAGCTGGAAAATGAATAAGAAGTGAATAAGAAGCCATAAAATGAATAAGAAGTGAATAAGAAGCTGTAAAATGAATAAGAAGTGAATAAGAAGCTGTAAAATGAATAGGAAATGAATAAGAAGCTGTAAAATGAATAAGAAGTGAATAAGAAGCCATAAAATGAATAAGAAGTGAATAAGAAGCTGTAAAATGAATAAGAAGTGAATAAGAAGCTGTAAAATGCATAGGTAATGAATAAGAAGCTGTAAAATTAATAAGAAGTGAATAAGAAGCTGTAAAATGAATAAGAAGTGAATAAGAAGCTGTAAAATTAATAGGAAATTAATAAGAAGCTGTAAAATGAATAAGAAGTGAATAAGAAGCTGTAAAATGAATAGGAAATGAATAAGAAGCTGTAAAATGAATAAGAAGTGAATAAGAAGCTGTAAAATGAATAGGAAATGAATAAGAAGCTGTAAACTGAATAAGAAGTGAATAAGAAGCTGTAAAATTAATAGGAAATGAATAAGAAGCTGTAAAATGAATAAGAAGTGAATAAGAAGCCATAAAATGAATAAGAAGTGAATAAGAAGCTGTAAAATGAATAAGTGAATAAGAAGCTGTAAAATGAATAGGAAATGAATAAGAAGCTGTATAATGAATAAGAAGTGAATAAGAAGCTGTAAAATGAATAGGACATGAATCAGAAGCTGTAAAATGAATAAGAAATGAATAAGAAGCTGTAAAATGAATAAGAAGTAAATAAGAAGCCGTAAAATGAATAAGAAGTGAATAAGAAGCCATAAAATGAATAAGAAGTGAATAAGAAGCTGTAAAATGAATAGGAAATGAATAAGAAGCTGTAAAATGAATAAGTAGTGAATAAGAAGCTGTAAAATGAATAAGAAGTGAATAAGAAGCTGTAAAATGAATAGGAAACGAATAAGAAGCTGTAAAATGAAGAAGAAGTGAATAAGAAGCTGTAAAATGAATAGGAAATGAATAAGATGCTGGAAAATGAATAAGAAGTGAATAAGAAGCCATAAAATGAATAAGAAGTGAATAAGAAGCTGTAAAATGAATAAGAAGTGAATAAGAAGCTGTAAAATGAATAGGACATGTATAAGAAGCTGTAAAATGAATAAGAAGTGAATAAGAAGCTGTAAAATGAATAGGAAATGAATAAGAAGATGTAAAATGAAAAAGAAGTGAATAAGAAGCTGTAAAATGAATAGGAAATGAATAAGTAGCTGGAAAATGAATAAGAAGTGAATAAGAAGCCATAAAATTAATAAGAAGTGAATAAGAAGCTGTAAAATGAATAAGAAGTGAATAAGAAGATGTAAAATGAATAGGAAATGAATAAGAAGCTGTAAAATGAATAAGATGTGAATAAGAAGCTGTAAAATGAATAGGAAATGAATAAGAAGCTGTAAAATGAATAAGAAGTAAATAAGAAGCCGGAAAATGAATAAGAAGTGAATAAGAAGCCATAAAATGAAAAGGAAGTGAATAAAAAGCTGTAAAATGAATAAGAAGTGAATAAGAAGCTGTAAAATGAATAGGAAATTAATAAGAAGCTGTAAAATGAATAAGAAGTGAATAAGAAGCTGTAAAATGAATAGAAAATGAATAAGAAGATGTAAAATTAATAAGATGTGAATAAGAAGCTGTAAAATGAATAGGAAATGAATAAGAAGCTGTAAAATGAATAAGAAGTGAATAAGAAGCCATAAAATGAATAAGAAGTGAATAAGAAGCTGTAAAATGAATAGGAAATGAATAAGAAGCTGTAAAATGAATAAGAAGTGAATAAGAAGCCATAAAATGAATAAGAAGTGAATAAGAAGCTGTAAAATGAATAAGAAGTGAATAAGAAGCTGTAAAATGAATAGGAAATGAATAAGAAGCTGTAAAATGAATAAGAAGTGAATAAGAAGCCATAAAATGAATAAGAAGTGAATAAGAAGCTGTAAAATGAATAAGAAGTGAATAAGAAGCTGTAAAATGCATAGGTAATGAATAAGAAGCTGTAAAATTAATAAGAAGTGAATAAGAAGCTGTAAAATGAATAAGAAGTGAATATGAAGCTGTAAAATGAATAGGAAATGAATAAGAAGCTGTAAAATGAATAAGTAGTGAATAAGAAGCTGTAAAATGAATAGGAAATGAATAAGAAGATGTAAAATGAATAAGAAGTGAATAAGAAGCTGTAAAATGAATAGGAAATGAATAAGAAGCTGGAAAATTAATAAGAAGTGAAAAAGAAGCTGTAAAATGAATAAGAAGTGAATAAGAACCTGTAAAATGAATAGGAAATGAATAAGAAGCTGTAAAATGAATAGGAAATGAATAAGAAGCTGTAAATTGAATAAGAAGTGAATAAGAAGCTGTAAAATGAATAGGAAACGAATAAGAAGCTGTAAAATGAATAAGAAGTGAATAACAAGCTGTAAAATGAATAGGAAATGAATAAGATGCTGGAAAATGAATAAGAAGTGAATAAGAAGCCATAAAATGAATAAGAAGTGAATAAGAAGCTGTAAAATGAATAATAAGTGAATAAGAAGCTGTAAAATGAATAGGACATGAATAAGAAGCTGTAAAATGAATAAGAAGTGAATAAGAAGCTGTAATTATGAATAGGAAATGAATAAGAAGCTGTAAAATGAATAAGAAGTAAATAAGAAGCCGGAAAATGAATAAGAAGTGAATAAGAAGCCATAAAATGAATAAGAAGTGAATAAAAAGCTGTAAAATGAATAAGAAGTGAATAAGAAGCTGTAAAATTAATAGGAAATTAATAAGAAGCTGTAAAATGAATAAGAAGTGAATAAGAAGCTGTAAAATGAATAGGAAATGAATAAGAAGCTGTAAAATGAATAAGAAGTGAATAAGAAGCTGTAAAATTAATAGGAAATGAATAAGAAGCTGTAAAATGATTAAGAAGTGAATAAGAAGCCATAAAATGAATAAGAAGTGAATAAGAAGCTGTAAAATGAATAAGAAGTGAATAAGAAGCTGTAAAATGAATAGTAAATGAATAAGAAGCTGGAAAATGAATAAGAAGTGAATAAGAAGCCATAAAATTAATAAGAAGTGAATAAGAAGATGTAAAATGAATAAGAAGTGAAAAAGAATCCATAAAATGAATAAGAAGTGAATAAAAAGCTGTAAAATGAATAAGAAGTGAATAAGAAGATGTAAAATGAATAAGAAGTGAATAAGAAGCTGTAAAATGAATAGGAAATGAATAAGAAGCTGTAAAATGAATAGGAAATGAATAAGAAGCTGTAAAATGAATAAGAAGTGAATAAGAAGCCGGAAAATGAATAAGAAGTGAATAAGAAGCCATAAAATGAATAAGAAGTGAATAAGAAGCTGTAAAATGAATAAAAAGTGAATAAGAAGCTGTAAAATGAATAGGAAATGAATAAGAAGCTGTAAAATGAATAAGAAGTGAATAAGAAGCCATAAAATGAATAAGAAGTGAATAAGAAGCTGTAAAATGAATAAGAAGTGAATAAGAAGCTGTAAAATGAATAAGAAGTGAATAAGAAGCTGTAAAATGAATAGGACATGAATAAGAAGCTGTAAAATGAATAAGAAGTGAATAAGAAGCTGTAAAATGAATAGGAAATGAATAAGAAGATGTAAAATGAATAAGAAGTGAATAAGAAGCTGTAAAATGAATAGGAAATGAATAAGAAGCTGGAAAATGAATAAGAAGTGAATAAGAAGCCATAAAATGAATAAGAAGTGAATAAGAAGCTGTAAAATGAATAAGAAGTGAATAAGAAGCTGTAAAATGAATAGGAAATGAATAAGAAGCTGTAAAATGAATAGGAAACGAATAAGAAGCTGTAAAATGAATAAGAAGTGAATAAGAAGCTGTAAAATGAATAGGAAATGAATAAGATGCTGGAAAATGAATAAGAAGTGAATAAGAAGCCATAAAATGAATAAGAAGTGAATAAGAAGCCATAAAATGAATAAGAAGTGAATAAGAAGCTGTAAAATGAATAATAAGTGAATAAGAAGCTGTAAAATGAATAGGACATGAATAAGAAGCTGTAAAATGAATAAGAAGTGAATAAGAAGCTGTAAAATGAATAGGAAATGAATAAGAAGCTGTAAAATGAATAAGAAGTAAATAAGAAGCCGGAAAATGAATAAGAAGTGAATAAGAAGCCATAAAATGAATAAGAAGTGAATAAAAAGCTGTAAAATGAATAAGAAGTGAAGAAGAAGCTGTAAAATTAATAGGAAATTAATAAGAAGCTGTAAAATGAATAAGAAGTGAATAAGAAGCTGTAAAATGAATAGGAAATGAATAAGAAGCTGTAAAATGAATAAGAAGTGAATAAGAAGCTGTAAAATTAATAGGAAATGAATAAGAAGCTGTAAAATGATTAAGAAGTGAATAAGAAGCCATAAAATGAATAAGAAGTGAATAAGAAGCTGTAAAATGAATAAGAAGTGAATAAGAAGCTGTAAAATGAATAGGAAATGAATAAGAAGCTGGAAAATGAATAAGAAGTGAATAAGAAGCTGTAAAATGAATAGGAAATGAATAAGAAGCTGTAAAATGAATAAGAAGTGAATAAGAAGCTGTAAAATGAATAGAAAATGAATAAGAAGATGTAAAATTAATAAGATGTGAATAAGAAGCTGTAAAATGAATAGGAAATGAATAAGAAGCTGGAAAATGAATAAGAAGTGAATAAGAAGCCATAAAATGAATAAGAAGTGAATAAGAAGCTGTAAAATGAATAAGAAGTGAATAAGAAGCTGTAAAATGAATAGGACATGAATCAGAAGCTGTAAAATGAATAGGAAATGAATAAGAAGCTGTAAAATGAATAAGAAGTGAATAAGAAGCTGTAAAATGAATAGGAAATGAATAAGAAGCTGTAAAATGAATAAGAAGTGAATAAGAAGCCGGAAAATGAATAAGAAGTGAATAAGAAGCCATAAAATGAATAAGAAGTGAATAAGAAGCTGTAAAATGAATAAAAAGTGAATAAGAAGCTGTAAAATGAATAGGAAATGAATAAGAAGCTGTAAAATGAATAAGAAGTGAATAAGAAGCCATAAAATGAATAAGAAGTGAATAAGAAGCTGTAAAATGAATAAGAAGTGAATAAGAAGCTGTAAAATGAATAAGAAGTGAATAAGAAGCTGTAAAATGAATAGGACATGAATAAGAAGCTGTAAAATGAATAAGAAGTGAATAAGAAGCTGTAAACTGAATAGGAAATGAATAAGAAGATGTAAAATGAATAAGAAGTGAATAAGAAGCTGTAAAATGAATAGGAAATGAATAAGAAGCTGGAAAATGAATAAGAAGTGAATAAGAAGCCATAAAATGAATAAGAAGTGAATAAGAAGCTGTAAAATGAATAAGAAGTGAATAAGAAGCTGTAAAATGCATAGGTAATTAATAAGAAGCTGTAAAATTAATAAGAAGTGAATAAGAAGCTGTAAAATGAATAAGAAGTGAATAAGAAGCTGTAAAATTAATAGGAAATTAATAAGAAGCTGTAAAATGAATAAGAAGTGAATAAGAAGCTGTAAAATGAATAGGAAATGAATAAGAAGCTGTAAAATGAATAAGAAGTGAATAAGAAGCTGTAAAATGAATAGGAAATGAATAAGAAGCTGTAAACTGAATAAGAAGTGAATAAGAAGCTGTAAAATTAATAGGAAATGAATAAGAAGCTGTAAAATGAATAAGAAGTGAATAAGAAGCCATAAAATGAATAAGAAGTGAATAAGAAGCTGTAAAATGAATAAGTGAATAAGAAGCTGTAAAATGAATAGGAAATGAATAAGAAGCTGTAAAATGAATAAGAAGTGAATAAGAAGCCGGAAAATGAATAAGAAGTGAATAAGAAGCCATAAAATGAATAAGAAGTGAATAAGAAGCTGTAAAATGAATAAGAAGTGAATAAGAAGCTGTAAAATGAATAGGACATGAATCAGAAGCTGTAAAATGAATAAGAAATGAATAAGAAGCTGTAAAATGAATAAGAAGTAAATAAGAAGCCGTAAAATGAATAAGAAGTGAATAAGAAGCCATAAAATGAATAAGAAGTGAATAAGAAGCTGTAAAATGAATAGGAAATGAATAAGAAGCTGGAAAATGAATAAGAAATGAATAAAAAGCTGTAAAATGAATAGGAAATGAATAAGAAGCTGTAAAATGAATAAGAAGTGAATAAGAAGCTGTAAAATGAATAGGAAACGAATAAGAAGCTGTAAAATGAATAAGAAGTGAATAAGAAGCTGTAAAATTAATAAGAAATGAATAAGATGCTGGAAAATGAATAAGAAGTGAATAAGAAGCCATAAAATTAATAAGAAGTGAATAAGAAGCTGTAAAATGAATAAGAAGTGAATAAGAAGCTGTAAAATGAATAGGACATGTATAAGAAGCTGTAAAATGAATAAGAAGTGAATAAGAAGCTGTAAAATGAATAGGAAATGAATAAGAAGATGTAAAATGAATAAGAAGTGAATAAGAAGCTGTAAAATGAATAGGAAATGAATAAGAAGCTGGAAAATGAATAAGAAGTGAATAAGAAGCCATAAAATTAATAAGAAGTGAATAAGAAGCTGTAAAATGAATAAGAAGTGAATAAGAAGATGTAAAATGAATAGGAAATGAATAAGAAGCTGTAAAATGAATAAGAAGTGAATAAGAAGCTGTAAAATGAATAGGAAATGAATAAGAAGCTGTAAAATGAATAAGAAGTAAATAAGAAGCCGGAAAATGAATAAGAAGTGAATAAGAAGCCATAAAATGAAAAGGAAGTGAATAAAAAGCTGTAAAATGAATAAGAAGTGAATAAGAAGCTGTAAAATGAATAGGAAACGAATAAGAAGCTGTAAAATGAATAAGAAGTGAATAAGAAGCTGTAAAATGAATAGGAAATGAATAAGATGCTGGAAAATGAATAAGAAGTGAATAAGAAGCCATAAAATGAATAAGAAGTGAATAAGAAGCTGTAAAATGAATAAGAAGTGAATAAGAAGCTGTAAAATGAATAGGACATGTATAAGAAGCTGTAAAATGAATAAGAAGTGAATAAGAAGCTGTAAAATGAATAGGAAATGAATAAGAAGATGTAAAATGAATAAGAAGTGAATAAGAAGCTGTAAAATGAATAGGAAATGAATAAGAAGCTGGAAAATGAATAAGAAGTGAATAAGAAGCCATAAAATTAATAAGAAGTGAATAAGAAGCTGTAAAATGAATAAGAAGTGAATAAGAAGATGTAAAATGAATAGGAAATGAATAAGAAGCTGTAAAATGAATAAGAAGTGAATAAGAAGCTGTAAAATGAATAGGAAATGAATAAGAAGCTGTAAAATGAATAAGAAGTAAATAAGAAGCCGGAAAATGAATAAGAAGTGAATAAGAAGCCATAAAATGAAAAGGAAGTGAATAAAAAGCTGTAAAATGAATAAGAAGTGAATAAGAAGCTGTAAAATGAATAGGAAATTAATAAGAAGCTGTAAAATGAATAAGAAGTGAATAAGAAGCTGTAAAATGAATAGAAAATGAATAAGAAGATGTAAAATTAATAAGATGTGAATAAGAAGCTGTAAAATGAATAGGAAATGAATAAGAAGCTGTAAAATGAATAAGAAGTGAATAAGAAGCCATAAAATGAATAAGAAGTGAATAAGAAGCTGTAAAATGAATAAGAAGTGAATAAGAAGCTGTAAAATGAATAGGACATGAATCAGAAGCTGTAAAATGAATAGGAAATGAATAAGAAGCTGTAAAATGAATAAGAAGTGAATAAGAAGCTGTAAAATGAATAGGAAATGAATAAGAAGCTGTAAAATGAATAAGAAGTGAATAAGAGCCGGAAAATGAATAAGAAGTGAATAAGAAGCTGTAAAATGAATAAGAAGTGAATAAGAAGCCATAAAATGAATAAGAAGTGAATAAGAAGCTGTAAAATGAATAAGAAATGAATAAGAAGCTGGAAAATGAATAAGAAGTGAATAAGAAGCTGTAAAATGAATAGGAAATGAATAAGAAGCTGTAAAATGAATAGGAAGTGAATAAGCTGTAAAATGAATAAGAAGTGAATAAGAAGCTGTAAAATGAATAGGAAATGAATAAGAAGATGTAAAATGAATAAGAAGTGAATAAGAAGCTGTAAAATGAATAGGAAATGAATAAGAAGATGTAAAATGAATAAGAAGTGAATAAGAAGCTGTAAAATGAATAGGAAATGAATAAGAAGCTGGAAAATGAATAAGAAGTGAATAAGAAGCTGTATAATGAATAGGACATGAATAAGAAGCTGTAAAATGAAAAAGAAGTGAATAAGAAGCTGTAAAATGAATAGGAAATGAATAAGAAGCTGTAAAATGAATAAGAAGTGAATAAGAAGCTGTAAAATGCATAGGTAATGAATAAGAAGCTGTAAAATTAATAAGAAGTGAATAAGAAGCTGTAAAATGAATAAGAAGTGAATATGAAGCTGTAAAATGAATAGGAAATGAATAAGAAGCTGTAAAATGAATAAGTAGTGAATAAGAAGCTGTAAAATGAATAGGAAATGAATAAGAAGATGTAAAATGAATAAGAAGTGAATAAGAAGCTGTAAAATGAATAGGAAATGAATAAGAAGCTGGAAAATTAATAAGAAGTGAAAAAGAAGCTGTAAAATGAATAAGAAGTGAATAAGAACCTGTAAAATGAATAGGAAATGAATAAGAAGCTGTAAAATGAATAGGAAATGAATAAGAAGCTGTAAAATGAATAAGAAGTGAATAAGAAGCTGTAAAATGAATAGGAAACGAATAAGAAGCTGTAAAATGAATAAGAAGTGAATAAGAAGCTGTAAAATGAATAGGAAATGAATAAGATGCTGGAAAATGAATAAGAAGTGAATAAGAAGCCATAAAATGAATAAGAAGTGAATAAGAAGCTGTAAAATGAATAATAAGTTAATAAGAAGCTGTAAAATGAATAGGACATGAAAAAGAAGCTGTAAAATGAATAAGAAGTGAATAAGAAGCTGTAAAATGAATAGGAAATGAATAAGAAGCTGTAAAATGAATAAGAAGTAAATAAGAAGCCGGAAAATGAATAAGAAGTGAATAAGAAGCCATAAAATGAATAAGAAGTGAATAAAAAGCTGTAAAATGAATAAGAAGTGAATAAGAAGCTGTAAAATTAATAGGAAATTAATAAGAAGCTGTAAAATGAATAAGAAGTGAATAAGAAGCTGTAAAATGAATAGGAAATGAATAAGAAGCTGTAAAATGAATAAGAAGTGAATAAGAAGCTGTAAAATTAATAGGAAATGAATAAGAAGCTGTAAAATGAATAAGAAGTGAATAAGAAGCCATAAAATGAATAAGAAGTGAATAAGAAGCTGTAAAATGAATAAGAAGTGAATAAGAAGCTGTAAAATGAATAGGAAATGAATAAGAAGCTGTAAAATGAATAAGAAGTGAATAAGAAGCTGTAAAATGAATAGAAAATGAATAAGAAGATGTAAAATTAATAAGATGTGAAAAAGAAGCTGTAAAATGAATAGGAAATGAATAAGAAGCTGGAAAATGAATAAGAAGTGAATAAGAAGCCATAAAATGAATAAGAAGTGAATAAGAAGCTGTAAAATGAATAAGAAGTGAATAAGAAGCTGTAAAATGAATAGGACATGAATCAGAAGCTGTAAAATGAATAGGAAATGAATAAGAAGCTGTAAAATGAATAAGAAGTGAATAAGAAGCTGTAAAATGAATAGGAAATGAATAAGAAGCTGTAAAATGAATAAGAAGTGAATAAGAAGCCGGAAAATGAATAAGAAGTGAATAAGAAGCCATAAAATGAATAAGAAGTGAATAAGAAGCTGTAAAATGAATAAAAAGTGAATAAGAAGCTGTAAAATGAATAAGAAATGAATAAGAAGCTGTAAAATGAATAAGAAGTGAATAAGAAGCCATAAAATGAATAAGAAGTGAATAAGAAGCTGTAAAATGAATAAGAAGTGAATAAGAAGCTGTAAAATGAATAAGAAGTGAATAAGAAGCTGTAAAATGAATAGGACATGAATAAGAAGCTGTAAAATGAATAAGAAGTGAATAAGAAGCTGTAAAATGAATAGGAAATGAATAAGAAGATGTAAAATGAATAAGAAGTGAATAAGAAGCTGTAAAATGAATAGGAAATGAATAAGAAGCTGGAAAATGAATAAGAAGTGAATAAGAAGCCATAAAATGAATAAGAAGTGAATAAGAAGCTGTAAAATGAATAAGAAGTGAATAAGAAGCTGTAAAATGAATAGGAAATGAATAAGAAGCTGTAAAATGAATAAGAAGTGAATAAGAAGCCATAAAATGAATAAGAAGTGAATAAGAAGCTGTAAAATGAATAAGAAGTGAATAAGAAGCTGTAAAATGCATAGGTAATTAATAAGAAGCTGTAAAATTAATAAGAAGTGAATAAGAAGCTGTAAAATGAATAAGAAGTGAATAAGAAGCTGTAAAATTAATAGGAAATTAATAAGAAGCTGTAAAATGAATAAGAAGTGAATAAGAAGCTGTAAAATGAATAGGAAATGAATAAGAAGCTGTAAAATGAATAAGAAGTGAATAAGAAGCTGTAAAATGAATAGGAAATGAATAAGAAGCTGTAAACTGAATAAGAAGTGAATAAGAAGCTGTAAAATTAATAGGAAATGAATAAGAAGCTGTAAAATGAATAAGAAGTGAATAAGAAGCCATAAAATGAATAAGAAGTGAATAAGAAGCTGTAAAATGAATAAGTGAATAAGAAGCTGTAAAATGAATAGGAAATGAATAAGAAGCTGTAAAATGAATAAGAAGTGAATAAGAAGCCGGAAAATGAATAAGAAGTGAATAAGAAGCCATAAAATGAATAAGAAGTGAATAAGAAGCTGTAAAATGAATAAGAAGTGAATAAGAAGCTGTAAAATGAATAGGACATGATTCAGAAGCTGTAAAATGAATAAGAAATGAATAAGAAGCTGTAAAATGAATAAGAAGTAAATAAGAAGCCGTAAAATGAATAAGAAGTGAATAAGAAGCCATAAAATGAATAAGAAGAGAATAAGAAGCTGTAAAATGAATAGGAAATGAATAAGAAGCTGTAAAATGAATAAGTAGTGAATAAGAAGCTGTAAAATGAATAGGAAATGAATAAGAAGATGTAAAATGAATAAGAAGTGAATAAGAAGCTGTAAAATGAATAGGAAGTGAATAAGAAGCTGTAAAATGAATAAGAAGTGAATAAGAAGCTGCAAAATGAATAGGAAATGAATAAGAAGCTGCAAAATGAATAAGAAGTGAATAAGAAGCTGTAAAATGAACAGGAAATGAATAAGAAGCTGGAAAATGAATAAGAAATGAATAAAAAGCTGTAAAATGAATAGGAAATGAATAAGAAGCTGTAAAATGAATAAGAAGTGAATAAGAAGCTGTAAAATGAATAGGAAACGAATAAGAAGCTGTAAAATGAATAAGAAGTGAATAAGAAGCTGTAAAATGAATAGGAAATGAATAAGATGCTGGAAAATGAATAAGAAGTGAATAAGAAGCCATAAAATGAATAAGAAGTGAATAAGAAGCCATAAAATGAATAAGAAGTGAATAAGAAGCTGTAAAATGAATAAGAAGTGAATAAGAAGCTGTAAAATGAATAGGACATGTATAAGAAGCTGTAAAATGAATAAGAAGTGAATAAGAAGCTGTAAAATGAATAGGAAATGAATAAGAAGATGTAAAATGAATAAGAAGTGAATAAGAAGCCATAAAATGAATAAGAAGTGAATAAGAAGCTGTAAAATGAATAAGAAGTGAATAAGAAGCTGTAAAATGAATAAGAAGTGAATAAGAAGCTGTAAAATGAATAGGACATGAATAAGAAGCTGTAAAATGAATAAGAAGTGAATAAGAAGCTGTAAAATGAATAGGAAATGAATAAGAAGATGTAAAATGAATAAGAAGTGAATAAGAAGCTGTAAAATGAATAGGAAATGAATAAGAAGCTGGAAAATGAATAAGAAGTGAATAAGAAGCCATAAAATGAATAAGAAGTGAATAAGAAGCTGTAAAATGAATAAGAAGTGAATAAGAAGCTGTAAAATGAATAGGAAATGAATAAGAAGCTGTAAAATGAATAAGAAGTGAATAAGAAGCCATAAAATGAATAAGAAGTGAATAAGAAGCTGTAAAATGAATAAGAAGTGAATAAGAAGCTGTAAAATGCATAGGTAATTAATAAGAAGCTGTAAAATTAATAAGAAGTGAATAAGAAGCTGTAAAATGAATAAGAAGTGAATAAGAAGCTGTAAAATTAATAGGAAATTAATAAGAAGCTGTAAAATGAATAAGAAGTGAATAAGAAGCTGTAAAATGAATAGGAAATGAATAAGAAGCTGTAAAATGAATAAGAAGTGAATAAGAAGCCATAAAATGAATAAGAAGTGAAAAAGAAGCTGTAAAATGAATAAGAAGTGAATAAGAAGCTGTAAAATGAATAGGAAATGAATAAGAAGCTGTAAAATGAATAAGAAGTGAATAAGAAGCCATAAAATGAATAAGAAGTGAATAAGAAGCTGTAAAATGAATAAGAAGTGAATAAGAAGCTGTAAAATGAATAGGAAATGAATAAGAAGCTGTAAAATGAATAAGAAGTGAATAAGAAGCCATAAAATGAATAAGAAGTGAATAAGAAGCTGTAAAATGAATAGGAAATGAATAAGAAGCTGGAAAATGAATAAGAAGTTAATAAGAAGCTGTAAAATGAATAGGAAATTAATAAGAAGCTGTAAAATGAATAAGAAGTGAATAAGAAGCTGTAAAATGAATAGAAAATGAATAAGAAGATGTAAAATTAATAAGATGTGAATAAGAAGCTGTAAAATGAATAGGAAATGAATAAGAAGCTGGAAAATGAATAAGAAGTGAATAAGAAGCTGTAAAATTAATAGGAAATGAATAAGAAGCTGTAAAATGAATAAGAAGTGAATAAGAAGCCATAAAATGAATAAGAAGTGAATAAGAAGCTGTAAAATGAATAAGAAGTGAATAAGAAGCTGTAAAATGAATAAGAAATGAATAAGAAGCTGGAAAATGAATAAGAAGTGAATAAGAAGCTGTAAAATGAATAGGAAATGAATAAGAAGCTGTAAAATGAATAAGAAGTGAATAAGAAGCTGTAAAATGAATATAAAATGAATAAGAAGATGTAAAATTAATAAGATGTGAATAAGAAGCTGTAAAATGAATAGGAAATGAATAAGAAGCTGGAAAATGAATAAGAAGTGAATAAGAAGCTATAAAATGAATAAGAAGTGAATAAGAAGCTGTAAAATGAATAAGAAGTGAATAAGAAGCTGTAAAATGAATAGGACATGAATCAGAAGCTGTAAAATGAATAGGAAATGAATAAGAAGCTGTAAAATGAATAAGAAGTGAAAAAGAAGCCGGAAAATGATTAAGAAGTGAATAAGAAGCCATAAAATGAATAAGAAGTGAATAAGAAGCTGTAAAATGAATAAGAAGTGAATAAGAAGCTGTAAAATGAATAGGAAATGAATAAGAAGCTGTAAAATGAATAAGAAGTGAATAAGAAGCCATAAAATGAATAAGAAGTGAATAAGAAGCTGTAAAATGAATAAGAAGTGAATAAGAAGCTGTAAAATGAATAGGGCATGAATCAGAAGCTGTAAAATGAATAGCAAATGAATAAGAAGCTGTAAAATGAAAAAGAAGTAAATAAGAAGCCGGAAAATGAATAAGAAGTGAATAAGAAGCCATAAAATGAATAAGAAGTGAATAAAAAGCTGTAAAATGAATAAGAAGTGAATAAGAAGCTGTAAAATGAATAGGAAATGAATAAGAAGCTGTAAAATGAATAAGAAGTGAATAAGAAGCTGTAAAATGAATAGGAAATGAATAAGAAGATGTAAAATGAATAAGAAGTGAATAAGAAGCTGTAAAATGAATAAGAAGTGAATAAGAAGCTGTAAAATGAATAAGAAATGAATAAGAAGCTGTAAAATGAATAAGAAGTGAATAAGAAGCCATAAAATGAATAAGAAGTGAATAAGAAGCTGTAAAATGAATAAGAAGTGAATAAGAAGCTGTAAAATGAATAAGAAGTGAATAAGAAGCTGCAAAATGAATAGGAAATGAATAAGAAGCTGCAAAATGAATAAGAAGTGAATAAGAAGCTGTAAAATGAACAGGAAATGAATGAGAAGCTGGAAAATGAATAAGAAATGAATAAGAAGCTGTAAAATGAATAGGAAATGAATAAGAAGCTGTAAAATGAATAAGAAGTGAATAAGAAGCTGTAAAATGAATAGGAAACGAATAAGAAGCTGTAAAATGAATAAGAAGTGAATAAGAAGCTGTAAAATGAATAGGAAATGAATAAGATGCTGGAAAATGAATAAGAAGTGAATAAGAAGCCATAAAATGAATAAGAAGTGAATAAGAAGCTGTAAAATGAATAAGAAGTGAATAAGAAGCTGTAAAATGAATAGGACATGAATAAGAAGCTGTAAAATGAATAAGAAGTGAATAAGAGGCTGTAAAATGAATAGGAAATGAATAAGAAGATGTAAAATGAATAAGAAGTGAATAAGAAGCTGTAAAATGAATAGGAAATGAATAAGAAGCTGGAAAATGAATAAGAAGTGAATAAGAAGCCATAAAATTAATAAGAAGTGAATAAGAAGCTGTAAAATGAATAAGAAGTGAATAAGAAGCTGTAAAATGAATAGAAAATGAATAAGAAGCTGTAAAATGAATAAGAAGTGAATAAGAAGCTGTAAAATGAATAGGAAATGAATAAGAAGCTGTAAAATGAATAAGAAGTAAATAAGAAGCCGGAAAATGAATAAGAAGTGAATAAGAAGCCATAAAATGAATAAGAAGTGAATAAAAAGCTGTAAAATGAATAAGAAGTGAATAAGAAGCTGTAAAATTAATAGGAAATTAATAAGAAGCTGTAAAATGAATAAGAAGTGAATAAGAAGCCATAAAATGAATAAGAAGTGAATAAGAAGCTGTAAAATGAATAAGAAGTGAATAAGAAGCTGTAAAATGAATAGGAAATGAATAAGAAGCTGGAAAATGAATAAGAAGTGAATAAGAAGCTGTAAAATGAATAGGAAATGAATAAGAAGCTGTAAAATTAATAAGATGTGAATAAGAAGCTGTAAAATGAATAGGAAATGAATAAGAAGCTGGAAAATGAATAAGAAGTGAATAAGAAGCCATAAAATGAATAAGAAGTGAATAAGAAGCTGTAAAATGAATAAGAAGTGAATAAGAAGCTGTAAAATGAATAGGACATGAATCAGAAGCTGTAAAATGAATAGGAAATGAATAAGAAGCTGTAAAATGAATAAGAAGTGAATAAGAAGCTGTAAAATGAATAGGAAATGAACAAGAAGCTGTAAAATGAATAAGAAGTGAATAAGAAGCCGGAAAATGAATAAGAAGTGAATAAGAAGCCATAAAATGAATAAGAAGTGAATAAGAAGCTGTAAAATGAATAAGAAGTGAATAAGAAGCTGTAAAATGAATAGGAAATGAATAAGAAGCTGTAAAATGAATAAGAAGTGAATAAGAAGCCATAAAATGAATAAGAAGTGAATAAGAAGCTGTAAAATGAATAAGAAGTGAATAAGAAGCTGTAAAATGAATAGGAAATGAATAAGAAGCTGTAAAATGAATAAGAAGTGAATAAGAAGCCATAAAATGAATAAGAAGTGAATAAGAAGCTGTAAAATGAATAAGAAGTGAATAAGAAGCTGTAAAATGCATAGGTAATGAATAAGAAGCTGTAAAATTAATAAGAAGTGAATAAGAAGCTGTAAAATGAATAAGAAGTGAATAAGAAGCAGTAAAATTAATAGGAAATTAATAAGAAGCTGTAAAATGAATAAGAAGTGAATAAGAAGCTGTAAAATGAGTAGGAAATGAATAAGAAGCTGTAAAATGAATAAGAAGTGAATAAGAAGCTGTAAAATTAATAGGAAATGAATAAGAAGCTGTAAAATGAATAAGAAGTGAATAAGAAGCCATAAAATGAATAAGAAGTGAATAAGAAGCTGTAAAATGAATAAGAAGTGAATAAGAAGCTGTAAAATGAATAGGAAATGAATAAGAAGCTGGAAAATGAATAAGAAGTGAATAAGAAGCTGTAAAATGAATAGGAAATGAATAAGAAGATGTAAAATGAATAAGATGTGAATAAGAAGCTGTAAAATGAATAGGAAATGAATAAGAAGCTGGAAAATGAATAAGAAGTGAATAAGAAGCTATAAAATGAATAAGAAGTGAATAAGAAGCTGTAAAATGAATAAGAAGTGAATAAGAAGCTGTAAAATGAATAGGACATGAATCAGAAGCTGTAAAATGAATAGGAAATGAATAAGAAGCTGTAAAATGAATAGGAAATGAATAAGAAGCTGTAAAATGAATAGGAAATGAATAAGAAGCTGGAAAATGAATAAGAAGTGAAAAAGAAGCTGGAAAATGAATAAGAAGTGAATAAGAACCTGTAAAATGAATAGGAAATGAATAAGAAGCTGTAAAATGAATAGGAATTGAATAAGAAGCTGTAAAATGAATAAGAAGTGAATAAGAAGCTGTAAAATGAATAGGAAATGAATAAGAAGCTGTAAAATGAATAAGAAGTGAATAAGAAGCCATAAAATGAATAAGAAGTGAATAAGAAGCTGTAAAATGAATAAGAAGTGAATAAGAAGCTGCAAAATGAATAGGAAATGAATAAGAAGCTGCAAAATGAATAAGAAGTGAATAAGAAGCTGTAAAATGAACAGGAAATGAATGAGAAGCTGGAAAATGAATAAGAAATGAATAAGAAGCTGTAAAATGAATTGGAAATGAATAAGAAGCTGTAAAATGAATAAGAAGTGAATAAGAAGCTGTAAAATGAATAGGAAACGAATAAGAAGCTGTAAAATGAATAAGAAGTGAATAAGAAGCTGTAAAATGAATAGGAAATGAATAAGATGCTGGAAAATGAATAAGAAGTGAATAAGAAGCTTTAAAATGAATAAGAAGTGAATAAGAAGCTGTAAAATGAATAAGAAGTGAATAAGAAGCTGTAAAATGAATAGGACATGAATAAGAAGCTGTAAAATGAATAAGAAGTGAATAAGAAGCTGTAAAATGAATAGGAAATGAATAAGAAGATGTAAAATGAATAAGAAGTGAATAAGAAGCTGTAAAATGAATAGGAAATGAATAAGAAGCTGGAAAATGAATAAGAAGTGAATAAGAAGCCATAAAATTAATAAGAAGTGAATAAGAAGCTGTAAAATGAATAAGAAGTGAATAAGAGGATGTAAAATGAATAGGAAATGAATAAGAAGCTGTAAAATGAATAAGAAGTGAATAAGAAGCTGTAAACTTAATAGGAAATGAATAAGAAGCTGTAAAATGAATAAGAAGTGAATAAGAAGCTGTAAAATGAATAGGAAATGAATAAGAAGATGTAAAATGAATAAGAAGTGAATAAGAAGCTGTAAAATTAATAGGAAATGAATAAGAAGCTGTAAAATGAATAAGAAGTGAATAAGAAGCTGTAAAATGAATAGGAAACGAATAAGAAGCTGTAAAATGAATAAGAAGTGAATAAGAAGCTGTAAAATGAATAGGAAATGAATAAGATGCTGGAAAATGAATAAGAAGTGAATAAGAAGCCATAAAATGAATAAGAAGTGAATAAGAAGCTGTAAAATGAATAGGACATGAATAAGAAGCTGTAAAATGAATAAGAAGTGAAGAAGAAGCTGTAAAATGAATAGGAAATGAATAAGAAGATGTAAAATGAATAAGAAGTGAATAAGAAGCTGTAAAATGAATAGGAAATGAATAAGAAGCTGGAAAATGAATAAGAAGTGAATAAGAAGCCATAAAATTAATAAGAAGTGAATAAGAAGCTGTAAAATGAATAAGAAGTGAATAAGAAGCTGTAAAATGAATAGGAAATGAATAAGAAGCTGTAAAATGAATAAGAAGTAAATAAGAAGCTGTAAAATGAATAGGAAATGAATAAGAAGCTGTAAAATGAATAAGAAGTAAATAAGAAGCCGGAAAATGAATAAGAAGTGAATAAGAAGCCATAAAATGAATAAGAAGTGAATAAAAAGCTGTAAAATGAATAGGAAATGAATAAGAAGCTGTAAAATGAATAAGAAGTGAATAAGAAGCTGTAAAATGAATAGCAAATGAATAAGATGCTGTAAAATGAATAAGAAGTGAATAAGAAGCCATAAAATGAATAAGAAGTGAATAAGAAGCTGTAAAATGAATAAGAAGTGAATAAGAAGCTGTAAAATGAATAGGACATGAATAAGAAGCTGTAAAATGAATAAGAAGTGAATAAGAAGCTGTAAAATGAATAGGAAATGAATAAGAAGATGTAAAATGAATAAGAAGTGAATAAGAAGCTGTAAAATGAATAGGAAATGAATAAGAAGCTGGAAAATGAATAAGAAGTGAATAAGAAGCCATAAAATTAATAAGAAGTGAATAAGAAGCTGTAAAATGAATAAGAAGTGAATAAGAAGCTGTAAAATGAATAGGAAATGAATAAGAAGCTGTAAAATGAATAAGAAGTGAATAAGAAGCTGTAAAATGAATAGGAAATGAATAAGAAGCTGTAAAATGAATAAGAAGTAAATAAGAAGCCGGAAAATGAATAAGAAGTGAATAAGAAGCTATAAAATGAATAAGAAGTGAATAAAAAGCTGTAAAATGAATAAGAAGTGAATAAGAAGCTGTAAAATGAATAGGAAATGAATAAGAAGCTGTAAAATGAATAAGAAGTGAATAAGAAGCTGTAAAATTAATAGGAAATGAATGAGATGCTGTAAAATTAATAAGAAGTGAATAAGAAGCCATAAAATGAATAAGAAGTGAATAAGAAGCTGTAAAATGAATAAGAAGTGAATAAGAAGCTGTAAAATGAATAGGAAATGAATAAGAAGCTGGAAAATGAATAAGAAGTGAATAAGAAGCTGTAAAATGAATAGGAAATGAATAAGAAGCTGTAAAATGAATAAGAAGTGAATAAGAAGCTGTAAAATGAATAGAAAATGAATAAGAAGATGTAAAATTAATAAGATGTGAATAAGAAGCTGTAAAATGAATAGGAAATGAATAAGAAGCTGGAAAATGAATAAGAAGTGAATAAGAAGCCATAAAATGAATAAGAAATGAATAAGAAGCTGTAAAATGAATAGGAAATGAATAAGAAGCTGGAAAATGAATAAGAAGTGAATAAGAAGCCATAAAATTAATAAGAAGTGAATAAGAAGCTGTAAAATGAATAAGAAGTGAATAAGAAGCTGTAAAATGAATAGGAAATGAATAAGAAGCTGTAAAATGAATAAGAAGTAAATAAGAAGCTGTAAAATGAATAGGAAATGAATAAGAAGCTGTAAAATGAATAAGAAGTAAATAAGAAGCCGGAAAATGAATAAGAAGTGAATAAGAAGCCATAAAATGAATAAGAAGTGAATAAAAAGCTGTAAAATGAATAGGAAATGAATAAGAAGCTGTAAAATGAATAAGAAGTGAATAAGAAGCTGTAAAATGAATAGCAAATGAATAAGATGCTGTAAAATGAATAAGAAGTGAATAAGAAGCCATAAAATGAATAAGAAGTGAATAAGAAGCTGTAAAATGAATAAGAAGTGAATAAGAAGCTGTAAAATGAATAGGACATGAATAAGAAGCTGTAAAATGAATAAGAAGTGAATAAGAAGCTGTAAAATGAATAGGAAATGAATAAGAAGATGTAAAATGAATAAGAAGTGAATAAGAAGCTGTAAAATGAATAGGAAATGAATAAGAAGCTGTAAAATGAATAAGAAGTGAATAAGAAGCTGTAAAATGAATAGCAAATGAATAAGATGCTGTAAAATGAATAAGAAGTGAATAAGAAGCCATAAAATGAATAAGAAGTGAATAAGAAGCTGTAAAATGAATAAGAAGTGAATAAGAAGCTGTAAAATGAATAGGACATGAATAAGAAGCTGTAAAATGAATAAGAAGTGAATAAGAAGCTGTAAAATGAATAGGAAATGAATAAGAAGATGTAAAATGAATAAGAAGTGAATAAGAAGCTGTAAAATGAATAGGAAATGAATAAGAAGCTGGAAAATGAATAAGAAGTGAATAAGAAGCCATAAAATTAATAAGAAGTGAATAAGAAGCTGTAAAATGAATAAGAAGTGAATAAGAAGCTGTAAAATGAATAGGAAATGAATAAGAAGCTGTAAAATGAATAAGAAGTGAATAAGAAGCTGTAAAATGAATAGGAAATGAATAAGAAGCTGTAAAATGAATAAGAAGTAAATAAGAAGCCGGAAAATGAATAAGAAGTGAATAAGAAGCTATAAAATGAATAAGAAGTGAATAAAAAGCTGTAAAATGAATAAGAAGTGAATAAGAAGCTGTAAAATGAATAGGAAATGAATAAGAAGCTGTAAAATGAATAAGAAGTGAATAAGAAGCTGTAAAATTAATAGGAAATGAATGAGATGCTGTAAAATTAATAAGAAGTGAATAAGAAGCCATAAAATGAATAAGAAGTGAATAAGAAGCTGTAAAATGAATAAGAAGTGAATAAGAAGCTGTAAAATGAATAGGAAATGAATAAGAAGCTGGAAAATGAATAAGAAGTGAATAAGAAGCTGTAAAATGAATAGGAAATGAATAAGAAGCTGTAAAATGAATAAGAAGTGAATAAGAAGCTGTAAAATGAATAGAAAATGAATAAGAAGATGTAAAATTAATAAGATGTGAATAAGAAGCTGTAAAATGAATAGGAAATGAATAAGAAGCTGGAAAATGAATAAGAAGTGAATAAGAAGCCATAAAATGAATAAGAAATGAATAAGAAGCTGTAAAATGAATAGGAAATGAATAAGAAGCTGGAAAATGAATAAGAAGTGAATAAGAAGCCATAAAATTAATAAGAAGTGAATAAGAAGCTGTAAAATGAATAAGAAGTGAATAAGAAGCTGTAAAATGAATAGGAAATGAATAAGAAGCTGTAAAATGAATAAGAAGTAAATAAGAAGCTGTAAAATGAATAGGAAATGAATAAGAAGCTGTAAAATGAATAAGAAGTAAATAAGAAGCCGGAAAATGAATAAGAAGTGAATAAGAAGCCATAAAATGAATAAGAAGTGAATAAAAAGCTGTAAAATGAATAGGAAATGAATAAGAAGCTGTAAAATGAATAAGAAGTGAATAAGAAGCTGTAAAATGAATAGCAAATGAATAAGATGCTGTAAAATGAATAAGAAGTGAATAAGAAGCCATAAAATGAATAAGAAGTGAATAAGAAGCTGTAAAATGAATAAGAAGTGAATAAGAAGCTGTAAAATGAATAGGACATGAATAAGAAGCTGTAAAATGAATAAGAAGTGAATAAGAAGCTGTAAAATGAATAGGAAATGAATAAGAAGATGTAAAATGAATAAGAAGTGAATAAGAAGCTGTAAAATGAATAGGAAATGAATAAGAAGCTGGAAAATGAATAAGAAGTGAATAAGAAGCCATAAAATTAATAAGAAGTGAATAAGAAGCTGTAAAATGAATAAGAAGTGAATAAGAAGCTGTAAAATGAATAGGAAATGAATAAGAAGCTGTAAAATGAATAAGAAGTGAATAAGAAGCTGTAAAATGAATAGGAAATGAATAAGAAGCTGTAAAATGAATAAGAAGTAAATAAGAAGCCGGAAAATGAATAAGAAGTGAATAAGAAGCTATAAAATGAATAAGAAGTGAATAAAAAGCTGTAAAATGAATAAGAAGTGAATAAGAAGCTGTAAAATGAATAGGAAATGAATAAGAAGCTGTAAAATGAATAAGAAGTGAATAAGAAGCTGTAAAATTAATAGGAAATGAATGAGATGCTGTAAAATTAATAAGAAGTGAATAAGAAGCCATAAAATGAATAAGAAGTGAATAAGAAGCTGTAAAATGAATAAGAAGTGAATAAGAAGCTGTAAAATGAATAGGAAATGAATAAGAAGCTGGAAAATGAATAAGAAGTGAATAAGAAGCTGTAAAATGAATAGGAAATGAATAAGAAGCTGTAAAATGAATAAGAAGTGAATAAGAAGCTGTAAAATGAATAGAAAATGAATAAGAAGATGTAAAATTAATAAGATGTGAATAAGAAGCTGTAAAATGAATAGGAAATGAATAAGAAGCTGGAAAATGAATAAGAAGTGAATAAGAAGCCATAAAATGAATAAGAAATGAATAAGAAGCTGTAAAATGAATAAGAAGTGAATAAGAAGCCGGAAAATGAATAAGAAGTGAATAAGAAGCCATAAAATGAATAAGAAGTGAATAAGAAGCTGTAAAATGAATAAGAAGTGAATAAGAAGCTGTAAAATGAATAGGAAATGAATAAGAAGCTGTAAAATGAATAAGAAGTGAATAAGAAGCCATAAAATGAATAAGAAGTGAATAAGAAGCTGTAAAATGAATAAGAAGTGAATAAGAAGCTGTAAAATGAATAAGAAGTGAATAAGAAGCTGTAAAATGAATAGGAAATGAATAAGAAGCTGTAAAATGAATAAGAATTGAATAAGAAGCCATAAAATGAATAAGAAGTGAATAAGAAGCTGTAAAATGAATAAGAAGTGAATAAGAAGCTGTAAAATGAATAGGAAATGAATAAGAAGCTGTAAAATGAATAAGAAGTGAATAAGAAGCCATAAAATGAATAAGAAGTGAATAAGAAGCTGTAAAATGAATAAGAAGTGAATAAGAAGCTGTAAAATGCATAGGTAATGAATAAGAAGCTGTAAAATTAATAAGAAGTGAATAAGAAGCTGTAAAATGAATAAGAAGTGAATATGAAGCTGTAAAATGAATAGGAAATGAATAAGAAGCTGTAAAATGAATAAGTAGTGAATAAGAAGCTGTAAAATGAATAGGAAATGAATAAGAAGATGTAAAATGAAAAAGAAGTGAATAAGAAGCTGTAAAATGAATAGGAAATGAATAAGAAGCTGGAAAATGAATAAGAAGTGAAAAAGAAGCTGTAAAATGAATAAGAAGTGAATAAGAAGCTGTAAAATGAATACGAAATGAATAAGAAGCTGTAAAATGAATAGGAAATGAATAAGAAGCTGTAAAATGAATAAGAAGTGAATAAGAAGCTGTAAAATGAAAAGGAAATGAATAAGAAGCTGTAAAATGAATAAGAAGTGAATAAGAAGCCGGAAAATGAATAAGAAGTGAATAAGAAGCCATAAAATGAATAAGAAGTGAATAAGAAGCTGTAAAATGAATAAGAAGTGAATAAGAAGCTGCAAAATGAATAGGAAATAAATAAGAAGCTGCAAAATGAATAAGTAGTGAATAAGAAGCTGTAAAATGAATAGGAAATGAATAAGAAGATGTAAAATGAAAAAGAAGTGAATAAGAAGCTGTAAAATGAATAGGAAATGAATAAGAAGCTGGAAAATGAATAAGAAGTGAAAAAGAAGCTGTAAAATGAATAAGAAGTGAATAAAAAGCTGTAAAATGAATACGAAATGAATAAGAAGCTGTAAAATGAATAGGAAATGAATAAGAAGCTGTAAAATGAATAAGAAGTGAATAAGAAGCTGTAAAATGAAAAGGAAATGAATAAGAAGCTGTAAAATGAATAAGAAGTGAATAAGAAGCCGGAAAATGAATAAGAAGTGAATAAGAAGCCATAAAATGAATAAGAAGTGAATAAGAAGCTGTAAAATGAATAAGAAGTGAATAAGAAGCTGCAAAATGAATAGGAAATGAATAAGAAGCTGCAAAATGAATAAGAAGTGAATAAGAAGCTGTAAAATGAACAGGAAATGAATGAGAAGCTGGAAAATGAATAAGAAATGAATAAGAAGCTGTAAAATGAATAGGAAATGAATAAGAAGCTGTAAAATGAATAAGAAGTGAATAAGAAGCTGTAAAATGAATAAGAAGTGAATAAGAAGCCATAAAATGAATAAGAAGTGAATAAGAAGCTGTAAAATGAATAAGAAGTGAATAAGAAGCTGTAAAATGAATAGGAAATGAATAAGAAGCTGTAAAATGAATAAGAAGTGAATAAGAAGCCATAAAATGAATAAGAAGTGAATAAGAAGCTGTAAAATGAATAAGAAGTGAATAAGAAGCTGTAAAATGAATAGGAAATGAATAAGAAGCTGTAAAATGAATAAGAAGTGAATAAGAAGCCATAAAATGAATAAGAAGTGAATAAGAAGCTGTAAAATGAATAAGAAGTGAATAAGAAGCTGTAAAATGCATAGGTAATGAATAAGAAGCTGTAAAATTAATAAGAAGTGAATAAGAAGCTGTAAAATGAATAAGAAGTGAATAAGAAGCAGTAAAATTAATAGGAAATTAATAAGAAGCTGTAAAATGAATAAGAAGTGAATAAGAAGCTGTAAAATGAGTAGGAAATGAATAAGAAGCTGTAAAATGAATAAGAAGTGAATAAGAAGCTGTAAAATTAATAGGAAATGAATAAGAAGCTGTAAAATGAATAAGAAGTGAATAAGAAGCCATAAAATGAATAAGAAGTGAATAAGAAGCTGTAAAATGAATAAGAAGTGAATAAGAAGCTGTAAAATGAATAGGAAATGAATAAGAAGCTGGAAAATGAATAAGAAGTGAATAAGAAGCTGTAAAATGAATAGGAAATGAATAAGAAGCTGTAAAATGAATAAGAAGTGAATAAGAAGCTGTAAAATGAATAGAAAATGAATAAGAAGATGTAAAATGAATAAGATGTGAATAAGAAGCTGTAAAATGAATAGGAAATGAATAAGAAGCTGGAAAATGAATAAGAAGTGAATAAGAAGCTATAAAATGAATAAGAAGTGAATAAGAAGCTGTAAAATGAATAAGAAGTGAATAAGAAGCTGTAAAATGAATAGGACAAGAATCAGAAGCTGTAAAATGAATAGGAAATGAATAAGAAGCTGTAAAATGAATAGGAAATGAATAAGAAGCTGGAAAATGAATAAGAAATGAATAAGAAGCTGTAAAATGAATAGGAAATGAATAAGAAGCTGGAAAATGAATAAGAAGTGAAAAAGAAGCTGGAAAATGAATAAGAAGTGAATAAGAACCTGTAAAATGAATAGGAAATGAATAAGAAGCTGTAAAATGAATAGGAAATGAATAAGAAGCTGTAAAATGAATAAGAAGTGAATAAGAAGCTGTAAAATGAATAGGAAATGAATAAGAAGCTGTAAAATGAATAAGAAGTGAATAAGAAGCCATAAAATGAATAAGAAGTGAATAAGAAGCTGTAAAATGAATAAGAAGTGAATAAGAAGCTGCAAAATGAATAGGAAATGAATAAGAAGCTGCAAAATGAATAAGAAGTGAATAAGAAGCTGTAAAATGAACAGGAAATGAATGAGAAGCTGGAAAATGAATAAGAAATGAATAAGAAGCTGTAAAATGAATTGGAAATGAATAAGAAGCTGTAAAATGAATAAGAAGTGAATAAGAAGCTGTAAAATGAATAGGAAACGAATAAGAAGCTGTAAAATGAATAAGAAGTGAATAAGAAGCTGTAAAATGAATAGGAAATGAATAAGATGCTGGAAAATGAATAAGAAGTGAATAAGAAGCTTTAAAATGAATAAGAAGTGAATAAGAAGCTGTAAAATGAATAAGAAGTGAATAAGAAGCTGTAAAATGAATAGGACATGAATAAGAAGCTGTAAAATGAATAAGAAGTGAATAAGAAGCTGTAAAATGAATAGGAAATGAATAAGAAGATGTAAAATGAATAAGAAGTGAATAAGAAGCTGTAAAATGAATAGGAAATGAATAAGAAGCTGGAAAATGAATAAGAAGTGAATAAGAAGCCATAAAATTAATAAGAAGTGAATAAGAAGCTGTAAAATGAATAAGAAGTGAATAAGAGGATGTAAAATGAATAGGAAATGAATAAGAAGCTGTAAAATGAATAAGAAGTGAATAAGAAGCTGTAAAATTAATAGGAAATGAATAAGAAGCTGTAAAATGAATAAGAAGTGAATAAGAAGCTGTAAAATGAATAGGAAATGAATAAGAAGATGTAAAATGAATAAGAAGTGAATAAGAAGCTGTAAAATTAATAGGAAATGAATAAGAAGCTGTAAAATGAATAAGAAGTGAATAAGAAGCTGTAAAATGAATAGGAAACGAATAAGAAGCTGTAAAATGAATAAGAAGTGAATAAGAAGCTGTAAAATGAATAGGAAATGAATAAGATGCTGGAAAATGAATAAGAAGTGAATAAGAAGCCATAAAATGAATAAGAAGTGAATAAGAAGCTGTAAAATGAATAGGACATGAATAAGAAGCTGTAAAATGAATAAGAAGTGAAGAAGAAGCTGTAAAATGAATAGGAAATGAATAAGAAGATGTAAAATGAATAAGAAGTGAATAAGAAGCTGTAAAATGAATAGGAAATGAATAAGAAGCTGGAAAATGAATAAGAAGTGAATAAGAAGCCATAAAATTAATAAGAAGTGAATAAGAAGCTGTAAAATGAATAAGAAGTGAATAAGAAGCTGTAAAATGAATAGGAAATGAATAAGAAGCTGTAAAATGAATAAGAAGTGAATAAGAAGCTGTAAAATGAATAGGAAATGAATAAGAAGCTGTAAAATGAATAAGAAGTAAATAAGAAGCCGGAAAATGAATAAGAAGTGAATAAGAAGCTATAAAATGAATAAGAAGTGAATAAAAAGCTGTAAAATGAATAAGAAGTGAATAAGAAGCTGTAAAATGAATAGGAAATGAATAAGAAGCTGGAAAATGAATAAGAAGTGAATAAGAAGCTGTAAAATGAATAGGAAATGAATAAGAAGCTGTAAAATGAATAAGAAGTGAATAAGAAGCTGTAAAATGAATAGAAAATGAATAAGAAGATGTAAAATTAATAAGATGTGAATAAGAAGCTGTAAAATGAATAGGAAATGAATAAGAAGCTGGAAAATGAATAAGAAGTGAATAAGAAGCCATAAAATGAATAAGAAATGAATAAGAAGCTGTAAAATGAATAAGAAGTGAATAAGAAGCCGGAAAATGAATAAGAAGTGAATAAGAAGCCATAAAATGTATAAGAAGTGAATAAGAAGCTGTAAAATGAATAAGAAGTGAATAAGAAGCTGTAAAATGAATAGGAAATGAATAAGAAGCTGTAAAATGAATAAGAAGTGAATAAGAAGCCATAAAATGAATAAGAAGTGAATAAGAAGCTGTAAAATGAATAAGAAGTGAATAAGAAGCTGTAAAATGAATAAGAAGTGAATAAGAAGCTGTAAAATGAATAGGAAATGAATAAGAAGCTGTAAAATGAATAAGAAGTGAATAAGAAGCCATAAAATGAATAAGAAGTGAATAAGAAGCTGTAAAATGAATAAGAAGTGAATAAGAAGCTGTAAAATGAATAGGAAATGAATAAGAAGATGTAAAATGAATAAGAAGTGAATAAGAAGCCATAAAATGAATAAGAAGTGAATAAGAAGCTGTAAAATGAATAAGAAGTGAATAAGAAGCTGTAAAATGCATAGGTAATGAATAAGAAGCTGTAAAATTAATAAGAAGTGAATAAGAAGCTGTAAAATGAATAAGAAGTGAATATGAAGCTGTAAAATGAATAGGAAATGAATAAGAAGCTGTAAAATGAATAAGTAGTGAATAAGAAGCTGTAAAATGAATAGGAAATGAATAAGAAGATGTAAAATGAAAAAGAAGTGAATAAGAAGCTGTAAAATGAATAGGAAATGAATAAGAAGCTGGAAAATGAATAAGAAGTGAAAAAGAAGCTGTAAAATGAATAAGAAGTGAATAAGAAGCTGTAAAATGAATACGAAATGAATAAGAAGCTGTAAAATGAATAGGAAATGAATAAGAAGCTGTAAAATGAATAAGAAGTGAATAAGAAGCTGTAAAATGAAAAGGAAATGAATAAGAAGCTGTAAAATGAATAAGAAGTGAATAAGAAGCCGGAAAATGAATAAGAAGTGAATAAGAAGCCATAAAATGAATAAGAAGTGAATAAGAAGCTGTAAAATGAATAAGAAGTGAATAAGAAGCTGCAAAATGAATAGGAAATAAATAAGAAGCTGCAAAATGAATAAGTAGTGAATAAGAAGCTGTAAAATGAATAGGAAATGAATAAGAAGATGTAAAATGAAAAAGAAGTGAATAAGAAGCTGTAAAATGAATAGGAAATGAATAAGAAGCTGGAAAATGAATAAGAAGTGAAAAAGAAGCTGTAAAATGAATAAGAAGTGAATAAAAAGCTGTAAAATGAATACGAAATGAATAAGAAGCTGTAAAATGAATAGGAAATGAATAAGAAGCTGTAAAATGAATAAGAAGTGAATAAGAAGCTGTAAAATGAAAGGAAATGAATAAGAAGCTGTAAAATGAATAAGAAGTGAATAAGAAGCCGGAAAATGAATAAGAAGTGAATAAGAAGCCATAAAATGAATAAGAAGTGAATAAGAAGCTGTAAAATGAATAAGAAGTGAATAAGAAGCTGCAAAATGAATAGGAAATGAATAAGAAGCTGCAAAATGAATAAGAAGTGAATAAGAAGCTGTAAAATGAACAGGAAATGAATGAGAAGCTGGAAAATGAATAAGAAATGAATAAGAAGCTGTAAAATGAATAGGAAATGAATAAGAAGCTGTAAAATGAATAAGAAGTGAATAAGAAGCTGTAAAATGAATAAGAAGTGAATAAGAAGCCATAAAATGAATAAGAAGTGAATAAGAAGCTGTAAAATGAATAAGAAGTGAATAAGAAGCTGTAAAATGAATAGGAAATGAATAAGAAGCTGTAAAATGAATAAGAAGTGAATAAGAAGCCATAAATGAATAAGAAGTGAATAAGAAGCTGTAAAATGAATAAGAAGTGAATAAGAAGCTGTAAAATGAATAGGAAATGAATAAGAAGCTGTAAAATGAATAAGAAGTGAATAAGAAGCCATAAAATGAATAAGAAGTGAATAAGAAGCTGTAAAATGAATAAGAAGTGAATAAGAAGCTGTAAAATGCATAGGTAATGAATAAGAAGCTGTAAAATTAATAAGAAGTGAATAAGAAGCTGTAAAATGAATAAGAAGTGAATAAGAAGCAGTAAAATTAATAGGAAATTAATAAGAAGCTGTAAAATGAATAAGAAGTGAATAAGAAGCTGTAAAATGAGTAGGAAATGAATAAGAAGCTGTAAAATGAATAAGAAGTGAATAAGAAGCTGTAAAATTAATAGGAAATGAATAAGAAGCTGTAAAATGAATAAGAAGTGAATAAGAAGCCATAAAATGAATAAGAAGTGAATAAGAAGCTGTAAAATGAATAAGAAGTGAATAAGAAGCTGTAAAATGAATAGGAAATGAATAAGAAGCTGGAAAATGAATAAGAAGTGAATAAGAAGCTGTAAAATGAATAGGAAATGAATAAGAAGCTGTAAAATGAATAAGAAGTGAATAAGAAGCTGTAAAATGAATAGAAAATGAATAAGAAGATGTAAAATGAATAAGATGTGAATAAGAAGCTGTAAAATGAATAGGAAATGAATAAGAAGCTGGAAAATGAATAAGAAGTGAATAAGAAGCTATAAAATGAATAAGAAGTGAATAAGAAGCTGTAAAATGAATAAGAAGTGAATAAGAAGCTGTAAAATGAATAGGACAAGAATCAGAAGCTGTAAAATGAATAGGAAATGAATAAGAAGCTGTAAAATGAATAGGAAATGAATAAGAAGCTGGAAAATGAATAAGAAATGAATAAGAAGCTGTAAAATGAATAGGAAATGAATAAGAAGCTGGAAAATGAATAAGAAGTGAAAAGAAGCTGGAAAATGAATAAGAAGTGAATAAGAACCTGTAAAATGAATAGGAAATGAATAAGAAGCTGTAAAATGAATAGGAAATGAATAAGAAGCTGTAAAATGAATAAGAAGTGAATAAGAAGCTGTAAAATGAATAGGAAATGAATAAGAAGCTGTAAAATGAATAAGAAGTGAATAAGAAGCCATAAAATGAATAAGAAGTGAATAAGAAGCTGTAAAATGAATAAGAAGTGAATAAGAAGCTGCAAAATGAATAGGAAATGAATAAGAAGCTGCAAAATGAATAAGAAGTGAATAAGAAGCTGTAAAATGAACAGGAAATGAATGAGAAGCTGGAAAATGAATAAGAAATGAATAAGAAGCTGTAAAATGAATTGGAAATGAATAAGAAGCTGTAAAATGAATAAGAAGTGAATAAGAAGCTGTAAAATGAATAGGAAACGAATAAGAAGCTGTAAAATGAATAAGAAGTGAATAAGAAGCTGTAAAATGAATAGGAAATGAATAAGATGCTGGAAAATGAATAAGAAGTGAATAAGAAGCTTTAAAATGAATAAGAAGTGAATAAGAAGCTGTAAAATGAATAAGAAGTGAATAAGAAGCTGTAAAATGAATAGGACATGAATAAGAAGCTGTAAAATGAATAAGAAGTGAATAAGAAGCTGTAAAATGAATAGGAAATGAATAAGAAGATGTAAAATGAATAAGAAGTGAATAAGAAGCTGTAAAATGAATAGGAAATGAATAAGAAGCTGGAAAATGAATAAGAAGTGAATAAGAAGCCATAAAATTAATAAGAAGTGAATAAGAAGCTGTAAAATGAATAAGAAGTGAATAAGAGGATGTAAAATGAATAGGAAATGAATAAGAAGCTGTAAAATGAATAAGAAGTGAATAAGAAGCTGTAAAATTAATAGGAAATGAATAAGAAGCTGTAAAATGAATAAGAAGTGAATAAGAAGCTGTAAAATGAATAGGAAATGAATAAGAAGATGTAAAATGAATAAGAAGTGAATAAGAAGCTGTAAAATTAATAGGAAATGAATAAGAAGCTGTAAAATGAATAAGAAGTGAATAAGAAGCTGTAAAATGAATAGGAAACGAATAAGAAGCTGTAAAATGAATAAGAAGTGAATAAGAAGCTGTAAAATGAATAGGAAATGAATAAGATGCTGGAAAATGAATAAGAAGTGAATAAGAAGCCATAAAATGAATAAGAAGTGAATAAGAAGCTGTAAAATGAATAGGACATGAATAAGAAGCTGTAAAATGAATAAGAAGTGAAGAAGAAGCTGTAAAATGAATAGGAAATGAATAAGAAGATGTAAAATGAATAAGAAGTGAATAAGAAGCTGTAAAATGAATAGGAAATGAATAAGAAGCTGGAAAATGAATAAGAAGTGAATAAGAAGCCATAAAATTAATAAGAAGTGAATAAGAAGCTGTAAAATGAATAATAAGTGAATAAGAAGCTGTAAAATGAATAGGAAATGAATAAGAAGCTGTAAAATGAATAAGAAGTGAATAAGAAGCTGTAAAATGAATAGGAAATGAATAAGAAGCTGTAAAATGAATAAGAAGTAAATAAGAAGCCGGAAAATGAATAAGAAGTGAATAAGAAGCTATAAAATGAATAAGAAGTGAATAAAAAGCTGTAAAATGAATAAGAAGTGAATAAGAAGCTGTAAAATGAATAGGAAATGAATAAGAAGCTGTAAAATGAATAAGAAGTGAATAAGAAGCTGTAAAATTAATAGGAAATGAATGAGATGCTGTAAAATTAATAAGAAGTGAATAAGAAGCCATAAAATGAATAAGAAGTGAATAAGAAGCTGTAAATGAATAAGAAGTGAATAAGAAGCTGTAAAATGAATAGGAAATGAATAAGAAGCTGGAAAATGAATAAGAAGTGAATAAGAAGCTGTAAAATGAATAGGAAATGAATAAGAAGCTGTAAAATGAATAAGAAGTGAATAAGAAGCTGTAAAATGAATAGAAAATGAATAAGAAGATGTAAAATTAATAAGATGTGAATAAGAAGCTGTAAAATGAATAGGAAATGAATAAGAAGCTGGAAAATGAATAAGAAGTGAATAAGAAGCCATAAAATGAATAAGAAATGAATAAGAAGCTGTAAAATGAATAAGAAGTGAATAAGAAGCCGGAAAATGAATAAGAAGTGAATAAGAAGCCATAAAATGTATAAGAAGTGAATAAGAAGCTGTAAAATGAATAAGAAGTGAATAAGAAGCTGTAAAATGAATAGGAAATGAATAAGAAGCTGTAAAATGAATAAGAAGTGAATAAGAAGCCATAAAATGAATAAGAAGTGAATAAGAAGCTGTAAAATGAATAAGAAGTGAATAAGAAGCTGTAAAATGAATAAGAAGTGAATAAGAAGCTGTAAAATGAATAGGAAATGAATAAGAAGCTGTAAAATGAATAAGAAGTGAATAAGAAGCCATAAAATGAATAAGAAGTGAATAAGAAGCTGTAAAATGAATAAGAAGTGAATAAGAAGCTGTAAAATGAATAGGAAATGAATAAGAAGATGTAAAATGAATAAGAAGT
Organism: Taudactylus pleione; assembly: GCA_031769625.1. Taxonomy (NCBI): domain Eukaryota; kingdom Metazoa; phylum Chordata; class Amphibia; order Anura; family Myobatrachidae; genus Taudactylus; species Taudactylus pleione. The sequence goes on from JAUIMM010000054.1 coordinate 177,944, forward strand.
GAATAAGAAGCCATAAAATGAATAAGAAGTGAATAAGAAGCTGTAAAATGAATAAGAAGTGAATAAGAAGCTGTAAAATGCATAGGTAATGAATAAGAAGCTGTAAAATTAATAAGAAGTGAATAAGAAGCTGTAAAATGAATAAGAAGTGAATATGAAGCTGTAAAATGAATAGGAAATGAATAAGAAGCTGTAAAATGAATAAGTAGTGAATAAGAAGCTGTAAAATGAATAGGAAATGAATAAGAAGATGTAAAATGAAAAAGAAGTGAATAAGAAGCTGTAAAATGAATAGGAAATGAATAAGAAGCTGGAAAATGAATAAGAAGTGAAAAAGAAGCTGTAAAATGAATAAGAAGTGAATAAGAAGCTGTAAAATGAATACGAAATGAATAAGAAGCTGTAAAATGAATAGGAAATGAATAAGAAGCTGTAAAATGAATAAGAAGTGAATAAGAAGCTGTAAAATGAAAAGGAAATGAATAAGAAGCTGTAAAATGAATAAGAAGTGAATAAGAAGCCGGAAAATGAATAAGAAGTGAATAAGAAGCCATAAAATGAATAAGAAGTGAATAAGAAGCTGTAAAATGAATAAGAAGTGAATAAGAAGCTGCAAAATGAATAGGAAATAAATAAGAAGCTGCAAAATGAATAAGTAGTGAATAAGAAGCTGTAAAATGAATAGGAAATGAATAAGAAGATGTAAAATGAAAAAGAAGTGAATAAGAAGCTGTAAAATGAATAGGAAATGAATAAGAAGCTGGAAAATGAATAAGAAGTGAAAAAGAAGCTGTAAAATGAATAAGAAGTGAATAAAAAGCTGTAAAATGAATACGAAATGAATAAGAAGCTGTAAAATGAATAGGAAATGAATAAGAAGCTGTAAAATGAATAAGAAGTGAATAAGAAGCTGTAAAATGAAAAGGAAATGAATAAGAAGCTGTAAAATGAATAAGAAGTGAATAAGAAGCCGGAAAATGAATAAGAAGTGAATAAGAAGCCATAAAATGAATAAGAAGTGAATAAGAAGCTGTAAAATGAATAAGAAGTGAATAAGAAGCTGCAAAATGAATATTAAATGAATAAGAAGCTGCAAAATGAATAAGAAGTGAATAAGAAGCTGTAAAATGAACAGGAAATGAATGAGAAGCTGGAAAATGAATAAGAAATGAATAAGAAGCTGTAAAATGAATAGGAAATGAATAAGAAGCTGTAAAATGAATAAGAAGTGAATAAGAAGCTGTAAAATGAATAAGAAGTGAATAAGAAGCTGTAAAATGAATAAGAAGTGAATAAGAAGCTGTAAAATGAATAGAAAATGAATAAGAAGCTGTAAAATGAATAAGAAGTGAATAAGAAGCTGTAAAATGAATAGGAAATGAATAAGAAGCTGTAAAATGAATAAGAAGTAAATAAGGAGCCGGAAAATGAATAAGAAGTGAATAAGAAGCCATAAAATGAATAAGAAGTGAATAAAAAGCTGTAAAATGAATAAGAAGTGAATAAGAAGCTGTAAAATCAATAGGAAATTAATAAGAAGCTGTAAAATGAATAAGAAGTGAATAAGAAGCTGTAAAATGAATAGGAAATGAATAAGAAGCTGTAAAATGAATAAGAAGTGAATAAGAAGCTGTAAAATTAATAGGAAATGAATAAGAAGCTGTAAAATGAATAAGACGTGAATAAGAAGCCATAAAATGAATAAGAAGTGAATAAGAAGATGTAAAATGAATAAGAAGTGAATAAGAAGCTGTAAAATGAACAGGAAATGAATAAGAAGCTGGAAAATGAATAAGAAGTGAATAAGAAGCTGTAAAATGAATAGGAAATGAATAAGAAGCTGTAAAATGAACAAGAAGTAAATAAGAAGCTGTAAAATGAATAGAAAATGAATAAGAAGATGTAAAATTAATAAGATGTGAATAAGAAGCTGTAAAATGAATAGGAAATGAATAAGAAGCTGGAAAATGAATAAGAAGTGAATAAGAAGCCATAAAATGAATAAGAAGTGAATAAGAAGCTGTAAAATGAATAAGTGAATAAGAAGCTGTAAAATGAATAGGACATGAATCAGAAGCTGTAAAATGAATAGGAAATGAACAAGAAGCTGTAAAATGAATAAGAAGTGAATAAGAAGCCGGAAAATGAATAAGAAGTGAATAAGAAGCCATAAAATGAATAAGAAGTGAATAAGAAGCTGTAAAATGAATAAGAAGTGAATAAGAAGCTGTAAAATGAATAGGAAATGAATAAGAAGCTGTAAAATGAATAAGAAGTGAATAAGAAGCCATAAAATGAATAAGAAGTGAATAAGAAGCTGTAAAATGAATAAGAAGTGAATAAGAAGCTGTAAAATGCAGAGGTAATGAATAAGAAGCTGTAAAATTAATAAGAAGTGAATAAGAAGCTGTAAAATGAATAAGAAGTGAATAAGAAGCAGTAAAATTAATAGGAAAATAATAAGAAGCTGTAAAATGAATAAGAAGTGAATAAGAAGCTGTAAAATGAGTAGGAAATGAATAAGAAGCTGTAAAATGAATAAGAAGTGAATAAGAAGCTGTAAAATTAATAGGAAATGAATAAGAAGCTGTAAAATGAATAAGAAGTGAATAAGAAGCCATAAAATGAATAAGAAGTGAATAAGAAGCTGTAAAATGAATAAGAAGTGAATAAGAAGCTGTAAAATGAATAGGAAATGAAAAAGAAGCTGGAAAATGAATAAGAAGTGAATAAGAAGCTGTAAAATGAATAGGAAATGAATAAGAAGCTGTAAAATGAATAAGAAGTGAATAAGAAGCTGTAAAATGAATAGAAAATTAATAAGAAGATGTAAAATGAATAAGATGTGAATAAGAAGCTGTAAAATGAATAGGAAATGAATAAGAAGCTGTAAAATGAATAAGAAGTGAATAAGAAGCTGTAAAATGAATAGGAAATGAATAAGAAGCTGTAAAATGAATAAGAAGTGAATAAGAAGCTGTAAAATTAATAGGAAATGAATGAGATGCTGTAAAATTAATAAGAAGTGAATAAGAAGCCATAAAATGAATAAGAAGTGAATAAGAAGCTGTAAAATGAATAAGAAGTGAATAAGAAGCTGTAAAATGAATAGGAAATGAATAAGAAGCTGGAAAATGAATAAGAAGTGAATAAGAAGCTGTAAAATGAATAGGAAATGAATAAGAAGCTGTAAAATGAATAAGAAGTGAATAAGAAGCTGTAAAATGAATAGAAAATGAATAAGAAGATGTAAAATTAATAAGATGTGAATAAGAAGCTGTAAAATGAATAGGAAATGAATAAGAAGCTGGAAAATGAATAAGAAGTGAATAAGAAGCCATAAAATGAATAAGAAATGAATAAGAAGCTGTAAAATGAATAAGAAGTGAATAAGAAGCCGGAAAATGAATAAGAAGTGAATAAGGAGCCATAAAATGAATAAGAAGTGAATAAGAAGCTGTAAAATGAATAAGAAGTGAATAAGAAGCTGTAAAATGAATAGGAAATGAATAAGAAGCTGTAAAATGAATAAGAAGTGAATAAGAAGCCATAAAATGAATAAGAAGTGAATAAGAAGCTGTAAAATGAATAAGAAGTGAATAAGAAGCTGTAAAATGAATAGGAAATGAATAAGAAGCTGTAAAATGAATAAGAAGTGAATAAGAAGCCATAAAATGAATAAGAAGTGAATAAGAAGCTGTAAAATGAATAAGAAGTGAATAAGAAGCTGTAAAATGCATAGGTAATGAATAAGAAGCTGTAAAATTAATAAGAAGTGAATAAGAAGCTGTAAAATGAATAAGAAGTGAATATGAAGCTGTAAAATGAATAGGAAATGAATAAGAAGCTGTAAAATGAATAAGTAGAGAATAAGAAGCTGTAAAATGAATAAGAAGTAAATAAGAAGCTGTAAAATGAATAGAAAATGAATAAGAAGATGTAAAATTAATAAGATGTGAATAAGAAGCTGGAAAATGAATAGGAAATGAATAAGAAGCTGGAAAATGAATAAGAAGTGAATAAGAAGCCATAAAATGAATAAGAAGTGAATAAGAAGCTGTAAAATGAATAAGTGAATAAGAAGCTGTAAAATGAATAGGACATGAATCAGAAGCTGTAAAATGAATAGGAAATGAACAAGAAGCTGTAAAATGAATAAGAAGTGAATAAGAAGCCGGAAAATGAATAAGAAGTGAATAAGAAGCCATAAAATGAATAAGAAGTGAATAAGAAGCTGTAAAATGAATAAGAAGTGAATAAGAAGCTGTAAAATGAATAGGAAATGAATAAGAAGCTGTAAAATGAATAAGAAGTGAATAAGAAGCCATAAAATGAATAAGAAGTGAATAAGAAGCTGTAAAATGAATAAGAGGTGAATAAGAAGCTGTAAAATGCAGAGGTAATGAATAAGAAGCTGTAAAATTAATAAGAAGTGAATAAGAAGCTGTAAAATGAATAAGAAGTGAATAAGAAGCTGTAAAATGAGTAGGAAATGAATAAGAAGCTGTAAAATGAATAAGAAGTGAATAAGAAGCTGTAAAATTAATAAGAAGTGAATAAGAAGCTGTAAAATTAATAGGAAATGAATAAGAATTTGTAAAATGAATAAGAAGTGAATAAGAAGCCATAAAATGAATAAGAAGTGAATAAGAAGCTGTAAAATGAATAAGAAGTGAATAAGAAGCTGTAAAATGAATAGGAAATGAATAAGAAGCTGGAAAATGAATAAGAAGTGAATAAGAAGCTGTAAAATGAATAGGAAATGAATAAGAAGCTGTAAAATGAATAAGAAGTGAATAAGAAGCTGTAAAATGAATAGAAAATGAATAAGAAGATGTAAAATGAATAAGATGTGAATAAGAAGCTGTAAAATGAATAGGAAATGAATAAGAAGCTGGAAAATGAATAAGAAGTGAATAAGAAGCTATAAAATGAATAAGAAGTGAATAAGAAGCTGTAAAATGAATAAGAAGTGAATAAGAAGCTGTAAAATGAATAGGACATGAATCAGAAGCTGTAAAATGAATAGGAAATGAATAAGAAGCTGTAAAATGAATAGGAAATGAATAAGAAGCTGGAAAATGAATAAGAAATGAATAAGAAGCTGTAAAATGAATAGGAAATGAATAAGGAGCTGGAAAATGAATAAGAAGTGAAAAAGAAGCTGTAAAATGAATAAGAAGTGAATAAGAACCTGTAAAATGAATAGGAAATGAATAAGAAGCTGTAAAATGAATAGGAAATGAATAAGAAGCTGTAAAATGAATTAGAAGTGAATAAGTAGCCATAAAATGAATAAGAAGTGAATAAGAAGCTGTAAAATGAATAAGAGGTGAATAAGAAGCTGTAAAATGCAGAGGTAATGAATAAGAAGCTGTAAAATTAATAAGAAGTGAATAAGAAGCTGTAAAATGAATAAGAAGTGAATAAGAAGCTGTAAAATGAGTAGGAAATGAATAAGAAGCTGTAAAATGAATAAGAAGTGAATAAGAAGCTGTAAAATTAATAAGAAGTGAATAAGAAGCTGTAAAATTAATAGGAAATGAATAAGAAGCTGTAAAATGAATAAGAAGTGAATAAGAAGCCATAAAATGAATAAGAAGTGAATAAGAAGCTGTAAAATGAATAAGAAGTGAATAAGAAGCTGTAAAATGAATAGGAAATGAATAAGAAGCTGGAAAATGAATAAGAAGTGAATAAGAAGCTGTAAAATGAATAGGAAATGAATAAGAAGCTGTAAAATGAATAAGAAGTGAATAAGAAGCTGTAAAATGAATAGAAAATGAATAAGAAGATGTAAAATTAATAAGATGTGAATAAGAAGCTGTAAAATGAATAGGAAATGAATAAGAAGCTGGAAAATGAATAAGAAGTGAATAAGAAGCTATAAAATGAATAAGAAGTGAATAAGAAGCTGTAAAATGAATAAGAAGTGAATAAGAAGCTGTAAAATGAATAGGACATGAATCAGAAGCTGTAAAATGAATAGGAAATGAATAAGAAGCTGTAAAATGAATAGGAAATGAATAAGAAGCTGGAAAATGAATAAGAAATGAATAAGAAGCTGTAAAATGAATAGGAAATGAATAAGAAGCTGGAAAATGAATAAGAAGTGAAAAAGAAGCTGTAAAATGAATAAGAAGTGAATAAGAACCTGTAAAATGAATAGGAAATGAATAAGAAGCTGTAAAATGAATAGGAAATGAATAAGAAGCTGTAAAATGAATAAGAAGTGAATAAGAAGCTGTAAAATGAATAGGAAATGAATAAGAAGCTGTAAAATGAATAAGAAGTGAATAAGAAGCCATAAAATGAATAAGAAGTGAATAAGAAGCTGTAAAATGAATAAGAAGTGAATAAGAAGCTGCAAAATGAATAGGAAATGAATAAGAAGCTGTAAAATGAATAAGAAGTGAATAAGAAGCCATAAAATGAATAAGAAGTGAATAAGAAGCTGTAAAATGAATAAGAAGTGAATAAGAAGCTGCAAAATGAATAGGAAATGAATAAGAAGCTGCAAAATGAATAAGAAGTGAATAAGAAGCTGTAAAATTAATAGGAAATGAATAAGAAGCTGTAAAATGAATAAGAAGTAAATAAGAAGCCGGAAAATGAATAAGAAGTGAATAAGAAGCTATAAAATGAATAAGAAGTGAATAAAAAGCTGTAAAATGAATAAGAAGTGAATAAGAAGCTGTAAAATGAATAGGAAATGAATAAGAAGCTGTAAAATGAATAAGAAGTGAATAAGAAGCTGTAAAATTAATAGGAAATGAATGAGATGCTGTAAAATGAATAAGAAGTGAATAAGAAGCCATAAAATGAATAAGAAGTGAATAAGAAGCTGTAAAATGAATAAGAAGTGAATAAGAAGCTGTAAAATGAATTGGAAATGAATAAGAAGATGTAAAATGAATAAGAAGTGAATAAGAAGCTGTAAAATGAATAGGAAATGAATAAGAAGCTGGAAAATGAATAAGAAGTGAATAAGAAGCCATAAAATGAATAAGAAGTGAATAAGAAGCTGTAAAATGAATAAGAAGTGAATAAGAGGATGTAAAATGAATAGGAAATGAATAAGAAGCTGTAAAATGTATAAGAAGTGAATAAGAAGCTGTAAAATTAATAGGAAATGAATAAGAAGCTGTAAAATGAATAAGAAGTAAATAAGAAGCCGGAAAATGAATAAGAAGTGAATAAGAAGCTATAAAATGAATAAGAAGTGAATAAAAAGCTGTAAAATGAATAAGAAGTGAATAAGAAGCTGTAAAATGAATAGGAAATGAATAAGAAGCTGTAAAATGAATAAGAAGTGAATAAGAAGCTGTAAAATTAATAAGAAGTGAATAAGAAGCTGTAAAATTAATAGGAAATGAATAAGAAGCTGTAAAATGAATAAGAAGTGAATAAGAAGCCATAAAATGAATAAGAAGTGAATAAGAAGCTGTAAAATGAATAAGAAGTGAATAAGAAGCTGTAAAATGAATAGGAAATGAATAAGAAGCTGGAAAATGAATAAGAAGTGAATAAGAAGCTGTAAAATGAATAGGAAATGAATAAGAATTTGTAAAATGAATAAGAAGTGAATAAGAAGCCATAAAATGAATAAGAAGTGAATAAGAAGCTGTAAAATGAATAAGAAGTGAATAAGAAGCTGTAAAATGAATAGGAAATGAATAAGAAGCTGGAAAATGAATAAGAAGTGAATAAGAAGCTGTAAAATGAATAGGAAATGAATAAGAAGCTGTAAAATGAATAAGAAGTGAATAAGAAGCTGTAAAATGAATAGGAAATGAATAAGAAGCTGGAAAATGAATAAGAAGTGAATAAGAAGCTGTAAAATGAATAGGAAATGAATAAGAAGCTGTAAAATGAATAAGAAGTGAATAAGAAGCTGTAAAATGAATAGAAAATGAATAAGAAGATGTAAAATGAATAAGATGTGAATAAGAAGCTGTAAAATGAATAGGAAATGAATAAGAAGCTGGAAAATGAATAAGAAGTGAATAAGAAGCTATAAAATGAATAAGAAGTGAATAAGAAGCTGTAAAATGAATAAGAAGTGAATAAGAAGCTGTAAAATGAATAGGACATGAATCAGAAGCTGTAAAATGAATAGGAAATGAATAAGAAGCTGTAAAATGAATAGGAAATGAAAAAGAAGCTGGAAAATGAATAAGAAATGAATAAGAAGCTGTAAAATGAATAGGAAATGAATAAGAAGCTGGAAAATGAATAAGAAGTGAAAAAGAAGCTGTAAAATGAATAAGAAGTGAATAAGAACCTGTAAAATGAATAGGAAATGAATAAGAAGCTGTAAAATGAATAGGAAATGAATAAGAAGCTGTAAAATGAATAAGAAGTGAATAAGAAGCCATAAAATGAATAAGAAGTGAATAAGAAGCTGTAAAATGAATAAGAGGTGAATAAGAAGCTGTAAAATGCAGAGGTAATGAATAAGAAGCTGTAAAATTAATAAGAAGTGAATAAGAAGCTGTAAAATGAATAAGAAGTGAATAAGAAGCTGTAAAATGAGTAGGAAATGAATAAGAAGCTGTAAAATGAATAAGAAGTGAATAAGAAGCTGTAAAATTAATAAGAAGTGAATAAGAAGCTGTAAAATTAATAGGAAATGAATAAGAAGCTGTAAAATGAATAAGAAATGAATAAGAAGCCATAAAATGAATAAGAAGTGAATAAGAAGCTGTAAAATGAATAAGAAGTGAATAAGAAGCTGTAAAATGAATAGGAAATGAATAAGAAGCTGGAAAATGAATAAGAAGTGAATAAGAAGCTGTAAAATGAATAGGAAATGAATAAGAAGCTGTAAAATGAATAAGAAGTGAATAAGAAGCTGTAAAATGAATAGAAAATGAATAAGAAGATGTAAAATTAATAAGATGTGAATAAGAAGCTGTAAAATGAATAGGAAATGAATAAGAAGCTGGAAAATGAATAAGAAGTGAATAAGAAGCTATAAAATGAATAAGAAGTGAATAAGAAGCTGTAAAATGAATAAGAAGTGAATAAGAAGCTGTAAAATGAATAGGACATGAATCAGAAGCTGTAAAATGAATAGGAAATGAATAAGAAGCTGTAAAATGAATAGGAAATGAATAAGAAGCTGGAAAATGAATAAGAAATGAATAAGAAGCTGTAAAATGAATAGGAAATGAATAAGAAGCTGGAAAATGAATAAGAAGTGAAAAAGAAGCTGTAAAATGAATAAGAAGTGAATAAGAACCTGTAAAATGAATAGGAAATGAATAAGAAGCTGTAAAATGAATAGGAAATGAATAAGAAGCTGTAAAATGAATAAGAAGTGAATAAGAAGCTGTAAAATGAATAGGAAATGAATAAGAAGCTGTAAAATGAATAAGAAGTGAATAAGAAGCCATAAAATGAATAAGAAGTGAATAAGAAGCTGTAAAATGAATAAGAAGTGAATAAGAAGCTGCAAAATGAATAGGAAATGAATAAGAAGCTGTAAAATGAATAAGAAGTGAATAAGAAGCCATAAAATGAATAAGAAGTGAATAAGAAGCTGTAAAATGAATAAGAAGTGAATAAGAAGCTGCAAAATGAATAGGAAATGAATAAGAAGCTGCAAAATGAATAAGAAGTGAATAAGAAGCTGTAAAATTAATAGGAAATGAATAAGAAGCTGTAAAATGAATAAGAAGTAAATAAGAAGCCGGAAAATGAATAAGAAGTGAATAAGAAGCTATAAAATGAATAAGAAGTGAATAAAAAGCTGTAAAATGAATAAGAAGTGAATAAGAAGCTGTAAAATGAATAGGAAATGAATAAGAAGCTGTAAAATGAATAAGAAGTGAATAAGAAGCTGTAAAATTAATAGGAAATGAATGAGATGCTGTAAAATGAATAAGAAGTGAATAAGAAGCCATAAAATGAATAAGAAGTGAATAAGAAGCTGTAAAATGAATAAGAAGTGAATAAGAAGCTGTAAAATGAATTGGAAATGAATAAGAAGATGTAAAATGAATAAGAAGTGAATAAGAAGCTGTAAAATGAATAGGAAATGAATAAGAAGCTGGAAAATGAATAAGAAGTGAATAAGAAGCCATAAAATGAATAAGAAGTGAATAAGAAGCTGTAAAATGAATAAGAAGTGAATAAGAGGATGTAAAATGAATAGGAAATGAATAAGAAGCTGTAAAATGTATAAGAAGTGAATAAGAAGCTGTAAAATTAATAGGAAATGAATAAGAAGCTGTAAAATGAATAAGAAGTAAATAAGAAGCCGGAAAATGAATAAGAAGTGAATAAGAAGCTATAAAATGAATAAGAAGTGAATAAAAAGCTGTAAAATGAATAAGAAGTGAATAAGAAGCTGTAAAATGAATAGGAAATGAATAAGAAGCTGTAAAATGAATAAGAAGTGAATAAGAAGCTGTAAAATTAATAAGAAGTGAATAAGAAGCTGTAAAATTAATAGGAAATGAATAAGAAGCTGTAAAATGAATAAGAAGTGAATAAGAAGCCATAAAATGAATAAGAAGTGAATAAGAAGCTGTAAAATGAATAAGAAGTGAATAAGAAGCTGTAAAATGAATAGGAAATGAATAAGAAGCTGGAAAATGAATAAGAAGTGAATAAGAAGCTGTAAAATGAATAGGAAATGAATAAGAATTTGTAAAATGAATAAGAAGTGAATAAGAAGCCATAAAATGAATAAGAAGTGAATAAGAAGCTGTAAAATGAATAAGAAGTGAATAAGAAGCTGTAAAATGAATAGGAAATGAATAAGAAGCTGGAAAATGAATAAGAAGTGAATAAGAAGCTGTAAAATGAATAGGAAATGAATAAGAAGCTGTAAAATGAATAAGAAGTGAATAAGAAGCTGTAAAATGAATAGGAAATGAATAAGAAGCTGGAAAATGAATAAGAAGTGAATAAGAAGCTGTAAAATGAATAGGAAATGAATAAGAAGCTGTAAAATGAATAAGAAGTGAATAAGAAGCTGTAAAATGAATAGAAAATGAATAAGAAGATGTAAAATGAATAAGATGTGAATAAGAAGCTGTAAAATGAATAGGAAATGAATAAGAAGCTGGAAAATGAATAAGAAGTGAATAAGAAGCTATAAAATGAATAAGAAGTGAATAAGAAGCTGTAAAATGAATAAGAAGTGAATAAGAAGCTGTAAAATGAATAGGACATGAATCAGAAGCTGTAAAATGAATAGGAAATGAATAAGAAGCTGTAAAATGAATAGGAAATGAATAAGAAGCTGGAAAATGAATAAGAAATGAATAAGAAGCTGTAAAATGAATAGGAAATGAATAAGAAGCTGGAAAATGAATAAGAAGTGAAAAAGAAGCTGTAAAATGAATAAGAAGTGAATAAGAACCTGTAAAATGAATAGGAAATGAATAAGAAGCTGTAAAATGAATAGGAAATGAATAAGAAGCTGTAAAATGAATAAGAAGTGAATAAGAAGCCATAAAATGAATAAGAAGTGAATAAGAAGCTGTAAAATGAATAAGAGGTGAATAAGAAGCTGTAAAATGCAGAGGTAATGAATAAGAAGCTGTAAAATTAATAAGAAGTGAATAAGAAGCTGTAAAATGAATAAGAAGTGAATAAGAAGCTGTAAAATGAGTAGGAAATGAATAAGAAGCTGTAAAATGAATAAGAAGTGAATAAGAAGCTGTAAAATTAATAAGAAGTGAATAAGAAGCTGTAAAATTAATAGGAAATGAATAAGAAGCTGTAAAATGAATAAGAAGTGAATAAGAAGCCATAAAATGAATAAGAAGTGAATAAGAAGCTGTAAAATGAATAAGAAGTGAATAAGAAGCTGTAAAATGAATAGGAAATGAATAAGAAGCTGGAAAATGAATAAGAAGTGAATAAGAAGCTGTAAAATGAATAGGAAATGAATAAGAAGCTGTAAAATGAATAAGAAGTGAATAAGAAGCTGTAAAATGAATAGAAAATGAATAAGAAGATGTAAAATTAATAAGATGTGAATAAGAAGCTGTAAAATGAATAGGAAATGAATAAGAAGCTGGAAAATGAATAAGAAGTGAATAAGAAGCTATAAAATGAATAAGAAGTGAATAAGAAGCTGTAAAATGAATAAGAAGTGAATAAGAAGCTGTAAAATGAATAGGACATGAATCAGAAGCTGTAAAATGAATAGGAAATGAATAAGAAGCTGTAAAATGAATAGGAAATGAATAAGAAGCTGGAAAATGAATAAGAAATGAATAAGAAGCTGTAAAATGATTAGGAAATGAATAAGAAGCTGGAAAATGAATAAGAAGTGAAAAAGAAGCTGTAAAATGAATAAGAAGTGAATAAGAACCTGTAAAATGAATAGGAAATGAATAAGAAGCTGTAAAATGAATAGGAAATGAATAAGAAGCTGTAAAATGAATAAGAAGTGAATAAGAAGCTGTAAAATGAATAGGAAATGAATAAGAAGCTGTAAAATGAATAAGAAGTGAATAAGAAGCCATAAAATGAATAAGAAGTGAATAAGAAGCTGTAAAATGAATAAGAAGTGAATAAGAAGCTGCAAAATGAATAGGAAATGAATAAGAAGCTGTAAAATGAATAAGAAGTGAATAAGAAGCCATAAAATGAATAAGAAGTGAATAAGAAGCTGTAAAATGAATAAGAAGTGAATAAGAAGCTGCAAAATGAATAGGAAATGAATAAGAAGCTGCAAAATGAATAAGAAGTGAATAAGAAGCTGTAAAATTAATAGGAAATGAATAAGAAGCTGTAAAATGAATAAGAAGTAAATAAGAAGCCGGAAAATGAATAAGAAGTGAATAAGAAGCTATAAAATGAATAAGAAGTGAATAAAAAGCTGTAAAATGAATAAGAAGTGAATAAGAAGCTGTAAAATGAATAGGAAATGAATAAGAAGCTGTAAAATGAATAAGAAGTGAATAAGAAGCTGTAAAATTAATAGGAAATGAATGAGATGCTGTAAAATGAATAAGAAGTGAATAAGAAGCCATAAAATGAATAAGAAGTGAATAAGAAGCTGTAAAATGAATAAGAAGTGAATAAGAAGCTGTAAAATGAATTGGAAATGAATAAGAAGATGTAAAATGAATAAGAAGTGAATAAGAAGCTGTAAAATGAATAGGAAATGAATAAGAAGCTGGAAAATGAATAAGAAGTGAATAAGAAGCCATAAAATTAATAAGAAGTGAATAAGAAGCTGTAAAATGAATAAGAAGTGAATAAGAGGATGTAAAATGAATAGGAAATGAATAAGAAGCTGTAAAATGAATAAGAAGTGAATAAGAAGCTGTAAAATTAATAGGAAATGAATAAGAAGCTGTAAAATGAATAAGAAGTAAATAAGAAGCCGGAAAATGAATAAGAAGTGAATAAGAAGCTATAAAATGAATAAGAAGTGAATAAAAAGCTGTAAAATGAATAAGAAGTGAATAAGAAGCTGTAAAATGAATAGGAAATGAATAAGAAGCTGTAAAATGAATAAGAAGTGAATAAGAAGCTGTAAAATTAATAAGAAGTGAATAAGAAGCTGTAAAATTAATAGGAAATGAATAAGAAGCTGTAAAATGAATAAGAAGTGAATAAGAAGCCATAAAATGAATAAGAAGTGAATAAGAAGCTGTAAAATGAATAAGAAGTGAATAAGAAGCTGTAAAATGAATAGGAAATGAATAAGAAGCTGGAAAATGAATAAGAAGTGAATAAGAAGCTGTAAAATGAATAGGAAATGAATAAGAAGCTGTAAAATGAATAAGAAGTGAATAAGAAGCTGTAAAATGAATAGAAAATGAATAAGAAGATGTAAAATTAATAAGATGTGAATAAGAAGCTGTAAAATGAATAGGAAATGAATAAGAAGCTGGAAAATGAATAAGAAGTGAATAAGAAGCTATAAAATGAATAAGAAGTGAATAAGAAGCTGTAAAATGAATAAGAAGTGAATAAGAAGCTGTAAAATGAATAGGACATGAATCAGAAGCTGTAAAATGAATAGGAAATGAATAAGAAGCTGTAAAATGAATAGGAAATGAATAAGAAGCTGGAAAATGAATAAGAAATGAATAAGAAGCTGTAAAATGAATAGGAAATGAATAAGAAGCTGGAAAATGAATAAGAAGTGAAAAAGAAGCTGTAAAATGAATAAGAAGTGAATAAGAACCTGTAAAATGAATAGGAAATGAATAAGAAGCTGTAAAATGAATAGGAAATGAATAAGAAGCTGTAAAATGAATAAGAAGTGAATAAGAAGCTGTAAAATGAATAGGAAATGAATAAGAAGCTGTAAAATGAATAAGAAGTGAATAAGAAGCCATAAAATGAATAAGAAGTGAATAAGAAGCTGTAAAATGAATAAGAAGTGAATAAGAAGCTGCAAAATGAATAGGAAATGAATAAGAAGCTGTAAAATGAATAAGAAGTGAATAAGAAGCCATAAAATGAATAAGAAGTGAATAAGAAGCTGTAAAATGAATAAGAAGTGAATAAGAAGCTGCAAAATGAATAGGAAATGAATAAGAAGCTGCAAAATGAATAAGAAGTGAATAAGAAGCTGTAAAATTAATAGGAAATGAATAAGAAGCTGTAAAATGAATAAGAAGTAAATAAGAAGCCGGAAAATGAATAAGAAGTGAATAAGAAGCTATAAAATGAATAAGAAGTGAATAAAAAGCTGTAAAATGAATAAGAAGTGAATAAGAAGCTGTAAAATGAATAGGAAATGAATAAGAAGCTGTAAAATGAATAAGAAGTGAATAAGAAGCTGTAAAATTAATAGGAAATGAATGAGATGCTGTAAAATGAATAAGAAGTGAATAAGAAGCCATAAAATGAATAAGAAGTGAATAAGAAGCTGTAAAATGAATAAGAAGTGAATAAGAAGCTGTAAAATGAATTGGAAATGAATAAGAAGCTGTAAAATGAATAAGAAGTGAATAAGAAGCTGTAAAATGAATAGGAAACGAATAAGAAGCTGTAAAATGAATAAGAAGTGAATAAGAAGCTGTAAAATGAATAGGAAATGAATAAGATGCTGGAAAATGAATAAGAAGTGAATAAGAAGCTGTAAAATGAATAAGAAGTGAATAAGAAGCTGTAAAATGAATAAGAAGTGAATAAGAAGCTGTAAAATGAATAGGACATGAATAAGAAGCTGTAAAATGAATAAGAAGTGAATAAGAAGCTGTAAAATGAATAGGAAATGAATAAGAAGATGTAAAATGAATAAGAAGTGAATAAGAAGCTGTAAAATGAATAGGAAATGAATAAGAAGCTGGAAAATGAATAAGAAGTGAATAAGAAGCCATAAAATTAATAAGAAGTGAATAAGAAGCTGTAAAATGAATAAGAAGTGAATAAGAGGATGTAAAATGAATAGGAAATGAATAAGAAGCTGTAAAATGAATAAGAAGTGAATAAGAAGCTGTAAAATTAATAGGAAATGAATAAGAAGCTGTAAAATGAATAAGAAGTAAATAAGAAGCCGGAAAATGAATAAGAAGTGAAAAAGAAGCTATAAAATGAATAAGAAGTGAATAAAAAGCTGTAAAATGAATAAGAAGTGAATAAGAAGCTGTAAAATGAATAGGAAATGAATAAGAAGCTGTAAAATGAATAAGAAGTGAATAAGAAGCTGTAAAATTAATAGGAAATGAATGAGATGCTGTAAAATGAATAAGAAGTGAATAAGAAGCCATAAAATGAATAAGAAGTGAATAAGAAGCTGTAAAATGAATAAGAAGTGAATAAGAAGCTGTAAAATGAATAGGAAATGAATAAGAAGCTGGAAAATGAATAAGAAGTGAATAAGAAGCTGTAAAATGAATAGGAAATGAATAAGAAGCTGTAAAATGAATAAGAAGTGAATAAGAAGCTGTAAAATGAATAGAAAATGAATAAGAAGATGTAAAATTAATAAGATGTGAATAAGAAGCTGTAAAATGAATAGGAAATGAATAAGAAGCTGGAAAATGAATAAGAAGTGAATAAGAAGCCATAAAATGAATAAGAAATGAATAAGAAGCTGTAAAATGAATAAGAAGTGAATAAGAAGCCGGAAAATGAATAAGAAGTGAATAAGAAGCCATAAAATGAATAAGAAGTGAATAAGAAGCTGTAAAATGAATAAGAAGTGAATAAGAAGCTGTAAAATGAATAGGAAATGAATAAGAAGCTGTAAAATGAATAAGAAGTGAATAAGAAGCCATAAAATGAATAAGAAGTGAATAAAAAGCTGTAAAATGAATAAGAAGTGAATAAGAAGCTGTAAAATGAATAGGAAATGAATAAGAAGCTGTAAAATGAATAAGAAGTGAATAAGAAGCCATAAAATGAATAAGAAGTGAATAAGAAGCTGTAAAATGAATAGGAAATGAATAAGAAGCTGTAAAATGAATAAGAAGTGAATAAGAAGCCATAAAATGAATAAGAAGTGAATAAGAAGCTGTAAAATGAATAAGAAGTGAATAAGAAGCTGTAAAATGCATAGGTAATGAATAAGAAGCTGTAAAATTAATAAGAAGTGAATAAGAAGCTGTAAAATGAATAAGAAGTGAATATGAAGCTGTAAAATGAATAGGAAATGAATAAGAAGCTGTAAAATTAATAAGTATTGAATAAGAAGCTGTAAAATGAATAGAAAATGAATAAGAAGATGTAAAATGAATAAGAAGTGAATAAGAAGCTGTAAAATGAATAGGAAATGAATAAGAAGCTGGAAAATCAATAAGAAGTGAAAAAGAAGCTGTAAAATGAATAAGAAGTAAATAAGAAGCCGGAAAATGAATAAGAAGTGAATAAGAAGCCATAAAATGAATAAGAAGTGAATAAAAAGCTGTAAAATGAATAAGAAGTGAATAAGAAGCTGTAAAATTAATAGGAAATTAATAAGAAGCTGTAAAATGAATAAGAAGTGAATAAGAATCTGTAAAATGAATAGGAAATGAATAAGAAGCTGTAAAATGAATAAGAAGTGAATAAGAAGCTGTAAAATGAATAGCAAATGAATAAGATGCTGTAAAATGAATAAGAAGTGAATAAGAAGCCATAAAATGAATAAGAAGTGAATAAGAAGCTGTAAAATGAATAAGAAGTGAATAAGAAGCTGTAAAATGAATAGGACATGAATAAGAAGCTGTAAAATGAATAAGAAGTGAATAAGAAGCTGTAAAATGAATAGGAAATGAATAAGAAGATGTAAAATGAATAAGAAGTGAATAAGAAGCTGTAAAATGAATAGGAAATGAATAAGAAGCTGGAAAATGAATAAGAAGTGAATAAGAAGCCATAAAATTAATAAGAAGTGAATAAGAAGCTGTAAAATGAATAAGAAGTGAATAAGAAGCTGTAAAATGAATAGGAAATGAATAAGAAGCTGTAAAATGAATAAGAAGTGAATAAGAAGCTGTAAAATGAATAGGAAATGAATAAGAAGCTGTAAAATGAATAAGAAGTAAATAAGAAGCCGGAAAATGAATAAGAAGTGAATAAGAAGCTATAAAATGAATAAGAAGTGAATAAAAAGCTGTAAAATGAATAAGAAGTGAATAAGAAGCTGTAAAATGAATAGGAAATGAATAAGAAGCTGTAAAATGAATAAGAAGTGAATAAGAAGCTGTAAAATTAATAGGAAATGAATGAGATGCTGTAAAATTAATAAGAAGTGAATAAGGCCATAAAATGAATAAGAAGTGAATAAGAAGCTGTAAAATGAATAAGAAGTGAATAAGAAGCTGTAAAATGAATAGGAAATGAATAAGAAGCTGGAAAATGAATAAGAAGTGAATAAGAAGCTGTAAAATGAATAGGAAATGAATAAGAAGCTGTAAAATGAATAAGAAGTGAATAAGAAGCTGTAAAATGAATAGAAAATGAATAAGAAGATGTAAAATTAATAAGATGTGAATAAGAAGCTGTAAAATGAATAGGAAATGAATAAGAAGCTGGAAAATGAATAAGAAGTGAATAAGAAGCCATAAAATGAATAAGAAATGAATAAGAAGCTGTAAAATGAATAAGAAGTGAATAAGAAGCCGGAAAATGAATAAGAAGTGAATAAGAAGCCATAAAATGAATAAGAAGTGAATAAGAAGCTGTAAAATGAATAAGAAGTGAATAAGAAGCTGTAAAATGAATAGGAAATGAATAAGAAGCTGTAAAATGAATAAGAAGTGAATAAGAAGCCATAAAATGAATAAGAAGTGAATAAGAAGCTGTAAAATGAATAAGAAGTGAATAAGAAGCTGTAAAATGAATAGGAAATGAATAAGAAGCTGTAAAATGAATAAGAAGTGAATAAGAAGCCATAAAATGAATAAGAAGTGAATAAGAAGCTGTAAAATGAATAAGAAGTGAATAAGAAGCTGTAAAATGCATAGGTAATGAATAAGAAGCTGTAAAATTAATAAGAAGTGAATAAGAAGCTGTAAAATGAATAAGAAGTGAATATGAAGCTGTAAAATGAATAGGAAATGAATAAGAAGCTGTAAAATGAATAAGTAGTGAATAAGAAGCTGTAAAATGAATAGGAAATGAATAAGAAGATGTAAAATGAATAAGAAGTGAATAAGAAGCTGTAAAATGAATAGGAAATGAAAAAGAAGCTGGAAAATGAATAAGAAGTGAAAAAGAAGCTGTAAAATGAATAAGAAGTGAATAAGAAGCTGTAAAATGAATACGAAATGAATAAGAAGCTGTAAAATGAATAGGAAATGAATAAGAAGCTGTAAAATGAATAAGAAGTGAATAAGAAGCTGTAAAATGAATAGGAAATGAATAAGAAGCTGTAAAATAAATAAGAAGTGAATAAGAAGCCGGAAAATGAATAAGAAGTGAATAAGAAGCCATAAAATGAATAAGAAGTGAATAAGAAGCTGTAAAATGAATAAGAAGTGAATAAGAAGCTGCAAAATGAATAGGAAATGAATAAGAAGCTGCAAAATGAATAAGAAGTGAATAAGAAGCTGTAAAATGAACAGGAAATGAATGAGAAGCTGGAAAATGAATAAGAAATGAATAAGAAGCTGTAAAATGAATAGGAAATGAATAAGAAGCTGTAAAATGAATAAGAAGTGAATAAAAAGCTGTAAAATGAATAAGAAGTGAATAAGAAGCTGTAAAATTAATAGCAAATGAATAAGATGCTGTAAAATGAATAAGAAGTGAATAAGAAGCCATAAAATGAATAAGAAGTGAATAAGAAGCTGTAAAATGAATAAGAAGTGATTAAGAAGCTGTAAAATGAATAGGAAATGAATAAGAAGCTGGAAAATGAATAAGAAGTGAATAAGAAGCTGTAAAATGAATAGGAAATGAATAAGAAGCTGTAAAATGAATAAGAAGTGAATAAGAAGCTGTAAAATGAATAGAAAATGAATAAGAAGATGTAAAATTAATAAGATGTGAATAAGAAGCTGTAAAATGAATAGGAAATGAATAAGAAGCTGTAAAATGAATAAGAAGTGAATAAGAAGCCATAAAATGAATAAGAAGTGAATAAGAAGCTGTAAAATGAATAAGAAGTGAATAAGAAGCTGTAAAATGAATAGGACATGAATCAGAAGCTGTAAAATGAATAGGAAATGAATAAGAAGCTGTAAAATGAATAAGAAGTAAATAAGAAGCCGGAAAATGAATAAGAAGTGAATAAGAAGCCATAAAATGAATAAGAAGTGAATAAAAAGCTGTAAAATGAATAAGAAGTGAATAAGAAGCTGTAAAATGAATAGGAAATGAATAAGAAGCTGTAAAATGAATAAGAAGTGAATAAGAAGCTGTAAAATGAATAGGAAATGAATAAGAAGCTGGAAAATGAATAAGAAGTGAATAAGAAGCTGTAAAATGAATAGGAAATGAATAAGAAGCTGGAAAATGAATAAGAAGTGAATAAGAAGCCATAAAATGAATAAGAAGTGAATAAGAAGCTGGAAAATGAATAAGAAGTGAATAAGAAGCTGTAAAATGAATAGGAAATGAATAAGAAGCTGGAAAATGAATAAGAAGTGAATAAGAAGCTGTAAAATGAATAAGAAGTGAATAAGAAGCTGTAAAATGAATAAGAAATGAATAAGAAGCTGTAAAATGAATAAGTAGTGAATAAGAAGCTGTAAAATGAATAGGAAATGAATAAGAAGATGTAAAATGAATAAGAAGTGAATAAGAAGCTGTAAAATGAATAGGAAATGAATAAGAAGCTGTAAAATGAATAAGAAGTGAATAAGAAGCCGGAAAATGAATAAGAAGTGAATAAGAAGCTGTAAAATGAATAAGAAGTGAATAAGAAGCTGTAAAATGAATAGGAAATGAATAAGAAGCTGCAAAATGAATAAGAAGTGAATAAGAAGCTGTAAAATGAACAGGAAATGAATGAGAAGCTGGAAAATGAATAAGAAATGAATAAGAAGCTGTAAAATGAATAGGAAATGAATAAGAAGCTGTAAAATGAATAAGAAGTGAATAAAAAGCTGTAAAATGAATAAGAAGTGAATAAGAAGCTGTAAAATTAATAGCAAATGAATAAGATGCTGTAAAATGAATAAGAAGTGAATAAGAAGCCATAAAATGAATAAGAAGTGAATAAGAAGCTGTAAAATGAATAAGAAGTGATTAAGAAGCTGTAAAATGAATAGGAAATGAATAAGAAGCTGGAAAATGAATAAGAAGTGAATAAGAAGCTGTAAAATGAATAGGAAATGAATAAGAAGCTGTAAAATGAATAAGAAGTGAATAAGAAGCTGTAAAATGAATAGAAAATGAATAAGAAGATGTAAAATTAATAAGATGTGAATAAGAAGCTGTAAAATGAATAGGAAATGAATAAGAAGCTGTAAAATGAATAAGAAGTGAATAAGAAGCCATAAAATGAATAAGAAGTGAATAAGAAGCTGTAAAATGAATAAGAAGTGAATAAGAAGCTGTAAAATGAATAGGACATGAATCAGAAGCTGTAAAATGAATAGGAAATGAATAAGAAGCTGTAAAATGAATAAGAAGTAAATAAGAAGCCGGAAAATGAATAAGAAGTGAATAAGAAGCCATAAAATGAATAAGAAGTGAATAAAAAGCTGTAAAATGAATAAGAAGTGAATAAGAAGCTGTAAAATGAATAGGAAATGAATAAGAAGCTGTAAAATGAATAAGAAGTGAATAAGAAGCTGTAAAATGAATAGGAAATGAATAAGAAGCTGGAAAATGAATAAGAAGTGAATAAGAAGCTGTAAAATGAATAGGAAATGAATAAGAAGCTGGAAAATGAATAAGAAGTGAATAAGAAGCCATAAAATGAATAAGAAGTGAATAAGAAGCTGGAAAATGAATAAGAAGTGAATAAGAAGCTGTAAAATGAATAGGAAATGAATAAGAAGCTGGAAAATGAATAAGAAGTGAATAAGAAGCTGTAAAATGAATAAGAAGTGAATAAGAAGCTGTAAAATGAATAAGAAATGAATAAGAAGCTGTAAAATGAATAAGTAGTGAATAAGAAGCTGTAAAATGAATAGGAAATGAATAAGAAGATGTAAAATGAATAAGAAGTGAATAAGAAGCTGTAAAATGAATAGGAAATGAATAAGAAGCTGTAAAATGAATAAGAAGTGAATAAGAAGCCGGAAAATGAATAAGAAGTGAATAAGAAGCTGTAAAATGAATAAGAAGTGAATAAGAAGCTGTAAAATGAATAGGAAATGAATAAGAAGCTGCAAAATGAATAAGAAGTGAATAAGAAGCTGTAAAATGAACAGGAAATGAATGAGAAGCTGTAAAATGAATAAGAAATGAATAAGAAGCTGTAAAATGAATAGGAAATGAATAAGAAGCTGTAAAATGAATAAGAAGTGAATAAGAAACTGTAAAATGAATAGGAAACGAATAAGACGCTGTAAAATGAATAAGAAGTGAATAAGAAGCTGTAAAATGAATAAGAAATGAATTAGAAGCTGGAAAATGAATAAGAAGTGAATAAGAAGCCGTAAAATGAATAAGAAGTGAATAAGAAGCTGTAAAATGAATAGGACATGAATCAGAAGCTGTAAAATGAATAGGAAATGAATAAGAAGCTGTAAAATGAATAAGACGTAAATAAGAAGCCGGAAAATGAATAAGAAGTGAATAAGAAGCCATAAAATGAATAAGAAGTGAATAAAAAGCTGTAACTGAATAAGAAGTGAATAAGAAGCTGTAAAATGAATAGGAAATGAATAAGAAGCTGGAACATGAATAAGAAGTGAATAAGAAGCCATAAAATGAATAAGAAGTGAATAAGAACCTGTAAAATGAATAAGAAGTGAATAAGAAGCTGTAAAATGAATAGGAAATGAATAAGAAGCTGTAAAATGAATAAGAAGTGAATAAGAAGCTGTAAAATGAATAGGAAATGAATAAGAAGCTGTAAAATGAATAAGAAGTGAATAAGAAGCTGTAAAATGAATAAGAAGTGAATAAGAAGCTGTAAAATGAATAGGAAATGAATAAGAAGCTGTAAAATGAATAAGAAGCTGTAAAATGAATAGGAAATGAATAAGAAGCTGGAACATGAATAAGAAGTGAATAAGAAGCCATAAAATGAATAAGAAGTGAATAAGAAGCTGTAAAATGAATAAGAAGTGAATAAGAAGCTGTAAAATGAATAGGAAATGAATAAGAAGCTGTAAAATGAATAAGAAGTGAATAAGAAGCCATAAAATGAATAAGAAGTGAATAAGAAGCTGTAAAATGAATAAGAAGTGAATAAGAAGCTGTAAAATGAATAGGAAATGAATAAGAAGCTGTAAAATGAATAAGAAGTGAATAAGAAGCCATAAAATGAATAAGAAGTGAATAAGAAGCTGTAAAATGAATAAGAAGTGAATAAGAAGCTGTAAAATGCATAGGTAATGAATAAGAAGTGTAAAATTAATAAGAAGTGAATAAGAAGCTGTAAAATGAATAAGAAGTGAATATGAAGCTGTAAAATGAATAGGAAATGAATAAGAAGCTGTAAAATGAATAAGTAGTGAATAAGAAGCTGTAAAATGAATAGGAAATGAATAAGAAGATGTAAAATGAATAAGAAGTGAATAAGAAGCTGTAAAATGAATAGGAAATGAATAAGAAGCTGGAAAATGAATAAGAAGTGAAAAAGAAGCTGTAAAATGAATAAGAAGTGAATAAGAAGCTGTAAAATGAATACGAAATGAATAAGAAGCTGTAAAATGAATAGGAAATGAATAAGAAGCTGTAAAATGAATAAGAAGTGAATAAGAAGCTGTAAAATGAATAGGAAATGAATAAGAAGCTGTAAAATGAATAAGAAGTGAATAAGAAGCCGGAAAATGAATAAGAAGTGAATAAGAAGCCATAAAATGAATAAGAAGTGAATAAGAAGCTGTAAAATGAATAAGAAGTGAATAAGAAGCTGGAAAATGAATAGGAAATGAATAAGAAGCTGCAAAATGAATAAGAAGTGAATAAGAAGCTGTAAAATGAACAGGAAATGAATGAGAAGCTGGAAAATGAATAAGAAATGAATAAGAAGCTGTAAAATGAATAGGAAATGAATAAGAAGCTGTAAAATGAATAAGAAGTGAATAAGAAGCTGTAAAATGAATAAGAAGTGAATAAGAAGCTGTAAAATTAATAGCAAATGAATAAGATGCTGTAAAATGAATAAGAAGTGAATAAGAAGCCATAAAATGAATAAGAAGTGAATAAGAAGCTGTAAAATGAATAAGAAGTGAATAAGAAGCTGTAAAATGAATAGGAAATGAATAAGAAGCTGGAAAATGAATAAGAAGTGAATAAGAAGCTGTAAAATGAATAGGAAATGAATAAGAAGCTGTAAAATGAATAAGAAGTGAATAAGAAGCTGTAAAATGAATAGAAAATGAATAAGAAGATGTAAAATTAATAAGATGTGAATAAGAAGCTGTAAAATGAATAGGAAATAAATAAGAAGCTGGAAAATGAATAAGAAGTGAATAAGAAGCCATAAAATGAATAAGAAGTGAATAAGAAGCTGTAAAATGAATAAGAAGTGAATAAGAAGCTGTAAAATGAATAGGACATGAATCAGAAGCTGTAAAATGAATAGGAAATGAATAAGAAGCTGTAAAATGAATAAGAAGTAAATAAGAAGCCGGAAAATGAATAAGAAGTGAATAAGAAGCCATAAAATGAATAAGAAGTGAATAAAAAGCTGTAAAATGAATAAGAAGTGAATAAGAAGCTGTAAAATGAATAGGAAATGAATAAGAAGCTGTAAAATGAATAAGAAGTGAATAAGAAGCTGTAAAATGAATAGGAAATGAATAAGAAGCTGGAAAATGAATAAGAAGTGAATAAGAAGCTGTAAAATGAATAGGAAATGAATAAGAAGCTGGAAAATGAATAAGAAGTGAATAAGAAGCCATAAAATGAATAAGAAGTGAATAAGAAGCTGGAAAATGAATAAGAAGTGAATAAGAAGCTGTAAAATGAATAGGAAATGAATAAGAAGCTGGAAAATGAATAAGAAGTGAATAAGAAGCTGTAAAATGAATAAGAAGTGAATAAGAAGCTGTAAAATGAATAGGAAATGAATAAGAAGCTGTAAAATGAATAAGTAGTGAATAAGAAGCTGTAAAATGAATAGGAAATGAATAAGAAGATGTAAAATGAATAAGAAGTGAATAAGAAGCTGTAAAATGAATAGGAAATGAATAAGAAGCTGTAAAATGAATAAGAAGTGAATAAGAAGCCGGAAAATGAATAAGAAGTGAATAAGAAGCTGTAAAATGAATAAGAAGTGAATAAGAAGCTGTAAAATGAATAGGAAATGAATAAGAAGCTGCAAAATGAATAAGAAGTGAATAAGAAGCTGTAAAATGAACAGGAAATGAATGAGAAGCTGTAAAATGAATAAGAAGTGAATATGAAGCTGTAAAATGAATAGGAAATGAATAAGAAGCTGTAAAATGAATAAGTAGTGAATAAGAAGCTGTAAAATGAATAGGAAATGAATAAGAAGATGTAAAATGAATAAGAAGTGAATTAGAAGCTGTAAAATGAATAGGAAATGAATAAGAAGCTGGAAAATGAATAAGAAGTGAAAAAGAAGCTGTAAAATGAATAAGAAGTGAATAAGAAGCTGTAAAATGAATACGAAATGAATAAGAAGCTGTAAAATGAATAGGAAATGAATAAGAAGCTGTAAAATGAATAAGAAGTGAATAAGAAGCTGTAAAATGAATAGGAAATGAATAAGAAGCTGTAAAATGAATAAGAAGTGAATAAGAAGCCGGAAAATGAATAAGAAGTGAATAAGAAGCCATAAAATGAATAAGAAGTGAATAAGAAGCTGTAAAATGAATAAGAAGTGAATAAGAAGCTGCAAAATGAATAGGAAATGAATAAGAAGCTGCAAAATGAATAAGAAGTGAATAAGAAGCTGTAAAATGAACAGGAAATGAATGAGAAGCTGGAAAATGAATAAGAAATGAATAAGAAGCTGTAAAATGAATAGGAAATGAATAAGAAGCTGTAAAATGAATAAGAAGTGAATAAGAAGCTGTAAAATGAATAAGAAGTGAATAAGAAGCTGTAAAATTAATAGCAAATGAATAAGATGCTGTAAAATGAATAAGAAGTGAATAAGAAGCCATAAAATGAATAAGAAGTGAATAAGAAGCTGTAAAATGAATAAGAAGTGAATAAGAAGCTGTAAAATGAATAGGAAATGAATAAGAAGCTGGAAAATGAATAAGAAGTGAATAAGAAGCTGTAAAATGAATAGGAAATGAATAAGAAGCTGTAAAATGAATAAGAAGTGAATAAGAAGCTGTAAAATGAATAGAAAATGAATAAGAAGATGTAAAATTAATAAGATGTGAATAAGAAGCTGTAAAATGAATAGGAAATAAATAAGAAGCTGGAAAATGAATAAGAAGTGAATAAGAAGCCATAAAATGAATAAGAAGTGAATAAGAAGCTGTAAAATGAATAAGAAGTGAATAAGAAGCTGTAAAATGAATAGGACATGAATCAGAAGCTGTAAAATGAATAGGAAATGAATAAGAAGCTGTAAAATGAATAAGAAGTAAATAAGAAGCCGGAAAATGAATAAGAAGTGAATAAGAAGCCATAAAATGAATAAGAAGTGAATAAAAAGCTGTAAAATGAATAAGAAGTGAATAAGAAGCTGTAAAATGAATAGGAAATGAATAAGAAGCTGTAAAATGAATAAGAAGTGAATAAGAAGCTGTAAAATGAATAGGAAATGAATAAGAAGCTGGAAAATGAATAAGAAGTGAATAAGAAGCTGTAAAATGAATAGGAAATGAATAAGAAGCTGGAAAATGAATAAGAAGTGAATAAGAAGCCATAAAATGAATAAGAAGTGAATAAGAAGCTGGAAAATGAATAAGAAGTGAATAAGAAGCTGTAAAATGAATAGGAAATGAATAAGAAGCTGGAAAATGAATAAGAAGTGAATAAGAAGCTGTAAAATGAATAAGAAGTGAATAAGAAGCTGTAAAATGAATAGGAAATGAATAAGAAGCTGTAAAATGAATAAGTAGTGAATAAGAAGCTGTAAAATGAATAGGAAATGAATAAGAAGATGTAAAATGAATAAGAAGTGAATAAGAAGCTGTAAAATGAATAGGAAATGAATAAGAAGCTGTAAAATGAATAAGAAGTGAATAAGAAGCCGGAAAATGAATAAGAAGTGAATAAGAAGCTGTAAAATGAATAAGAAGTGAATAAGAAGCTGTAAAATGAATAGGAAATGAATAAGAAGCTGCAAAATGAATAAGAAGTGAATAAGAAGCTGTAAAATGAACAGGAAATGAATGAGAAGCTGTAAAATGAATAAGAAATGAATAAGAAGCTGTAAAATGAATAGGAAATGAATAAGAAGCTGTAAAATGAATAAGAAGTGAATAAGAAACTGTAAAATGAATAGGAAACGAATAAGACGCTGTAAAATGAATAAGAAGTGAATAAGAAGCTGTAAAATGAATAGGAAATGAATTAGAAGCTGGAAAATGAATAAGAAGTGAATAAGAAGCCGTAAAATGAATAAGAAGTGAATAAGAAGCTGTAAAATGAATAGGACATGAATCAGAAGCTGTAAAATGAATAGGAAGTGAATAAGAAGCTGTAAAATGAATAAGAAGTAAATAAGAAGCCGGAAAATGAATAAGAAGTGAATAAGAAGCCATAAAATGAATAAGAAGTGAATAAAAAGCTGTAAAATGAATAAGAAGTGAATAAGAAGCTGTAAAATGAATAGGAAATGAATAAGAAGCTGGAACATGAATAAGAAGTGAATAAGAAGCCATAAAATGAATAAGAAGTGAATAAGAACCTGTAAAATGAATAAGAAGTGAATAAGAAGCTGTAAAATGAATAGGAAATGAATAAGAAGCTGTAAAATGAATAAGAAGTGAATAAGAAGCTGTAAAATGAATAGGAAATGAATAAGAAGCTGTAAAATGAATAAGAAGTGAATAAGAAGCCGGAAAATGAATAAGAAGTGAATAAGAAGCCATAAAATGAATAAGAAGTGAAGAAGAAGCTGTAAAATGAATAAGAAGTGAATAAGAAGCTGTAAAATGAATAGGAAATGAATAAGAAGCTGTAAAATGAATAAGAAGTGAATAAGAAGCTGTAAAATGAATAAGAAGTGAATAAGAAGCTGTAAAATGAATAGGAAATGAATAAGAAGCTGTAAAATGAATAAGAAGCTGTAAAATGAATAGGAAATGAATAAGAAGCTGGAACATGAATAAGAAGTGAATAAGAAGCCATAAAATGAATAAGAAGTGAATAAGAAGCTGTAAAATGAATAAGAAGTGAATAAGAAGCTGTAAAATGAATAGGAAATGAATAAGAAGCTGTAAAATGAATAAGAGGTGAATAAGAAGCTGGAAAATGAATAAGAAGTGAATAAGAAGCCATAAAATGAATAAGAAGTGAATAAGAAGCTGGCCGAATAAGGAGTTAACTTCAGCCTCGTAAAAACTTGTATATGTGTAAGGAAGCTGTTATTGACTGAGTAACATGTAGCAGTATAGTCAGACAGAGAACACATGAGGATACAATATAGTGAACCTCCCACTGTAATTTTGAAGCAGCAACATATCCTGTGATGTCGGGAGGAGGGGAGCACAGAGAAGGGAGGAGTGTGTACTATAACCAGATTAAAGGAGTGCCTTCTGTGAGAAGCCGGGTTATTCTGTACGTCTGGTGTAATCAGCCTAGATGGAGCTGCATAGAATGTACTACCATTGGACATCTCAGATCCACTGACACACTTTGCATGGCTGAGATTTGTGACAGCTACCTCACACACACGCACTGTGCCGGGGCTGCTTCATACACTCACTGTAAATACATGCACCCTGTATCAGTAAAATGCACAAACGGATCTATTAATTTATTATTTTGTATCTCGGATCTTCAGTGCAAGAAACAACCATGCTGCAGAGACTCTAACTGAAGGACACACATTGCACACACACTGGCTGAGGCAGCAGGGCAGTATACAGTGTCACACACTCACATACAGTGTCTTGCTGGCCCTAGGCTACAGGCCTGGCACCACTGCCTACACCTGGCTCCCTCCCGGGCTCTGAGTCCTGAGCTCCCCCGCACACAGCTCGGGGACTTGGCTTCATGCACCAGCACAATGTCCGGGAAGCATTACAAAGGACCCGAGGTCAGCTGCTGCATCAAGTATTTTATATTCGCCTTCAATGTCATCTTCTGGGTGAGTGGCTGTATCCCTGTGCTGTTCTGTAGCAGCCTCCCTGATTTGGTGTTATTTATTATTGTTACTGGGATTAGGCGGATTATTACATCACCAGATCTTTGTAGTTCATTTCTGAATGTTTTGTAGTTAATGAAATGTGTATGGTCCCTGCCTGTTGTTTATATATGCGCAATAATGGTGTAAGGATAAATGTGGATCACAACTAACTAATATTGATAATAAATATGTACATTTTTTTTTTTTAAACTTCACATTTGTGTTCATAAACCTCACATCCCAGTGTTGGGTATAATCAGACTTCGTCATCAGGATGAGCCATACTCTTTGAATCCTTATTTCCAAGCCTGGGCATTGGCAGAGAGAGTGTGTACACATACTGCTTGTCACCTGCCTGTGGCTGGGAGCAGGGACCTGTATCCTGCTGTTTATGGAACAGAAATTCTTTAGCTTCTGACTTTTTACTGAATTCCAGGACAAAATTGCTGGGGCACTCATGAAGCTGGGGCAGTTCCTGGTTATAGACATTGTTATTGTCTATGTATCAATCTGATTTTTTATATAAAACTATGCAGAAACACTTTATGTATTGTTGCTATGTACTAATGGCACAATGCAGGAGATTTCACATAAATCTCAGGCAAAGTGCTAATTAGCACTGCAGATCGCAGTCCCCATTTTTATCAATGTGGACTACAATCTGTCCCCTATGTACTAAACTCCAAAAAGCAAAGCTTTACGGAGTTTAGCCCCAGTAGTTCACACCATCTTCAGATCATGTAAACTACTGTCAGCCTATGGAGGCTCCAGGGGCAGGAGAGAGATCTTTCGAGTACCAGAAGCTGACACTATGCGCAGTGTCGGCTTCCCCCGGGGAGTCTTTCACTTCCGTGAAAGACTTCTCCTAAATGCCCGGGATATAACTCGCGGGGGACAGCGGTTACCACAACTGTTGTACCTGCGAGTTCCCTGTAGTACATAGCTGGGATATTTTTATTAAAAATGAAAATATCCCCAGCGAGTTAGATACATAATAATCGCGGCTGGTCCGCGATTTTTAGTACATAGACTCCTAGGTATATGAGTTTTATGGAGATAAAAAAATAACAATTTAATCATATATATTAACAGAATCAGTATGTTATACCGCCGGACGTCAGCCCGGCGGATGTAATAGAGATGCCAGAAGGCCGGCATATGGAGATCCCGACAGGGTAAGTATAAAGGTTATCCCTAACCTACGATCGGTAGGCCGGGTGTCGGGATTTCGGCGTGGGGCTAATGATAGGCGTCGGTATTTAGACATCTATCAGTCCCATGCTGGTATTTCACTGTTGGTAAGCCGGTGGTTGGCATTTAGACCGCCGGCTTCCTGACTACATACCATATTAAGCTTTGGAGACCATAATACGTCATAAAACAAATTCTAGTTATTTACTTTTTGTGTGCGCAAATCTTTTTTTTTTTCTATAATATAACTTGTAAACTATATTTTATGCTGTCGTGTGTGTGTGTGTGTCTGATATTTTTCCTGCAACCATTTTAGAATCTTTAAGGATCATTATGTTATAAAAGTAACTGAGCTTGCATTTTACATGTCTGTTACCTTATTAAGGAAGTCCCTATTGCAGTGGTTGCCAAGCTGGGTGCTGTGGATAATGGGAGTTTAATTAAGAGGTTTCGGGAGATGCACTAAGCCTTGGAGAGTGATAAAGTGGAGAGTCATAAAGTACCAACCAATCAGCTCCTAAATGGCATTTTTCAAACACAGGCTGTAATTATCAGTTTGGAGCTGATTGGTTGGAACTTTATCTCTCTCCACTTTATCACCCTTCAAGGCATCTCCCTCTAGGTGCGCATAATGCATATTTGTCCATCTAGATTTCAAGTGTAAAAATTGATTTTGAGGTTATACAGTATGCTCCAGTCACACAGCAATATTGGTTTGTGGTCAGAGGGTTATTTGAGTGTAAAAAGAGAAAACCTGTAAAGTTTGTGTAAACAGTGAGGGCAGGTAATTGGGTAGAATATTTTTTGCAGGTTACATAGGTGGCTCTTTAAATTATTTTTTATTATTGACATTACCTATATTTCCTCCCAAGCTATAAAATGGACACAAATGAAATATTCAGCATACGTTTTCTGTTGCTGATTTTATGCAGTTTGTCACATAATAGGTTTCTATAGAAACACACCAGGACGTGTGTCCAAGAAGTGTGAAAATCCCTTTATACAAAATTGGTTTTAGAGCCAGTGGTGGAGGTTGTCTCAGTCACCCCTTACAAAGATAATGAAAATTCTTCTGATATGGCAAAATGAAAAAGGCAGACTTCTGAATGGCATGTTTCATTTGGTACAGGGACATTTTGAAGTCTCTGTTTTGACGCTCTAATGCAGTGATTTCCAACCTCGGTCCTCAAGGCACACTAACAGTCCTGGTTTTAGTGATATCCATGCTAAAGCACAGATGGTTAAATCAAAATAACTGAGGTACTAATTAAGTCACCTGTGCTCAAGTATGGCTATCCTCAAAACCTGGACTGTTAGGGCGGAATTCAATTGATTACGCGGTCCGGATCTCCCGTCTAAAGTGACAGGAGATCGCAGGCCGCTATTTAATTGATGCCGTTTTTCGCGCTGATCGCGCCCATAGAGGTCAGGTTTAGCCGTGTAAAGCATCTAAACCCGACCAAAGTGCTGGGCGCGACCGCAAAAAGTGATGTTTGGGCGCCCAAACAGGTCACTTTTCGCACATTTCAGCTCTCATCCCCCTGGGGCTGTGAGTTGAAATCTAGCGCTGGTAGCTGTTCGCGCCCGACAGGAGCAAGAATTGAATAGCTCCGTCGGGCGCGATAGGGGCTGGAATCAATTGAATTCCGCCCTTAGTGTGCCTTGAGGATGGGAACCCCTGCTCTAATGGATCATATGTAGAATAATATGATGACTGGCAGTGTACACAAAGTTTTGTCAATTAGCTAAACCTTTTTCCCTAAGAGAACACAAAGGGTAAAAATCCTAACTATATTTAAAGAGTTTTAACTGAAGTTAATTTTCTATACGTTTCTTTCCTTCACATATCAGGTGGCTGTGCACTTGTCTTTTCTGCAGAGATGACTTATTTTTGTTTATCTGAAGAAATTGCAGATTTCATATATAAAATCTCTCCACACAATGAACTCTGAACATGTATTATATAGTGTAACTGTACAAGACCTATTTTACAAATCGCAAAAAATAGCTTACACAGAGCAGACCTGCGGAGAGGTCCTCACTGTACCTCTCACTATTGCCCCCAATGCTTCTTTACAATAAGTAGGTGCAATAACTACTGAACCGATCGTCATAAAAACTGCCTCATTTTGTAGTGCGGACTCCTAGAAATAACCTACAGTTTGTTTACTCTCAATCTGTCAAGTTAAAGCTGAGCCATAACAAAAACAAAATGTATTGATATCATCAATGCCAGAGATAGGTGTGGCACCATGTGCCTCAGTATGTCTTCTCATCCTTATTCCAGTTGTATACAGTATGTATATAATTGTCTAGATGCCATTAAACAGTTTAGTAAAGAAAAAAAAATATCCGTATTGTTTCAGGTTGCGTACACTAAGAAACAGTGCCAGCTCCTCTGCTTGGCTAGATACTTGTGCTTTTCATCCTGTAGTTGCCAGCACACTATATGGCACAATAAGGCAGACAGACATTGCAGGAAGAATTAACTTGAATACTCTATAAAGAGTGCCCAGTGTCTGCCTGAGTGATTGCAAGCTCTGTAGCTCCAAATATAAGGCTAAAATGTGAAAATGATTGCTTAGCTATTTTTATAGTTATGCACTGAAAAAGACTTTCAGAAAAGTCAGTAGCCTAATACAAAGATTTATAAGCACTGGCAGATCAGTATGATCTTATAGTAATAAATCTGGGTTCTGCATGTTACACCTAGGAGAATACTGCATGTTCATCTTGGCTGCAGACTTTATGGCTCCTTGGGCGGTAACAACTCAGGGAAGACCAGCTCCACATGTGACAGTAGTGGTCTGAAAGAAGTTGTGGTTTCTGAAGTTTATTTACTGTATAGTTTTAAGTGCTTAAAAATATGTTTTGATCAAAGATTCTATGATTATAGCTTACTATACGACCAAGCCATGCTGGACTTTCTGGTACTTTCCTCAACACTCTAAAATGTAGTCCCTGGCTCAGATGGTCAGAACAGCCACATAAAATGTTTTTTTTTGAGTAATTAGTGGTTATGTTACACTTTATTATTCCCAAACTATGTGTTTTTTTGATATGGGAAAGCTTATTGAAGCCATACGTTTTCTGCGTATTTTTCATGATTAAAGCTCCTATTTTACTGTTCTTAATGTTGTCCTGACTGTTCTGAATTCATGTTTAGGTCAATAGTAGTTTTAAACTTGCTCAACAATTCATTGTAATGGACCAAAGTTCAAATAAATGTTGCAAATAATTGTTTATTTTGATCCTTGGACAATTTTTACAACAAATTGATAAGCAAGTCTTATTTTATTTCTGGTATTCCATAAGATGAATCTGTTTTACACTATGAAGCACCTCTTTTTGTTTCATTTACAGATTGCTAAGAACCCTTGAGGATTTGAGATTTTATCTATACCTATAATTCTTTTTCATCCACTAGGAGACACTGGAGGTGCTTACGCTGGGGTATAGAGGCATGGATAACTGGAGCTAGCACTTTAAATAATTTAGAAGTGTGAAGCTCCTCCCCCTCTATGCCCCATCAGCCCTCAGTTTAGAAAATGTGCCATCGGAGCTGGTCACTATCTTATGTGTTCCAGCAATACTTACTAATTTTTATAGCTTTTATTATTTTATTACATCTTTTTTTTACACTTATTTGGTACCTTTTGCCACCTCTTTAAAGGTGGGTCCGGGTACCTGGCGCCCTGTACTTATTAGAAGCAGGTAGGAGTGCACAGTGCTTAAACTAAAAGCACTGACAGCTCCTTATCGCCACAGCACATCTCAAAGAAGAAGAGAGTGCTGAAGCCGACTACCGAGAGAGACTTCAACGGGGACCCGCAGTGAGTATCAGCGCTGCACATCCCCTGGCTCCCGCCCCGCTGCCCAGCACTATCTCAGCACTTGGTAAGAAGTGCCTGCGTTGGGTTAGGAGACTAGCACTACAGCGTGGCTTCCTGCTTCTCCCTCTCCCCGCTGATACACGCGGAGTAGTGCGGAGGGGGAGGAAATGGCCACAGAACCATATTCGGAGCTTCTCGGGGCATACAAAAAGGGGGCAGAGCTTAGGCAGCGCGGGCTCTCTCCTCTAAGTGGCAAGCGGCTGTGTAAAACAGCGTGGCTGCCATTTTTTATTGCTTGTTGCTAATGCTGCATCTCTCCTTCAACCAGGAAGTGTGCAGTTTTGACAGGATCCTTGGCAAAGGTGCAGCTGCAAGTTACACAGAAGGCTGACCTGACTACATCCCTGGTTCAGAGACTGTGAGTAATTCACTGGGGTGTAGGTGCAGGGAATCTGATCTGTGGGAAGAGAGTGGTGTGTGTCTCCTCCTCTGTGTCCCAAACCAGCCTTCTGTTTCTTTACTATGTTTATACTCTGTCCCTCTGTGTGGTGACTGTGTGTATACATGCCAAACAGAACTATGGCTTCTCACTAAATGTTTGTCTGTTCTAGGTGTAACAACAAACTAACCAAGCCGCATGCCTCTGGGTCCACGTTATGTGTATAGCAATAGATCAATCTATGACTATTACTGCCTCACCTGCTCCTCCATGGGCCGCTGACCTGGTAGGAGTTATGTCAGACTTAACATCAGAGTTAGCTGAGGCGCGTAAGTCTCAACCTCCCTGGGTGGCTGGATTAACCAAGTCTCTAGACACCCTGGTACAGGTTATGGGTACAGCGGCATCTGCACCCTCCACTTCCTACCAAAGACACAAAAGCATCCTCCATCAACTGTTCTCCAGTCAGAGGAGTCGGACGAAGAATTCCTCGCTACGGAGGATACCGAAGAAGGTGAATTGGAGGAAGCTTTACAGGACTGTGCCCCTCAGGAGTTAGTCTACCTCTCCCGGGGTGAAATCTCTAATTTTGGCGGTCAGAAAGACTCTGAATTTACCTGAGGATATAATTCCTGCATCCCAGGAGTGTGAATTATTTCATGAACAACCTAAGAGCTCGGCGGTTTTCCCGTTCTCACAGCAACTTCAACAGCAGCTCTTAGTGGCCTGGAAACAACCAGATAAACGGTTCCAAATTCCGCGCCGGTTTCAGTCTAGCTACCCTTTTCCATCATCCATGATGGAGAAGTGGGAAACACCCCCTCCAGTAGATGCATCTGTCTCCCGTCTCTCTAAAGGCCCCCATACACGGTGAGATTCAAGGTTGGTAAGATCAGTTGTACGAATCCTTGAAATTCTTCATAAGATGTGGTCAAATGGTGTATGATTGATCATTAAGATCATAGGATAAGATGCATAGAAGTGTATCACATCGTACACAATCAGTGGAGATCTCTCTGCAAAACCATCTGATCTGCGATCCAACTAGAAGACGGCGGGGACGCGCATCGAGGTCACAGAAGACTCAAAATGCAACTATTTTCAAACGATTGATCTGTCCAACCTGTATAAACTGCCAAAATCGTGTTAAAAATGGTCCAGTGCATGGCCACCTTGAGACTACCAGTACCGGGAGCTACAGTACTAAAAGATCCTTCGGATCGTAAGTTGGAGACAACGCTAAGATCTATTTATACTGCAGCGGCTGCTCAACTTAGGCCCACACTTGTTACTTCTTGGGTGAACAAGGCTGTGGTTTGCTGGGCTGACCAGTTGACTTCAGGTTTGGACTCCAGTACTTCCAGAGCAGAGTTACGTCTACTAGCAGAACACATACGTGAGTCTGCAGTTTACCTGGGAGAAGCTTCAAAAGATATCAGTTAGATTAGTGCTCGCATATCTGCTTCTGCGATTTCGGGCCACAGAGCCCTCTGGTTGCGCGCTTGGCAAGTGGACGCAGAATCCAAGCGTGCGGTGGAGGGTCTACCATTCACTGGTGACATGCTGTACGGGGTGGAATTAGACAAATGGAAATCCCAAGCCACAGGGGGTAAGTCTTCCTTCCTCCCGTCAACTGCACTGGCTGCCAGAAGATCTTACACTGGACCTTTGTGTCATTCCTTTCTTGTGCCACATTCCTTTCGTGGTAGAGCCAGAGGTGCCCCCACACAGCCAAGAGGCGGCAGAGGTAGAGGTCGCCCACACACAGTTGCACTTAGACAGGAGCCTAAACCAGCTGAGAAACAGGTGGCATGACGGTCTTCCGTCCCACCTTGGACCGCCTAAAGTGGGAGTCCGCCTGCAAAAATGTCAACAAGTTTGGAACCAGACCTCTACAGAACCGTGGATCCAAAGACTAATTTCCCTGGGGTACCGAATAGACTTCGAAGTCCCCCCTCCACCTTGGTTCTTCACTACAAGTCTGCCAATACCTGCAGACAAGGCCAGGGAGCTATCCAGTCTCTAGTAGTATCATCTGTGCTAGTTCCGGAACATCAAAGAGGTATGGGTTTTTACTCAAACCTGTTTGTAGTACCCAAACCGGATGGCTTGGTCAGGCCCATCTTAAACCTCAAGTCCTTGAACCTGGATCTGAAGATGTATCGTTTCAAGATGGAGTCTCTGCAGTCAGTCATTGCGAGCCTGGAACCAGGGGAGTTCCTATTATCCCTGGATATCAAGGATGCCTATCTCCGTGTTCCCATTTGGGAACCACACCAGTCCTTTCTGCGTTTTGTCATATTGAAAGATCATTATCAGTTTCGGGCATTGCCGTTCGGGTTATCCTCGGCTCCCCGCATCTTCACCAAACTCATGTCAGTCATGATTGCTCTCCTTCGGTCATCAGGAGTGAACATTGGGGGTCATTCAGACCTGCTCGCGAGCGCAGGACGCTCGCAAGTTGGGTCGATGTTCCCCCACTGCGCATGCGCACGACGGAGGGAGCTCCGTCGTGCGCATTCGCGAGACCCGGCGAGCGACGTGCTCTCCATCGCTCCGGGTCTCGCACCAAAGGGGGCATGCTGTCGATGTTGATTGACAGCACGCCCCCTTTGGTGGGCGTGCCGGGGGCGTGCTTGCCAGACGGAGGCGTTCCCATGGGAACGCCTACCGTCTGAAGCCGGCCCCACTGACATCACTAGTGATGTCAGTGGGAGTGATTTTGACTCTGATAGAGCCAAAATCACTCCAGGGCTTGTGGCAGCGAGACCCTACCGCAGGGTCTCTGTCGCAAGCCCGATGGTCGCGATGGTCAGGACCATCGCGACAATCATCATGGACGCTCGCATATGCTGTGGGTGGTCACCCACAGCTATGCGAGCGGCCAGGAGGCCGCTTCATTTTCATGGAGGAGGGCACTGATTTAGAGCGAGCGCTCTGGTCAGAGCGTTCGGCTCTGAATCAGGCCCATAATCCCTTATTTGGACGACCTGTTACTCAAGGCTCCATCGGTGTCTCTTCTATCAAATCATGCCTTACTGACATGTCACACTCTAATCCAACATGGTT
Source organism: Taudactylus pleione (assembly GCA_031769625.1). Taxonomy (NCBI): domain Eukaryota; kingdom Metazoa; phylum Chordata; class Amphibia; order Anura; family Myobatrachidae; genus Taudactylus; species Taudactylus pleione. The sequence continues at coordinate 215,238 of JAUIMM010000054.1, forward strand.
GGATAATCAACTTCAAGAAATCAAATCTCAATCCGTCCCAGAAACTCCTGTTTCTGGGCATGATCTTGGCATCACAGAGGATTTTTCTTCCAATAGACAAAGCCCGGGATATCCGGTTGTTAGTTTAGCTGGTCCACAGACCAAAGAAGGTGCCCCTGCTTCTTTGTCTATGTCTCTTGGGGAAGATGGTAGCTGCTTTCGAGGCACTACAGTTCAGCCGGTTCCACTCCAGGGTGTTTCAGCTGGACCTGCTAACGGGTCAGGCAGGGTCTCATCTGCTTCTACATCAACCAATCCATCTGAGCCCGGTTACCAGAGTAGCCCTTCTCTGGTGGACACAATCCAACAATCTATTAGCGGGTCGAAGATTTGGAGTGTAGGACTGGATCATCATAACAACAGATGCCAGCCTTCGAGGATGGGGAGCAGTAGTCCTCGATTATCACTTTCAGGGTCGATGGTCCCTTCTAGAACAGAAGTGACCCATAAATGTACTCAAGGCTCGCCCGGTAAGAGTTCAGTCCGACAACGCGACGACCATCACTTGCATCAACCGACAAGGAGGGACTCTGAGTCGCATGGCCATGCGAGAAGTAACTCAGATCCTCCGGTGGGCCGAGAACCAGTCAGTAATCCTGTCGGTGGTATTCATCCCGGGTGTGGACAACTGGGAAGCAGGTTACCTAAACTACCAGGATATCCATCCCGGGGAATGGAAGCTTCATCCAGACGTGTTCAACGTGCTGATACGTTGATGGGGATGTCCTCTGGTGGACCTCATGGCATCACGATTGAATCGTCAGCTCCCGGTATACGTGTCAAGAACTCGAGATCCGCAGGCAGAGGCAGTAGACGCTCTGACAGTTCCGTGGATCTACGACTTTGTTTACCTTTTTCCTCCGATTCCACTTCTTCCTCGCCTGCTAAAAAGGATAAAACACGAGTCAGCCTCTGTCATTCTCGTGGCTCCGAACTGGCCTCGGAGAACTTGGTTCTCGGACCTTCAGTCCCTATTGTCAGACGATCCATGGCCCCTTCCTCTGCTCCTGGATCTAATACAGCAGGGTCCTTTCGTACACCCCACGTAGCGCAACTGCGTTTAACGGGGTGGCTCTTGAAACCGATATCCTAAGATGCAGGGGCATCCCAGACTCTGTTATTCCCACCATGCTACGCGCCAGGAAACCAGTTTGGCTGCGCATTATCATCGCATCTGGCGTTCTTATATCTTATGGTGTTCCAGTCGAGGTCTTCCGTCTAGGACTTTTAGGTTGCCCTGGTTTCTGCTTTTTCTTCAGATGGGTCTGGATTCTGGCCTTCGTCTTGGAACTTTAAAGGTACAGGTTTCTGCCCTTTCCATTTTCTTTCAACGGAAATTGGCCCTCATTCCTGAGGTGCAGACATTTCTCCAGGGGGTCTTGCGTGTACAGCCTCCTTTTGTACCTCCGATAGCTCCCTGGGACTTGAACTTAGTACTTCTGTTTCTTCAGTCGTCCATGTTTGAACCTTTTGTAAGGTTGATATTAAGTACTTGTCTTGGAAGACTGTCCTCCTCCTAGCTCTAGCTTCGGCTCATAGAGTTTCGGAAGTGAGTGCTCTGTCCTATAAGCCACCTTACCTTGTGTTTCATGCTGATAGGGCGGAACTGCGGACTGTAGCCGCCATCCTTCCCAAAGTAGTGTCGGCTTTCCATATTAATCAGCCAATTGTGGTACCGTCTTTGGTGGAGGACTCTGGTGGTCCTTCTACCATGGATGTGGTTAGAACTCTCCGCATCTATGTTGACAGGACAGCGTCCCTCCGTAAGTCTGAGTTGCTTTTTGTCCTCTATGATGCGGTTCGGAGGGGTTGGCCAGCGTTTAAGCAGACTTTGGCACGTTGGAGCCGGCTGACTATTCATCAGGCTTATGTTAGTGCGGACCGTCAACCTCCTTCGTCCATTTAGACTCATTCCACACATTCTGTGGGTGCGCCATGGGCGGTTGGTAGGGGGAGCCTCCACGTCACAATTGTGCGGTGCGGCCACTTGGTCTTCAGTTCACACGTTTGTCAAGTTTTACAAATTTGATACGTTGGCTGCTTTGGCATCTCGTTTTGGCCGCCTTGTTCTGCAGGTGCCGCAGAGCGCTCCCGCCTGTGGGGAAAACTTTGGGACGTCCCCAGCGTAAGCACTACCAGTGTCCCCTAGTGGATGAAAGAGAAAATGGGATTTTGATACCTACCGGTAAATCCTTTTCTCTGATTCCACAGGGGACAATGGACGCCCACCTCCTGCATGTTCGGCTTGTTCCGTATGTTGTATGAATCGGTTATTGTGTGTTCTTCTCCTTTTTGCTCCGCTTGTTCTCCATCTCTCGGTCTTCATTTTCTAAACTGAGGGCTGATGGGGCATAGAGGGGGAGGAACTTCACACTTCTAAATTAATTAAAGTGCCAGCTCCAGTTATCCACGCCTCTATACCCCATTGTAAGCACCTCCAGTGTCCCCTGTGGAATCAGAGAAAAGGATTTACCGGTAGGTACCAAAATCAAATTTTTCATTATATGGTTTGTAATAACTTGGTGGAAATACATTTTTGAATGAGCATAGCAGTCTAAGCAAATAATGGTTGACTCCCCATAAATTCTGTGTTCTCCCCATAAATTCTGTGTTTCTGATGGTACAAAAACTCAGCACATTTGCTGATGCCCATATTCATATTTATCAGTAAGTATTAAACAGTTATTTCTCTTATCTATTTAGCACCTTTTACCCAGTAAGACTCATAGTGGGGAATACAATTGTTTTTTCAAGGCCGAACTCCCGTCTAAAATGACGTTAGATTGGGGGGTAATATACAATTGTTTTGGGCGCCTATGATTTTTTGCACATATCGCATCTAAAAGCCACAGGGTTTAGACGTGTACAGTGACTAAACTTGTGCAAAGTCCTTGTTGGCGTGCCCAAAAATCAGACCCTTTGCGGATTTCTGCTCGCCACCCGTCTGACCGGAGCAAAAATTGAATTGCTCTGTCGGGCGCCCATTACTAACAGCCTCAGGTGAAAACAATTCAATTCCGCCCCAAAGAACTTCACGTTATTGCCAAGGGTGAGTCAGTTATTGCAGAGGGTGAGGCAGCCATCTTTGATGCACTCAGTTGGAGGAAATTTAGCCTGGAGGATATCCCCACAAACACAGGGAGAACCCTACAAACTGCACAAAGTTAACCAGAAGATGGTTGGAGCAAACCCCATGCCTCAGCTCTGTGAGGCAGCAGAGGTCCTCAATTTTTAAACTGTATACTAAAATAAATTAAACTGGTGCTGTCGTTTCTGTTTGGATAAAATTGTAGTTGTAGTGTGATAATTCACATAAGTTTGCATTCGGAACTTAGGACATATCACAAGAATGTATTACCATTCTTAAGCAGGGTCAGAGCTTGCGAGAAAGCTCTGTCGCTGTGAATCACCACACACTTCTCATTGTATTTTTTGCAAAAAAAACAGTGAGTGCCTCCGTGCATGCGCTGCCGGCTAGCGATTACCCACAACCACCGCTTTCACTTACCTGTCGGTGATCGATGAGCTCTCTCCTCCAGTCAGCTGGAATCCTGGCTCCTGGTCTGTGACCCCGGCCACCTGATGTGTGCTATAAACTGAGGTGCCGGTTTACAGCACAGTGCAGGAGCCCCGACGACCAACTGAATGGAGGGGAGAGCTCACCGATCCTTGGTGCAGGTTAAGTTTTTTTTATTTTATTTGAACAGTCCACTTGTGGTCTATTTAGACAACAAACCTGATCACAGAGGGCCTTTCAGAGCGAAGCAGGAGTCTGAGAAACGGGGGGACCCTGCTTAACACCATCTCCATCCCCCTCCTGGTATTTGTTCACAATTCCCCCTTAGTAAATTTTTCAAGCAGATGGCATTTCCAATTAAAGTATGGAAATGCGATCTGCTTACCCAAAAAAAAAATGATTGGAGTAGTTTTTCATGAAAACTGCTCCAAAAGCCCTTTAATTATTTCAGTGAAACTAAATTAATGTGAAAAGTTTGTAAAACCATCCGTTTTCACATTTATTTTATTAAAACTTATTGATAAATAGAGCCCTTAAACCCTAAACATACATAGACAAATTGGGTAATGGTTATTTCTTTGAGATTTTTAATAAAGAATAGTGGGGTACTAATCTGACTTTACTAATAATAAGTTGATAAAATTTTATGTGATAGGACTTTGGGTAAGAATTAAACACAAAATAATAATATTTTGAGAACCTGTAAAATGATCATGAATTCTTAACCGTGAATATGGTAAATGTTTACTGTAATATAAAAAAGTTGACTTTTAGACGCTGTATATATTCTGAGTAAATTACATTGTAGAAAGACAGAAATTCTGCATGCATAACAGGACAGGATTTCTTTTCTTTTGCCTCTGTGATACAAGTACCTAAAGGTCAATAATGGAAGTGCAAAACTGCAGTTCTGCATTACACATGGTTATGTTTAAATTATTGTTTTGTGCCATTACATTTTATTACCATTAAGCACATGGATTTGTGATCAGTTCCAATCTTGGGGCTTAATCCAATTAGCTGCAAATGGTGTGAGTTCCACGGCGTTAAAACGTTGGCAACAGCACCTCTTGCGGCCCACTCTGAATTAGCACAATTTTGCTCGGAGCCCTATGGGGCTGCGGGCACTTTTGTGCAAGTTCAGGCTGCCGTAAAGTGCGGCTTTTGCCGCGATGACTAGCACCCGCAAGATAATCGCTGTTAATTGGATTGACCCCTTGATGCCTTCCCATCTTTGCTGAGACATCAACATTGGCCTGTGCACTCCTTCATAGTGAGGTTGCAGGGATCACTGTGATTAATTACCTGCGGAAAGTGACGGCCATAAACAAACATTGAAGGTACACATCAAACAGTATCAAGGATATTGATATCTAATATCAAGGAACCCGTGCGCTTATATTAGAGCTATTACCCCTAATTCATACAAAGGTTCTATACCTACTAACTGTTTCAATTATCTATGAACCTATTGCCAATCTGAACACGTGTACTATCAACTCCAGATTTTTATATATACATTGGATCAAGAGTTATTGTGCATGATTTAAATCCAGGAGCAGCAATATTGTTACAAGTGCTTTTTAGTAACTATTTTTGTGTTTTGTATACAATGTAATTTATATTTAAACAATAGTGAAGTCCTATTTTAAATGTACCTTTTGAGCCTCAGTGTTTAACTTAATATGGGGCAGACCTCTGACCAATTAATTTCGATTTGCAGTCTATTGAGTGTAGTAATTCCTTATTTGCTGCGGTTACTAATTCGGAAGCTTTTAGCACTTCATTCCGTTCACTTGCGGCACAATAGACTATATTAATTTATGTTTTTATCTTTTGATATACAGAGCACCAGGAGTTTCAAGTAGTGATACTTTACTTTTTGTGCAACTATCCAGAGCATAGATTGCTATAGATGTTGCTGAGATAAGGAAGTGAATTACACAATGAGGCAATAACTATATGTGCACATTATAACCATATTAGTTTCAAGTATGTTTTTGGTTGTTATACTAGTTCAAAATAAAAAACCTCTGCACTGATTAGATTATGACAGTTTTGTAAGCATAAGCAAAACCAATTTCATCAACTGTAGCCTGCATGTTTTCTGTTGAGAATGGGTAAAGTCAGCATCAGACTATACAGCTGGTTTTGCCTATTCTGTTACAAATGAGCATCATCTTGCAGTTAAAAAAAAGTTTTCCAGCCAAGAACGAGAAAAAAAAGGGAAAGTATTTCATATCATGATTCCTAAATAATATTTTTTGTAGAGATCCATTGTTTACAGTGCACATAACATAACTATCTTTCCATGATAATTATTAGTAGGTATTCTGTATCAACCTGTTAAACTATATTATTACATATCGCTTATATTGCTTTAGATCTTAATGTCAGATATTCTTAATTGATTTTCAGACTTTATTCATCTGTGCAAAGTTAGCCTGACACCAGGGTCAGAATTGCCTGTTATTTCTATATTGCATAGTGCTTTGTTGGTTGTGGGCCTTATTTGGAATTTGGAGTACTGTAAATACAACTGGAAGGGGCAATTTTGTGTTTTGTGCGTGTATATATTTTTATATATATAATTATATATATATATATATATATATATATACATACATACATATATAGTAGACAGATTTAGGGGGTATTCAGTTAGGCTGTGAAAAGCCAACGTACTTTTCGCCTGTTTCAATTATCCCCGTATTCAATTTCAAAAACTTTTCGCCAGTGCGAAAAGTCTTTGTAAAGAAACGGGGATAAGTTTTCACCATGTAGTACATGGCGAAAAAAGGTGCATAATTGGGGTTCAGCGGTGCAGGCTTAAAATAAATAGCTTGCAGCCCAGGGAGTGTCCTATAAAAGTAATCTGTGTCAAAAATATAATAAAAAAATCCTCTGCACACCCCAAAAAATGTACTTACATTTTGGGGGCAAAAAAAAAAAAATTGGGGAACAAAGTTTTAAACTAGCAAAATTTGATTCAGGGGGGGTCCCCATGTATGCGGCAGGTGTTTTCTAGAATGCGGCTGGTAGCGGCAGGTGGATTTTTGACGAATTTTAAAAAATGACATTAGGGACTTAAAAATATGCTTGCATCCATTTTCATGTACCCCAAATTTGATGGGATAAGTTTATTTTAAAAAAAAACCTTCTTCTAAATCCGCATTTATTCACCTGCCGTGGCTAATAAAAACCCTGACTACCTTCAGCAGCCTAATTCGGGGGTACCCATAGTGATCCCTCATGTCAGGACATCTTTAGGGGGGTGACAGGATTTCCCGAAAATTTTATGGACTTTCGATACCTTTCCGCCAGGGCCACGTTTTCGCCGGATCCTAATTGAATACTGGGTTAAAGCGGGCAATGTAATTGAATACCCCCTTAGAGTTTCTAAGGGACTGTATGCCAGCTCAACTCTAAACTGCAGTGTAAATATAGAAAAGGCCAAAATTTGTGTGCTACATGTTTCAGTAGGGTTTGGTACAGGATGCCGATGCTTGGAATCGCAGCAGGTTTAGGATACAGACACCTGTCAATCAGTATCCTAATCCTCCCCCTCTCCCTAACCCTCCCTCCCTGCTGCCTAAACCCCCCTTCCCTTAGTGCACCTAGTGTGAAGTTTAGGGTTTTTAGATCAGAGTCAGGACCCGTGGACTGGGCTGACTGGTTGTAGCAGAATACTGGTGGTAGGATCAGAGGTCTGCTCATGGGTGAGACACATGGGGTAAATGTCTGGTGCCTTCAGAGAGGTCAGTTATAGGCACCCAGTCTGCCCCTGAAACCAATTGAGTGGAACTCAACCCCTTACTTTGAATGTAGGGATAAGGGGTTGAAACCAGTGATTGAAAACTCAGGGAACAGGACAGGGAGTAATTCAGATAATCAGTAGCCCTCCTTCAATCTGCTAACAGATGCTGCAAACTGATTATCAGAGCTGGTCACTGGTGCCTAAATCCTCAAAGTGGAGCCTAGATCCAGTACTCAGTCCCCAACAATAGGATTGAATACTGCAGCAGAAACTCAGCACAAACCCCAACACTCTAGGAAAGGACCCACAGAGCAACAACCACCATCGATAGAGGTACTGTTGGTATAGTGAGCCCCAAAGTAGGTCAGGAGCTGCAATGTTGAGTGCAGATGTGCCCACATACATCTATCCTCTGTGCGCTACAAGTCGAGCCACACAACGCGGGAGCTCAGTGTGACTCAGTCGGTAATGACTAAGCATCTTTTCGTGCGTCTTTTTTATATTCAAATGCATCTTATTCGCACAACGATGCGAATAGATAGCGCAAGCAGCTTCTGCTTACTAAAATGATATGCAGAATGCCTATATTCTGTGAGCGAGTGCAAAATGCTACGTTCGTGTCAGCGGCTGTTACACTGTAATGTAGTGTTAAGCATGCAGATACACCCGCACTCGCTATCAGAACATAGGCATGCCGCATATAATTTTAATAAGCAGAAGCTGCTTGTGCTAGCTATTTGCACCGTTGTGCGAATAAGATGCATTTGGTGGTAATAAGACGCATGAAAAGACGCTTGGAGCTACTTACACTTTACGGCATGGCGCAACTAGAAGGGCTGTTTAACGCACCAGGAGTCTAGATGTATGTATAAGCAATATAATGCAGGACAGAAGTAAACTTTAGTACAGTGAGGATAAAGTCCACTACAATGAGCACGAGAGATATGCTCAGGGAACTTGCTAGTAGATGAGGTTACTGTAAGCAAAATATTTGGCACTGAAAGTATTTAATACTATGAAAGTATTTTTAATGCCCAGGAGACTTCAGAATACAATTAGGCTGGAATCACAGAATAACACGGAGAGACAGTAGACAAACTGTATGTTGCAGCCAGAGTGGGACTGATGACTTTATTCGGAATGGGACCCAAGGTAACAGCAGAGTAGCCGGAGTGGAACCGGTGAGAGTGGTAGTCAGACAGAATGGAACCATAGACTTGGGCCAGAGGTGAACCGGTGAGAGTACCAACCAGCTGAACTGGACCGCAAGATTGGACCGAAGAGCAGCAGCCAGCCGGAGTGGGTCCAGAGATAGCAGCAGTCAGCTGGAGTGGAAACGCAGGCTTGAGCCAGAATGGGACTGGTGAGAGTATCAGCAATTAAGCGGACAGAGGCCAGTGCTGGAACACAGGTTGGTAGGTGCAGGCTGGAAGCAGCATACAGTGCAGTACTGCTGAGTGGATAGAATTGACTCAGGTAGCAGCTTGCAGGACTCCAGTAGCGCAGGTTCAGGCAGTGGATTGGAGTACTTTTCAATAGGGAGTGAGATTACTGGAAAGTAAAGAACCGACAAGGTGCTACTGTCAGGTGCAGGCTTAAATAGGGTGCTCTTGTCAGGGAGAGGATGGTCATGTGAGCGCAGGAGATATTTCTTTCCAAGGCAGCGTGTATATTTCTTTCCAAGGCAGCGTAACCTAGAAGGAGTAATGATTTTGGAAGCTATTGACTCACAGTGGAGCCCATTACACATAAACACATAAACTCTTGGTGGTATATTTACTAAAGTGTGGGTTTAGAGAAGTGGAGGTTGTGCCCATAGCAACCAGCCAGATTCTAGTTGTCATTTACTCTAGCACATTCTAAAATATAATGGCTAGAATCTGATTGATTGCTATGAGCAACACCAGGGTACCACAATAGTTATTGCATCACTTGATGACAATCGATCTGCAGATATCTTTCCTTTACTGATTATCTATCCACACCCTCAGCAACAGGATCAGAGGTTGCAGTGCCAACATCATACAATGACTTTGCAACTTCTGATACAGAAGAGACCATATTTAAAAGATACTTCTAAAAAAAAGATCGTTGGCAGCTGTAGAGAGGTGAGCACAAAGTAGCTAATGCAGAGTTAGAAGTAAAATGGGTGTAAAGTACTCAAATAAAATGTGTTCTGGAAAAATGGCGTATATTCACACATGTGCTTAGCTATTTACTGTACATCTTGAGATGCACGTTCCCTCCGTATTGAGTCTGGTTTACGAGAAGTCGTCATAGTGCACTTGCACCTGTCCTATGTTTAGGTACAACATATATGCCTCCTAAAAGGTGTATATACACTTGGGTGTAGGAGATTCAAATCCTGACAGCGGCAGCCCGGCAAGGGTGAAATCCCGATCATCCCTAAGGTAAGTATCGCTAACCTAATCCCCCCCCTAACCCTAACCCTCCCTTAGGGGTGCCTAACCCTAACCTCCCCCCCCAAGTGCCTAACCCTAATCCCCCCTCTAAATTCCTAAACCCAAGTCCTCCCCCCGGGGGTGCCTAACCCTAACCCTCCCTTCCCCTAGCCTAACCCTAACCTCCCGGGGGGGTACCTAACCCTAATTCCCCCCCGGGAGCCCTAAACCTAACCCCCCCCCCGCGGCTGTCCGCGACCGGCATCACTGCGATCGGGAAGCCGAGCGTCGGTCTTCCGCCGTCTGGTTAATGACAGGTGTCTAGATTTAGACGCCTGTCATTAGTACCACGACAGGATTAGAACGTCTGGAAGCTGGCGGTCGGGATTTGGACCGTCGGCTTCCAAACTACATCCTATACACTTCTGTACTGTTCACTTTATGTTAAAACTTGAAAATGTCACTTCTGAGGTTTGGAATTGGTCAGAACAGGTGTGGGAGGCTGAAGAGAAGACTTGGGAGGCGTGGAAGAAACTGGGTGGAATGAGCCAGGACCTCCTCATGTATTACTGTGAGGAGGTAGATGAACTGTAGTTGATGATGGGCTCGAAGGCGAGGACAGTAATGTAAATGTCTTTATTAAACAGCAAGTTGGAATGAGAACTGGAGATGCTGATATCTGACTGGGACTGATGATGTCAGGATTCCGGAGCCGGTATTTAGACCGCCTGCAACGCTGACTACATCCCATATACGACTATGGGAGATGCGGCAGTCTATTTAGTGGCAGAGGGGTGTCCCAGCCTGTGGAGTAATGGGAGATACGTTTTACATAATAAGTGATTTAATGCTATTAAGTTGAATTTATTTATCAAGTTAAAATGTTCATGCTTGCTGTAAACTGTAGGGGCAACAATGACTATCAGATCTTTGCAAGTTTTTTTATTATTCTTTAAACCTTTAGGTGATGTGTGTAGAGGTGAGGAAATAATATTGGTTTTTAAAAATACTTTAATTAGGTTGTGGGCGGTGCTCACCCTCTAATTTGTGGGGTTTGGGGAGGGGTGAGAAGAACTACAGAGTAGCTGGAACAATTGTTGTAAGGAGCAACTCCAGGTAAGGGAAGGGTGATAGTAAGTGATTTTGCAGCTTTAAAGTAACTGTGGTTACTAAACTACCTCATTGGTGGTCACTTTTGTGATAACCCGATACAGTTCAGGAAGTAAACAAGTAGCTTTCTGTATGAGGTGGTCTTACCTTCAGCAATCTATCTTCTGATCATCTTCTTGTTAACACAGAGAGGAGAGTAATTTGGTTACCACTCAATACATCAGGCCAATTGGTACCATATATATCTGTATTTTTTATTCACAGTAATATTCACCCAAGCAGTAAAACTGCATAATTACAATATCCCACTCAGTACATTACATTTGTAAAGTATATAAGATAAACAATTTAAGATAAAGTAAGTACACGGGACCCGGTGGTGTTTTATTTTATGGGAACTGCACGGACTTCGGAAAAGTCCACCTGTGACTTAAGTGGGTTATATCACAACAATAACATAGAACATTACACTGTAATTAAATGACCTTTAAACAGCAACATATATTTTAGAGAGTCAAACAGCAAATAACTTGGTCGACATCGACCAGGTTGGCCTGCATGCACGGACGATGGTCGATATCAATATCGACCATCCGTGCCTGCTCATCGACCATCGTTTAGTTGTTAGAAGGGGTTAAAAAAAGGACGATATAAACGATATCTTTATCGTTTATATCGTCCTTTTTATCTGACCGTGTGTATGCAGTTATGCACCATATCACTGTGCATGATGTTTGATCCTAATGCTGCATAAATTGTAGAGACTACCTCCCTGTAGGGTTCACTCTGAATATTAGCTGAATCAGTCCTTACTGCAGACTAAATAATGTGACTCTCACACTGACCTTTTTGAATCCAACGGGGATTGTCCTGTGTGTACGTATCAGACTGTCACTACAGGTTATTGCTGTCTCTCCTTAGCTGAATCTGGCTGCAGAGTTAGGCAGCTATTTAACTGAAGACAACCTTAGAGTTGGATGTAGTCTTTTATTTACGTTTAGCTGACTTCTCTCACTCCTTAATATCATTAACTGCGAGCACAAGTACTGTCAGTTTAAAGGCAATCCTAATGGTGGTAGTAAATGCTTAGTCTCTGAAGCTAACATGTGGCTATCCTTTACTAAATGCCACTCTACTGTCTTTCTAGTGAGGGCTCAGGGGAATTATCGTGGTGAGGCCAGAGTACTTGTTCAATTGCTATCTGGTACATGTGTACTTTACGGACTCATTGCAGAGAGAACCCAATTAAGGTTTTAAATGGTACTTGTGTGCTTTACGTACACAAGTACCGAAAGTCGTCCCCACCTAAAGAAGAAAGTTGTCCCCTCACGGGTTGTCCCCACCTAAAGAAGAAAGTTGTCTCATCACGGGCTCGCTGCGTTTGCCACGCTACGGGCTCGGTGGCTCGCTATGCTTTCCACAAGGTTATATCCCCCCTCTATGCAAACTTGGATGGTAGGGAATGACGCTGGACACTGGCTGCTGACGTCAGAGTCCTCTCCGTGAAGAAGCTTTAGACATTACCATGATTGATAATAATGAGTGTAGGACATTTGGGTTCTCTCTGCAATGAGTCCGTAAAGTACACAAGTACCGCTATCTTTGTCTTCTTCTAGATGGAGATCGATAGGTGAGCGATTTTGGGGAGTGTATCAGTCTTTCCTAATCGCATAGTAACACTCATCTCCCACACTGGTTCCAATCTGTAGTTGAGTCCTGTAGCTGCCAGGCCCACCTCCCCGCCTAGTCCCGCCTGTTGCCCACCTCCTGGCTACTGACTGGCACTATGGGGAACACGATGAAAGGCTGGGTCAGCTCTCCTCCATTCTGTCTTGGGTCTGCCTCCAGCAGCTGCCATCAATCAAGCAGTGGAAGTTCCCCGTCATCCAGCCACCGCTGGGAACACAACGCTGACTGGACCTGAGGTGAGTCCTGTCAGCGATATCCTCACCTTACACCAGGCTCCCTTAGGACTCTCTCAGCGGCACCGCCATGATGTCCCTGAGGTACGGGACGCTTAACACAGGAGCTCCGCTTTACTTAACTACCTCAGACGACACCTCAGCGGCACCCACGCGTCGTCCTTATAACAGCTGCGGTCGCGTGCGTGGCTCCTTCCCTCCGACCGCACGCACTTCTCACTCTCCCTGTGTACCGTTGGTCCACTATGGGGACAGTTCCCCCCCCTATGCTACGGCTGCAGTTCCAATGTCCTTAGCCACGTGTTCCCCTCACTGCCTACAGTCCCGTGAGGCATGCTGCTCCATGTTCCTCGTTGATGGGGTTAATGTATATAAATATAACTTAACAACTTCCCTATTTTGGATTTCTTTATAACTTTATCAGCGTAGCGATATTACTAATTGAAACTGGGTAAATATATATAGATCATTTATGAATTGCCATACCATACATATATTCATATAGCATTACTGTGTATTTATTTATTTATTTATTACCAGTTATTTATGTAGCGCACATATATTCCGCAGCTCTTTACAGAGAATATTTGGCCATTCACATCAGTCCCTGCCCCAGTGGAGCTTACAATCTATGGGGCCCATTTATTAAGGATCGCATTTTGCAATGCGATCAGGGCATGCAGTACCGCCTCTGATCGCATTGCAAAATGCGATCATACCGGCCGAATGTATGATCCGGCACATGCAGGGAGACGGGCTCCGAAAAGAGCCCGTCCCTGCGATGTGGCCGGAGCGCATTCCGGGCTACTGCGCATGCGCAGTCCCGAGGACTGCACATGAGCGGCGCCCATTGCCGGCGGAGGGATCTGAAAGATCCCTCCGCCGGCTGAAATGCGGTGAGTGCCCATAGGACACAGCGGCTAACGCTATCTTCAGATAGCGTTAGCTGCTGGGGTCAATATCGGGAATGCTTCGCATTCCCGATATTGATACATTTGGCAGCATCGCATCCCCCATAGAAACCTATGGGGGAGGCGGCTGCCGGCGGCAATGGAGGGATCGCAGCAGGTATCGGAGATACCTGCTGCGGTCCCTCCTTCATACATTCGGGGGATACTAAGTATTTGAGGTAAACCCCCGAAAACACCTCAAATGCACTTTGATAAATGGGCCCCTATATTCCCTATCACATGCTCACACACATACACACTAGGGTTAATTTGTGTTGGGAGCCAATTAACCTATCAGTATATTGTTGGAGTGTGGGAGGTAACCGGAGTACCTGGAGGAAAAACACGCAAGCATAGGGAGAATATACAAACTCCGCACAGGTACATACATAAATTGGACATTGAACACTTTAGGGGTATCACACTTAGGGTCTCATTCAGACCCGGTCGCAAGCGCTGAGCGCTCGCAACCGGGTTGATGTTTACCCACTGGGCATGCGCACATCGGAGCCGTCTGCAAAGTGCGCATGCGCGAGACCCGGCCAGCGACGGGCGCTCCGTTGCTATGAGTCTCGCACCAAAGGGGGCGAGCTGTCATTCAACATCAACATCGTTTGGTAGACGGGCAGGGGGGTTGCCGGCCAAACGGAGGCGTTACCGACGGAACGCTTGCCGTTTGGGGGCTGGCCCAAATGACATCAGCAATTATGTCAGTGGAGAGCTCCCTGCTCGATCAGAGCAGGGAGCTTCCTGGGGCTTGCGCTTGCTAAGACCCAACCTTAGGGTCATGTTTATGTATAAAAGCGTATGTATACACAAATTCAAATATTTAAATTTATTGAACATGTATACATGCATCCATAATCTATGTAGTAACTGTATTCTAATAGGTTAAGTGAATGTGAAAAGTGATCTTTCCAAATGGTACACAGATATAAAGACTTTCCTAATTGTTTGAATTGTTTGTGAACCAGTATTGGGAGGGTCTGGTCCTATAGCTGATTATGTATGAGTCAGCTTATTGTTCTTGGCAGTACAAAATTATTACTTTTCCCTGGAAAACACTGCTGGGATGGACACTATAAGGCTGTTCAGTTGTCTTGAGGGCTTATACAAGACACATTAGAACACACCTCCATATATTACTGTAGGTTGATTGAAAGTAAACACCTGTGTGGTCTGTATATGCTTTGCTATGTTTATTATTACTCAGTGGTAAGGTGACAGAGGTGGTTACAAGCTCCATTAGCCTGTCTCCTCAGTAAGGTCTTCCTTTTATTTTTTACCTTAAAAGAGAAGAAGGCAATCAAATGATTACCAAAGTGGCGCCACCATGGGGTGTATATATCCAATAATATTGTGAGCAGCTGTTAAAAATAGTCAGCAAGTCATAGAAATAGGATAAACAACGTAGGTAAAAACAGTGCTCTACAATAATGACTAAATACATAAATTGTAATCAAGTAAAATTTTATCTCATAGATTCATGAACAAATAGTAACAGCATAAAACACCTGTACATATATGAATAAAAAATAAAAATCACCCAATACACATAAATAAACATTCAGTCCCAAGCAATGGAGCATAACAGGGCTCGACAAATCCCAATCGCCATGGCGACCAAGATTTTAGTCCTGACAACTAGGTTTTACAAAAGCCGAGACAGGTCCAGTACAAGTAAAGCTAATTCAACAAAAAAAAAAAAAAGATGGTTATAGCAGTAGGCGAGGCATGCCTGACACAGTAGGAGGAGTGTGTGCCCACCACATTTAGTAAATGTGGCTCCGTCTCCTCCCTCCTGCAAGGCACCAGAACCTCCTCACTGCAGCGTGTAAGTGGGGGTGGGACAGCCGGACGGAGAGACCGACCGTCTCACGGCCATGCCACCACGCTGTGACTGCCCACCAGAGTGAATGGAGCCCACCCAGCTTGATTGTTGCTGGAGTACTTCTCAGGCTGCAGCATGGTGCCATGGCCGCCGTGGCTCTCCGGACTCACACCCGCGGGATCAACTTAGGGAGTCCATGCGGACCCAGTCCAACGGGGATGAGGGCTCAGAATTTTAAAGCAAGTGGCCGATACCCCTCCTAGCTCGCACAGCACGGGGTAGATAAGCATGCAACCCCTACAGTGCATGCTGTTACTTGTTGTTCCCCTACATGTTTCCTCAGCCTTGTGCATTGACTATAAAGGGAAAGTCCCTATGGTTGTATGGGGGAGCCTGCCATTCGCTCCACTGCAGGTTTGCAAATGGGTGAGTTGTGTAGGGCATTATTATATTGGGTATCCTGTGTGGTGGGTATTAGTTTCAGTACAGGGCTCTGTATTATGTACCACCCATCAGTAACTGCCCACCCATTTATGTGCCACTCGCCAATAACTGCTCCCCTAGCTGTATATGTGCTAGTCACCAATAAATGCCCCTCTGTCCTGTCTTCTGTCAGTGGTGTTATGAACAGTGAGGCCTGGCCTCATTCTGGAGGAGGGAATTACAGTGACCATCTGCCACACACACCTTTGTAATGAGACCTGCCATCCAGCTAACTCAGTGTAATCTCCATATATGTAAAGGACTCTGCAATATTTATCTCATAAAGGAGAGGTCTTAAATGGTCTAGACAATGGGTAGGCAACGTGTGGCACTCCAGCTTATATGGAGCTACACTTCTCAGCGTGCACTAGCAGCCAAATTGTTGCAGATTATACTGGTATGTGTAGTTCTACAGCAGCCAGAGGGCCACACGTTTGCTACCCCTGTCGCTAGTCAGTGCTAGATAGTTCAACCTTTGAAACAGATATGTGCTGTGTGCAGTGTTGTGAAAGGGCTTCACTGAATTTGGGGTATACAGTGTGGCATAATATGATTTGGCAACAGGCATGTGATAGAATCTGATGACCATTGAAGAAGCATGCTTGGTGGTCTGATGGCATGCAGGGAGAGTAAGGGGCATATATTTTAGTCGCGGACGATGGTCTGGCTCCTAAACTTTAAAGATGGCTCCTAGATTTTACAAAAATTTGTCGAGCCCTGGCATAAGCTCATAGGCGAGTCCGTAATTGGATATTTATATTAAACATCATGACTTAGGCCCATATTAATTAACAGGGCCGGACTGGCCATCTGGCAATTCTGGCAAATGCCAGAAGGGCCGATGCCAAGATGGGCCGGTCCGACTGCAGTGCAGAGATGCCCATCCTCCATCCTAATAAGGAACACCACTTGTGAAAAAATCACTCCCAAAATGGCCGCCGCCACATAGTGAAAAATGTAATGTAATGGCCAGAGGGAGAGTTGGGCTCTAGTGTTTGTAAAGCAGCACATTGGTTCCCTGGGAGCTGCACATCACAGGTGTACACCCCCCGTGAACACAAGAGTACCCTCCCCCCCCCGCGAGTGCACCCGATCACAACAGCCCCCCGCCAGTGCCTTCTCCCCCCCTCCCCCATGCGATCACAGGAGCACCCCCTGCCCGATGATAACAGCAGCACAGACCTGCAGGTAGGTGCTACTGGAACCCCTTTGTAAATGAATGGATGTGTGTGGGCACCCTGTTTTTTTAGTTAGTTGAAATACACAATCAATATATTTATACATAGGCTTCTATTTAAAATCATGTAATGCTAAAAATAAATGTTTAGATGGCACTAGACTAGTTAATATAGACATTCTGATATTATAATATTTAAATGCTTTGGTTTTTAATGTTCATATGGCAATATATTCATCTTGTGCACAATAAAATAAATACCTCCAATTATGTCCGGTGACAGGGTGGTACATGGGGTACACCCGTGCCGGGCCCCAAGGTCCTGAGGGGCCCCGCAGTAAAGAGGGCTCAGGGGCACAAACGCTGCTAATAGTGAACAATAAATTGACCACCCCCCACCCCCTCCCGGCGGCCGTTTGTGTATTCTATGAAAGCCAGTGGCCTCATCACTGGGTCCAAACAGAGTGCACCACAGTGTGGTGCTGGCGTATATCGCGTTGTGACGTAGTAACGTCACTCCGCATGACGCTGCATGGCTGCGCCGCTCCTTCCATCCCTCTCCCTGGACTGCCGCTGTTTACCCGCAGAGGAGCAGCAGCGAGGGAGGAAATCAAGCTGACCACCACTGGGCACACACGCAGAGGCCACACTAGTTCAAGCTGTGATGTGCCTGCAGTGCTGCACCTCCGCTGTCCCAGAGGCTGTTTGTGGGGATAAGTGTTACATCCATCACAGGGTATTTCTTTATTTTAAGATTTATATTGGTTACTGACATGAGAGTGAGTGCCCATTTTCCTCATTTTACATATAGCTCCAGTCACCATGACTGAGATAGTGACACCTTTGGTTCTTGATGGTTCAATGTGCACAAACTTTGTTTAAGAAACAAAATTATTAAAAATAAAGTATAAAATTACATATAAGCAAACATATATGAATTTCATGTATGCACACAAACTTTGTTTGAGCCACAAAATTATTGAACATATTGTATAAAATTACCATAAGGCTGTGTGTATAAGGTGTATATGAACCATAAATACATTCTGTGTTAGATTTGGGCCCTATTCCTAAGAAATCTAAATATGATATACAATTATACCACAATACGGAATATTCCGATATCCAAAATACCCTTGGTCCCAAGCATTTGGGATATGGGAGACTCAACCTGTGTGTGTGTGTGTGTGTATATATATATATATATATATATATATATATATATATATATAATGTATGTATATAGTTAAAAAAACAATCCTACAGCCTTATGCACATGTTGAGCTGAAGCATGGAGCTATATGTAATATATATATATATATATATATATATATACAGGAGAGATGTGTGGGATGTGTGGAGGAGGGGTCAAGGGGGGGGGGCAGAGATGTCATTGTAACGGGCCCCAAGATTTCTGTTGCCGGCCCTGCTTCCGATGTTTGGAATGCTTCTTCCATCTATAAAAAAATAAAAGTGCAAGCACTGTTGACTAGAAATAGAGGCGAAAAGACATAGGGGCCTGTTTATTAAAGTTATACTAAAATAAAGTCAAAAAGGGTGTTTTGTGTTTTCACGCCCTTTTGACATTATTGTAGTATTACATGAATGTACTAAAGGGCAATTGAAGTAAAATTCACAAAATTCTACTCCAACCCCTAATTATCACATATATTTAGTAAGCAGGTCACATTTCCCATAATTGTAATGGGAAATGTGTTCTGGACAAAAAGGTAGTAAAAATAAAATGTGAAAAAAATACCTGGGGGACAGTGAGTTCCATGCATTTCTGCAGTGTATTGGATCTCCCTGTATGTATCAAATAATATTTGCGGGACTTTTACCGAAAACAGATGTTTTCAGGGGAAACCCGCAAATATCAAGTATCCCCCGAAAGTACCATGGAGGGACCGCAGCAGATATATCTACATTTCCGATCACAGCCACAACTCCCACATAGGTTGCGAGCATACACTGTGGGGCAGATGTACTAAGCTTTGGAAAGGGATAAAGTGGAGAGTGATAAACCACCAACCAATCAGCTACTAAGTGTCATTTTTCAAACACAGCCTGTAACATGACAGTTAGGAGTACTTGGCTGTTTATCACTTTCCAGAGCTTAGTACATCTCCACAGCGACTGCGAGATACCTGCACTCTGCTCCTGGGGAGGAGACATTTCCCTCTTCCTTCCCAGTGAAGGGAAAAGGAAATGTCTGACAGTTGTCCACGGCTGGGCATAAACTGCCCAATTTGGCCGACCTTTAACTTACAGAATATCGCATCGGATGGCCATGCTGGACAATCCACCATGCCCGACCAATCGATATTTTACCATCGCCCGCGCACGCAGTACAATTATCGGGCGGATATTGGCGTTGAAGCTAGAAAACGTTATCTATGCAAAAGTCATGAGACAGGGTGGCAAACTGTCAAGGTAACAAAAGTTCTGGTGATGGGTTGGAACTGGGATCCAGAAGGATGGGTACAAAGTACCTAAGTCATTTTAGGGGCATGGTAGTATAGTGTTCACTCTAGGTCCGGCAGCAGGCATGGCGCCGGACCTAGTGCTAGGGCACCTCTGCGTGCCCCTTCGGCGCTCGCACGCTTGAATAGGGGATGTGGCCAAAAAGGGGGCATGTCTTTATGATGCATCCCTTTTAGTCACTCGTCACTCCTGGGAGAGTGCCCAGCACTTAAGGACATGCCGGGCAGCCCCCAAGCGATGCGGTCACAGTGAATGGATGGCATCCATTCACAGGCGGTGACCACTGCGCCACCATTTTGACCACCCGCGGGACACTGTGAGGTGGAGACAGAACCCGCAGGCTGTCTCAGCGGGGCGCCGTGCTGAAGGGCAGGGTGCTTTCTGCCATTCCGAAATAGGGCAGGGCGCTGCGCCCCGCTAAAACAGCCTAGCGGGAATGCTAGTAGTATAGGAGAGGTGTAACCAATATCTCCAATATTCAGCAACCACACACAACTCACACCTCTGCTTCACAGCGGCTCACACTATAATCATGCTGTAAATTAGTGGGAGTTGCCATGCCCGCCCATGTAGTCATGCACTCTCACCATACCCGGGCCTGCACAGTGTCTTGGTAGCCCTGCTGGGACCACCACTTACCAAATGTCTAGTTTCATCTATGTATGTAAGGGCCATTAAGGTGTGTGGCATAATGTGTAAGGGACACTACTGTGCAGTGTAATGTGACTAAGGGTCATTATTCTGTGGCATAATTTGAATTGTGGGTACTGTTGTGTGGTCACGCCCTTTCCCAGTGAGATTACAACCTGTTTTTTTTCTGAGCATGCCTATGGCATGCTCTTCCCCTCCTTAAGGTGTGGAGGGGGGCACCAATGCTCTTTGTGTACACAGAGCACCAAATTGTGCGGTTATGACTCTGCTTCGGTGTGTACAGATGTGTCCTCCTCTGTCCTAAAAATTCCTACAGTGAACGCTATCTAATCCTCTAAAACTGCTAAGATAGGGCTTGGTCAATTGGGAAAATGCCTTCCCTTTTTTTTAAGTGTGACCTACACCAATGAAGTGCCAGCTTTACCTAACAGATCCAACCAAATATTCAAATATCTGACTATGGCACATGTTTGAAGCCCCTGCAGGATGCAGTGACGTCACAAGGTGCAGCGGGGTGTCACTTGTCGAGGGGTGACACCAAAATGCAGACTCACCCTCAGTGACAGAAGCTGGGTGCTGCATTTCTAGCATTAAGTGCAGCACTCCTGACACTGACACTGTGAGGGTGCCAGCTGGCCGGCACTGCACACACAGGGCAGTCCGCACCTCCGGCACTCCCCCTTTTACTCCCCCCAAATAATAAGCACAAGGGTTCGGTCCACATGGCCATGCCCCTTCCACGCGTGGCCATGCCCCCTTTTCGGCGGCGCACGGGGCGCGGGACGCCACTGGCAGGATGAGTTCTGTTGTCTGAATTTTAATACAGAGGATGATGTATACTTGTATGTTGTTCTAATATTAATTATATTTGTAAGAGCATAGACTAAGCAGTGGGAGGAGTCAGGAATAGTAATGGGAGGAGTCTATGCCTGGAGCTACATGCTGACACCAAGGTGGGCCTGTGTGTTCTTTAAATGCCAGGGTCTATTTTTAGTCCCAGTCCGGCCCTGTTTATTAATGATCGCTATTGCCATGCAATCTGAGCATGACATTACCGCCTATGATCACACTGCAATATGCGATCATAGCGCCTGGATGTATCATCCGGTACATGCAGAAACACGAACTCCGAAAGGAGCCCATCCCTGCAATGTGCCCGGAGAGCTGTCAGCGCTGCTGCGCTTGCTCAGTCTCGCTGACTGCACATGCACGGCCGCCATTTCCAGGGAGTGAGGGAGTGTTCCGGAGGAACCGTCCGCCGGCTATTTATGTGTGGTGTAGCTTCCATTTGCTACAGCGGCTAACACCATCTTCAGATGATGTTAGCTGTGGGGGCCAATATCCGGAATGCATCGCATTCAGGATATTGGTAAATTTGGCAGCATCGCATCCCTCATAGGTTTCTATGGGGGATATGGCTGCCTGCGGGAATGGAGAGATCACAGCAGGTATCGGAGAAACTTAATATTTGTGGTTCACCCCCTAAAACGGGTGTTTTTGGGGATTATACCTCAAATATACAATGATAAATGGCTCCCATAGTGTTCTCGAGCAATGTGGATGATAGTGATTCCTTTATTTATCTGCATTTAACTTCAGCAGTCTTTTAGCATTTGTTGCAGGACAGGAAATAGTGCAATCTGCATCTGATAGCAAAGGCTGGTGGCATGGCCTGGAGTGCATGCCGGCGGAGTTGAGTGATTTGATGTATTTGGAATCTGCACACAATTGGGCTTTGATTTGCAGTTTGCACAATTACCACACAAATGTGGTCTGCTTTGTTATACTAACCAGAAACATAGGGCCTCCTTTTAGAGTTACATTGTGCCTTTTGCTTATGCACAAAAAATGAAAGTAGGCATGTATGCAGTATAGGCATTTATTGCATGGGAAAAAGGACATATGTCCTGTTAATGTCAAATAGTAAAATTGAACGAAGTACAATAAGACACTTTCTGCTTCCATCAGTATTGAAGGTCCAATCTACTTTGTCTAAATGGTGTTATTGATGTCAGGTCTTGCTGTAAAAGTCTGATTTAAATGTTCCCTGCAATCATGAGTATCTGCATAACTGCATTTTTCTATCTTATGTGATACATATTGTAAACAGTTTGTGAATCTTGCTGATGAGACATTTCTCATTTGTGCCAAATTTAGAAGAGTAGATGCTGCATGTGGAGTAAAATGTATCCTAATACTACATCTTCACTTTTACTATTCCCGAAAAAGCAGCTGTTGATACAACTATTAAGCATTTTGGTAGTGATCTTGCTATGGTGTCCAATTGGGCGCTGTAGTATGAGCTGGTCTGTTGGTGTCTTCATGTTTTTGTGTCAGGACTCCTGCTGCACAACCAACAGCCTCTGAGCAGTATATATCAAACAGTTCTTATAATCTGGTACAGTATGCCCAATGCATGAAACTTACTCATACTTTTCTTGAGGTCAAGAAAGGCCTGTTCAGTGTATACAGTATGCTGGCCACAATCTGTTTTTTATGATGAGACTAGCTCCTGTAGAAGTCATGCCAGAGTAGAAAACCCGTGTCCAACTCCTGCAATACCCGCTCATGCCTAGAAGGTACGTATTTCATATTGGTTTTGCGGCAGTATCGCATCTTCAATTGGAAACGTATATACATTTATCAGGGGTTGTGTTTCATTTATTTTGGACAGGCAAAACAAAATCCCCGAAATCAGCCCCGTTTTTGTTGCCGCTATTGCGAAAACACACAGGTTTCACAAATTCTGTGTGTTTTCGGATGAAACCAAGCTATTTTTCTTGCGAAAAAAAGCTGTAATTGGATGTCCAATAGTGACCATTGGACAAAACACACGTTAAAAGTGTTTTGTTTTTTTCGTGAGAAATTTACTGACTAATAGGATACCGGCCATAGTGTGATAACCTGAGTAATTACTGCAGAATAAATCACCTGTCGTACACAAGTTAGTGATGTTATAAAGTATAACATAAAACCAGCAGATAAAGGACTGAGAGCCTGATTCAGACCCGCTCGCGAGTGCTGTGCGCTCGCAAGCGGGTCGATGTTGGCCCAGTGCGCATGCGCACGACGGAGCCGGCTCCGTCGTGCGCATGCCCGAGACCCGGATAGCGACGGGCAAACCGTCGCTCCGGGTCTCGTACCAAAGGGAGCATGCTGTCGAGTCGCTCCGGGTCTCGTACCAAAGGGAGCATGCTGTCGATGTTGAGTGACAGCACGCCCCCTTTGGTGGGCGTCCCGGGGGCGTGGCTGCCCAGACAGAGGCGTTCCCATGGGAACGTCTACAATCTGGGGCCGGCCCCACTGACATCACAAGTGATGTCAGTGGGAGTGCTTTCGGCTCTGTTTGAGCCGAAAGCACTCCATGGCTTGCGGCAACGAGACCCTACCACAAGGGTCTCGTCGCAAGCCCGATGGTCGCGATGGTCTTGACCATCGCAACCATCTTCCTGGCCGCTCGCTATAGCTGTGGGTGGTCACCCACAGCTATACAAGCGGCCAGGAGGCTGCTCTAAAAATCAAGAAGGACGGCCCTGATTCAGAGCGAGCGCTCTGTCAGAGTGTCCAGCTCTGAATCTGGCCCTGAGATACAAGAAAATTAGCAGAGAGGGAGAAGGTCATTACCACTTCTAATTTTTAGAGGCTTTAGTAAATCTATCTCCTAGGGGTATATTTACTAAACTGTGGGTTTATAGAAGGGGAAATGTTTCCCATAGTAACCAATCAGATTCTAGCTATTATCTTATAGAAGGTGTTGGATAAATGATAAGTAGAATCTGATTGGTTGCTATGGGCAACATCTCCACTTCTAAAAACCCGCATTTTAGCAAATATACCCCCTAGTTTCTCCTACATGTGAAGTTAGGGTTATGGCCTGCCAACTGCTCTGGTAACAAAAAAACAAACAGTAATATATTCCTATATATATTTTTATTGCAAATGGAACATATCAAAATATTGTTAATAATGGCTATGTATGAGATTTATATAAAATTCTTATCTGTGAAGTGAGGCCTTGTTGTCAAGCTTAAATAACTACTTAATAGCTATTATAAAGAAATGAAATATTGACCGAGATATTCAGTATTTTATAGTGACAGTTTATCTGGTTTTTAATTCTCTGTTCAATGATCTGTTCAATGAATGTAAAATTTAGTTTGTGATGTTGTAGAGGAGATAGAATATTCCTGAATGTAGATGTACTGTAATTCACACCCAGGTCAGGATTTTCCCCCATATTAGCATTTACATTGGCTCTATGAGTGACATCTCAGTAGGAAAATATTTTTATTTCTTTGGGAGTTCATTTCATACTTTGAGATTTGTCTGTTTTTGCAACCTATCTATGGTGCAGCTACACAAGCTTTCTGTTTTCATTATTTTGGGGAATTGTGTTTACATTTTGTTTATTATTATTATTATTATTATTATTATTATTATTATTATTATTATTATTATTCCTTTGTTACCTTAGGGGGGGTATCCACTAGACGATTAAGTTGAACGATTGATCGTTCAATCGTTTGCAAATTGTTTGCAAAAGTGTCTAAAACGACCAGCGATGCGCGTGCCCGCTGGTCGTTTACACATCTATCATCTTTCCAACATGCTGGTCACCCTGACGATATAGTCAGGTTCAGCATGTTTCCAGATGACTGATGACCCTGCACTGAACGTCTGCTCGTTCAGTGCAGGCTCATCACACGACTGACTAACGACTGAACGATTACAATGTCTTAATCGTGCAGTCGTTTTCAGATCTTGTAGTGGATACCCCTATTAACTCATTGTGGCTACTTAGCCATATTAAATTCCATTTAATAATAATCTGTCTGTGTTCCTAATTAAGATGCTATAAAGTTTGGTTACGATCACTACATAATTGTAAAGCAGGGTATTATTTGGCTAAAAATAACTCTGATTTAAAATTGATTGCAGTTTTATATAGGGAAGGAAGGAACTAAGGCTTCATGTATGAGTTCAGGCTTTGAAACAAACCTGATGGGGAATAATTTATTTGGAAATAATAGCAAATATAAATGGGATTTTAATCATTGCTAGACAGGCTAAGTGGTTTTGCTGTGATTACCTTTTGTCCCAAGCATGTCACAGAGGATCATTCAGGACCTTATGCCTTACAAGGTGTTCACGAAAAGATCTACTACTAAGGACCACAGAAAAATAAAGTATAAGTCCTATAAATTGTTCATGAAACTTGGATGACACAGGCACTGTTCTTCACTTTTTTTTTACACTTGTATTAGCCCATTTAAATCTTACCATAGAAATATCACTTCTGTTTTATACAAGCATTATAAGTGAGTATATGTGAGTGTGAATGTATGTTTCAATAAAATTATACCTTCACGATGTGTGAATCTAGTCTAGAATATTTTCATATTTATTTTGCAGGTGAACTAGAGGTACCAGTGGGCCCTTAATGCCGATGCATGCTGGTACTTGTGGTTTTCCAAGTACCAGCATGTGGGGGAGGCTTGCTGGGACCTCTAGTTCTCCAGTAAAAGACAATTGTATTAAAATCTACCTTTAGTAACATTGTCTAATAGAGGATTGCAGTTTATGGCACAGGGGAAACTTTATTGTGGAAAATTGATAAATTCTAGTAACAACCAGTTTCCAATAACTTTTAGAAATTACATGTCCATGGTAATCTCTAAGAAAAATAGTAGATGATCTAAAAATCAATACATAAACCCCTTGGCGCTTTAAACAAAAACTTAAACAATAGTTTACTTGCAGCTAGTGAAATATGTGCAGAAGCTAAAAGAAAACCAATAGGTCACTGCGCTAGGTAACTAAGATTATAATTGAAATTAAAATAGTCCCAGATGAAGGAGATGAAACACGTTGATGTTCAACTGCTCTGCCTAATTGTTTCCACCTGCTCCCTCACGCTGTGTGTGCACAGCTGCATTCCTCTGGATACAGACTATTTTCTACAGGCAGTGTTCTTAGGGATAAATTTACTAAGCTCGAATGACATTGAATGAGGCAATATCGGCCGTGAACTGCATAATTGGAATCTACTAAAGGCTAAACTCTGCCAACTTTTCTCCATGCAAAAAGGAAAAATCGGTCGAACACCTGAAACTTGGACGGGAACATGTTTATGGACAATTACACCATCGGTCCAACTTGGCAGCCTTTTGCCATAGACATCAATAGGACCTGGAAATTTACTAAGGATTCGTATTTGTTATAACGGCCGAAATATAATGCAAAACGAACCCAAATAGAAATCTCAAATAGAACACCTGTTTCCATTCGAGTTTCACATCTCAACCGACACAGATGCATGCACAGATCAGGAAGATCCGTGATACATGCATCTGTGTGTAAAAAAATTAAACACAGTTTCACAGAGAGATCAGTGAGATCCATCTGTGCTTCTGTGTTAAAAAAAAAGTGAAAACCATGTAAAAAAATGGTGTGGCCCACTCCCCAAAAGAACAACCAGCATCGGGCTTTGGAGACCCAGTACTGGTTGTGCTAAATACAGGGGACAAACTACATAGGGGTCCCTTGTATTAAGCACATCCAGCACCAGCTATTCAGAACTAGCCCTGATTGCCAATATACAGGGGACAAACGACGTAGGGGTCCCCTGTATTTAGCATATCCAGCACTGGACTCTGATCCGGTCCTGGTCCTTGAAATAAAGGGGAAAAAAATGCATAGGGTTCCATAACCAGCACCAAACTTGTTCTAGTTGGGGGGTAATGTCACAGCTAGGGGAGCCCTTTCACCGGCTACCAAAGCATTACCCCTGACCACTAGACAGACCAGGCCTGGGATCCATGGGGAGGAGCTGGGGACACCCCCAATAAAAAGGGGACCCCCTCTCCAGGGGAGTGTAGTTTGGTGCAATTGATAGTAGTAAAAATATTGTCTTTTGCTGTGGAACTACAGGTCCCAGCAAGTCTCCCCCGCATGCTGGATTTTACATTACCGGCCTGCTGGTACCTGTAGTTCCACAGCAAAAGAAATATAAAAAAACACAGAACACACACACCGTGTGTGACTATAGAGTCACTTTGGGCCTTAACCCCAACGAGTGAACAAATGGCTGGGTCAATCTCTGGGGAAAAGAGGGCAGGGATATCGTGTATACAATTATGATTATAGCGACTATTTCTTCCTCTTTAATGAGTGCGGTTTGGATTGCGAATTGGGCTAACTGGTCATTTGCAGTTCATTATATTTGCCACTTCTAGAGGACTCTGACATTCTAGTAACCACCTCTGACTCCCAGTCTACAGAGGGACCATTAGCCTCATTATATTCGTGAATGAGAGGCGCTGAAGTCTGCTGTAATCCTTATGGGAGCAGATCTGCGAGTGCTGCCCATCAGAGGCAGGAAAATTGTACCAGTCGTGGGCAGGAGATGGTGGCATAGTACGCTTCATGGAGGTATTCCACTTTCGGGCAATACCTGAGAATCAGATGTTTTTTCCCAGAACAGTAAAAATATTATTCAAATGTTTAGTTTTTGAAAAAGTATTTTTTCTCACTATTTTTTGAAAAGGCAGGGGGTGATGGAGAATATTGGAATATGCCATCTGAGCTGTCCCCACTGTCCTCAGGGCTGACTTGGACAATTCACTTTTTCATTTTAATTATCCCCTCCTTTGAGTAGGAATTCTCCTGTGTCAGACTCTTCTTGGGTTGCCTGGAGATATTGTTGAGAGATGTGGACAAATGAAGAGAATCCTCCACCTCTCAGCTCGCTAAAGTAAAATCTGAGCTAGGGGCAGGATTTGGCATACACGTGACCATAGGGCAAGGAGGCGGCTCACCCCCACGTATTTTAGAGGTGCCACTGGAGTGGCAGACAGTGAGGGGCGGTGTATTGTAGCTATAGGCTGCACATCCCTTGCATTGCATGATGGAGGAGGAGGTGTAATGTGCGGTCTTTAAGTTAAAAGACCGCATATTACACCTCTTCCTCTGTGCAGTGCTGGGGCTATGCAGCCTATTGCTATAATGGACAGTCTCTGCCTCCTGCTCCACTATGGTGCCTCCTACTTCTTCCTGGTTGTCCCGCCCTCCTCTTCTTCCATGGTGATGGCTTCCTCCTACCTCGTGCTATCGACCAGCCTCCACCCTGTAACAGGTAAGTTGGAGGGGGGTGTCCAAGCTGGATTAGTGGCTGAGACGGAATCAGTGTAAAAATTAGCGTGTGTGACGCCATCTTGCGAATGGCAGCTAGACTCCATCTTAAAAATAAGAATCTGCAAGACGCCATTTTGCGACCAGCGCCATTTTAACTTACAACTCACGAGCTAAGTACAGATGGCAATGTTTTTGATAATCTACCAAAAACAACTAGAAAAACAGCCTCCTGAGAAAAGTAAATAGAATAGACAATACACCAGAATACTGTGAGTGTTTTACATACAAATTGGGAATCCCGGTATATAGACAAGTATAGTTGTGGCAATTGTAATATAACCCAGACATTGATCTACACAATTGAATTTGTCTGAATCCTAAGCAAGTTTTAGTCTTACTCCCAGACAGAATGGCCCCAGCTTCACAGCTGGAGGTAACACATTTGCATTGCAGTTTGAAACTGTAAGTAAGGAATGAGATATGTGTGTGTATGTGTATGTGTGTATGTATATGTGTGTATATATATATATATATATATGTGTATATGTTAAGTCCATCATAGATAGAATCTCATGCATAAACACCGCATATTACGCACAGTTGCGCTGCTAACATGACGCTCAGTAGCGAATGCACAATATCCTGCATGCGAACGCTGTTTATTAGCTGCATGCATGCACATCTGCCCCAAATCAGATAAACCTAACTAGCGTCTTTTCCCATATCCCTAATACTTACATAATGCACACTTACACAAAAGGTTCCATAGCTATAAAGTAAAAGATCCAAGTTATATTCATTTATTACAAATGCTGTGAAATAAAGACTATTTTGGTATCTAAGGTTTAATACATGATAAGTAAGCTTTGTTTGATATTATACTGATCTGCACTTTATCCACAGCTTTCCGGTATCAACGGTGTGAAGATCGGAACATGCGTTTGCAACTTATGGACCGTTAAGACATAAAGAACCAAAATGTATTTTTGTGAAACCAACAGCCTAGATTTGCATGCAGGGGAAATAGAGGAGGCAACAAGCTGTTAGAGGCTGTTCTGTGTCCATTTGAACCAACCTGTTAAATGCCCTGTAACAAATGCACCCGCACTGGGAACCAATGGGATCAGCAACAAACTCCTCTATTGTGTTGTCTATTTCTGGGGGGGTTATAAATATGTGTGCTCTGACCCTGGGTTGCTAGTCTATTCTGCTGATTGCTGATTGACGGAGGTCTCTTGCTGATGCCGGAATCTGGGCCCAGAGCGCTTGCGTATGTATGACTGTATCTTGGGTCTGTATAATTCTTTGCGCTAAATTGTACTTAGATCACAGCGTGTAACTGACTGCACTTTACTTGAATAATACTTTGTGCTTTGGAACACATGTTCGAGGTCTAAAGTCTTTATTTTACTGTATGACTGCGTACGCAAATAGCATCAATTTTAGAGGTTTATAGGCAGGGTTTAGAAGGTATAGGTAGGTGCGTATAGAGGTTGAAATTCAATATCCTTAGGGGGGAGGGAATGAGAGTGTAGTGAGCGTCAAAATCTAATTACATCTTGCCCCCAACCCAACATAAATTTGTTCTGATGCCCCTATATGTGACCAACATGCGTGCGCAACTGCTACCTAGGTCTGTGGGACAGGAGAATGAAAATAGTTTTCTCATTTCTCCTCCGCATAGTTGGGAAGCTTGCATACCTTGTCCCACCAGCTGTTGCTAAGTAGCAAGCCTCCCAAAGAACAAAATGTGCTTTTCCACAGTACACAACAAACATACAACAAGTAAGCATCTATGTAAACTTTAAATAGATTCCAACTAGGGTGCCTTGAAGACCGACTTTAAGAACTTCTGGAATAGAGTAAGAGAGCAAGTAACTCAAACTTGCCTAAGGTCTGGGAGGCTCCCAAAAATCGCGTGGCTCTCCCTGCCACCCGGAAAAGTGAGCAACTCTCCTGGCCGGCCCAAAATCAGCTGGGAGAGATGGTCTGGCCTAAGCATTGGGGAATTCTATTCAATTTATTTACTTAGATTACACCAATAATAGCTCAGCTTATTTAATATTAGGAAAAGTCTAAAATGTTTTTTTTGTGAGAATAGGTTCTGCTTCTCTTACCAGAGCAAACACGCACAGATAAAAAAGAACACAGGGCATCAGTGTGTTTGCAGTACACTTCCAATCTTATCTTAAAAAATGTAATGTTCTGCTAAAAACAAGCCCAAGGTTTAGTCCAGTGGTTCACAAACTGCGCATGGCTCCCTGGGATGCCGCAACATTGTTCCCGTGGGGGGGGGGGGGGGTTGGTCTTGGCGGCCAGTGGCCTAAAGAGGCCAGCCAGCGTTTTTTTTTTGCAAGAGTGGGAGTGGGGTTGGTGGCACAGAGTGGAGCAGAGCGGCGGGGGGGGAGGCTTGCAATGAGCGGGGGAGAGCTGTCACTGAATCCTGAGGCTGCCTCTTGCTGAATGGTGTCCTTCAATGCAGAGCGTTGTGTGAGACCAGACAGAAAGTGTCTGGTCTGATCTGAAGAGGAATGCTGCAGGACAGCGCTGATTATCGCAACTAAAGGTAAGTAAGTGTGGGGACATAGAGACGTGCAAATGGAGAGACATGGAGGGGGCAATGGGAAAGACTGAAGGGGCAGTGGGGGAGAGACGGAGGGGGCAGTGGGTAAGAATAGCACAGTTTTTCAATTCTTTATTAAATACTTATTACATTATTTTGACCCAACTACTAAAAAAACCAGGACTGCTATGTAATTATTTTGGCTTAGCGGGTGCCTTGAAAAAATTATGGAGACCCTAAGGGTGCCTCAAATTGAGAAAGTTTGGGAACCACTGGTTTAGTCTATGCCAGAGATTCCCAAATGCGTCCTCAAGGCTCCCCAACAGTTCAGGTTTTAGACATATCCATGGTTGAGCACAGGTGACAGTCCGTGAATTTGATTTAACCACCACCTGTGCTCTATCATGGATATCTCTAAAACCTGATCTGTTCGGGAGCCTTGAGGATCACGTTTGGTAACCTCTGGTCTAAGCTTTTAGCAATTATTGTGTATAAGCCCAGAAGGCTAAGAGCTGGTCTAGAGCGGGACATTTGTGTTGTCAGATTGAAACCATATGCATTAATCTGAAACTTTATGAAATCACTTTTGAACTTCTGTTATTTGATACTGGTTCTCTCTTTGCTTCTGCACGTTTTATCTCGCAGCAGCTGTACCTCTGCAAGCATGAGAACATCTACATGCATTATTAATGTGTGCTATTTTGTGTTGGCTGAGGTTTCGCACTTATGAAATGTTTGATCTTTTGAATTATAGAAAGTCAGCCAAACAAATGCTACAGGGGCAGGTGCTCTTTAATCCACCTGTTCATAACCGTGGGTACAAATGCTCCCAAATTAAACACTGATTGAACTCCCAATACCCCTAGTTAAACTGTACTTTTTATTTTCATGTTATAATATCCTTTTTATAATTAAAGGGAAACTAATCACATTTATTTGATTATGCAATTAATTTTTGTTCTGGAAGATAAGGTGTTGGTAATGATTGGAGAATCATCATTCACAGGCTCTTATAGTTAAATGTAACTTTTGGTTGAGTAGGAATTCTTAGTTTTAGTAAATACTGTATACTATGGCAGACTGTTGCAAAATTAACTGGTAAGACTGCTGTAATCAATCCGGTGCTGTTTGTGGTGTCACACTGATGCTATTGACTCCCATGTTTAAAGCACAGTGTCTAATCTCTCCAAATAGAAATCCTTCTTTCCTATAAGTTGGAGCTGATGTTAGCCAGTGGTTCTCAACCTCAAGTTTTCCTAACATGTCATGATTTAAGGATTTCTGTCTATACAAATATGTGGGATAATTACTTACCCAACATACAGGGCAATTCAATTTGGAGCGAAAAGACAGTTTTTGCGATAATTTCGCACCGATGACGTCATTTTCGCTGGTTTTGGTTTTACGCCGTATTCAATTTCAAAGACTTTTCGCAGGTTCGAAAAGTCTTTGAAAAAAAACGGGGCTAACTTTTCACCACTGAATAGGTGGTGAAAAAAAGTGCAGAATTGGGGTTTAGGGGTGCAGGCTTAA
The DNA here is from genome assembly GCA_031769625.1 of Taudactylus pleione. Taxonomy (NCBI): domain Eukaryota; kingdom Metazoa; phylum Chordata; class Amphibia; order Anura; family Myobatrachidae; genus Taudactylus; species Taudactylus pleione. The sequence continues at coordinate 247,790 of JAUIMM010000054.1, forward strand.
AAATAGCCTGCATCCCTGGGAATGTCATTTTAAAAAGTTTTTAAAAAAAATAGGGACACCCCAAAAAAATTATTTTAAATTTGGGGTGAAACAAAACAAATTGGAAAAAAAGTGTTTAAAAATAGGGAAATAAGTTCAGGGCTATTCTGTAAGTATGCGGCAGGTGTATTCTAGAATAGGCTATTAGCGGCAGGTGCATATTTGCAGAATTTTTAAATGAAGACTTTAGGGACTTAAAAATATGCTAGTACCCATTTTCATGTACCCCAAATTTGATGGGACCACTAAAAAAAACGAAAAAAATAACCTAAGTGCTCTTCTGCAACACTTCTTCAATGTTGGGAAAAAAAACCTGCTTCCGCTATTTAAATCCCCGACTTTCATTTGCAGGCTAAAACGGGGGTACCCATAGTGATCCCCCATGTTTTTACAGTTTTAGGGGGGTCCTACAATTTATTACAGGAAAATTTCGTATTTTTTCGCAGATGCCACTTTGCATATTCCCGTTTTCGTAGCTTTTATATTGAATAAGGGGATAAAGCGGGCGCGCGCCCGATACTTTATCCCAGGAAAATCTCCGATGTGGAGCGAAAAGTCCAGCACAGACTTTTCGCTCCCATATTGAATACCCCTCATAATATATTAACTTGCCTGTGCATGATTAACGAAATCCCCAAAACATGACCTGGTGGTACTTTGTGACTAAAGTTAAGAACCCCTGATGTAAGCGATTTCTTAAAATGCTGGTATCTGCGTTTTAGACAAGTGTCCAAATTGATCAATAAAAAAAAAACATCTCCAGGTAAATTAGAAAAAAATGCTTGGGGCATATTGAATTACCCGCAGTATGTACAGCACAGGGAAGGCTCCAGGTTTAACATCTGGACCTATAGAATTATTCAGCATTTTCCACGCGCAGTAAAACTACGAGAAATTTGCTGTACCCCGTAGATTCTACTTAAGTGCTGCAATCTATAGGTTTCACCGCACCTTAAACCCCAGAGCAAGCATGGCCAACCTGTGGCTCTCCAGCTGTTGTGAAACTACAAGCCACAGCATACCCTTCACAAATCAGCTGGTAAAGCATGTTGGGACTTGTGGTTTCACAACAGCTGTAGAGCCACAGTTTGGCCAGGCCTGTCTCATAGTGTGCATTTACTGTGTAAATGATTTTTATTTGCAGCTTCTGAGGCTGGGTACACATCTAAACGACCAGCAATCGTGCCGATGTTCAGGGCAATTGGTCTTCACCCTGGACATCGCATGATTGCCGGTACACACTTAAAAGATGTAATGATAGATGGAACAATCACTGTTCCATCCTTCATTAACTTGTACAGGCTCACATGCGATAAAAAGTTTAAAAAAAAAATAGGGACACCCCAAAAAAATTATTTTAAATTTGGGGTGAAACAAAACAAATTGGAAAAAAAGTGTTTAAAAATAGGGAAATAAGTTCAGGGCTATTCTGTAAGTATGCGGCAGGTGTATTCTAGAATAGGCTATTAGCGGCAGGTGCATATTTGCAGAATTTTTAAATGAAGACTTTAGGGACTTAAAAATATGCTAGTACCCATTTTCATGTACCCCAAATTTGATGGGACCACTAAAAAAAACGAAAAAAATAACCTAAGTGCTCTTCTGCAACACTTCTTCAATGTTGGGAAAAAAAACCTGCTTCCGCTATTTAAATCCCCGACTTTCATTTGCAGGCTAAAACGGGGGTACCCATAGTGATCCCCCATGTTTTTACAGTTTTAGGGGGGTCCTACAATTTATTACAGGAAAATTTCGTATTTTTTCGCAGATGCCACTTCGCATATTCCCGTTTTCGTAGCTTTTATATTGAATAAGGGGATAAAGCGGGCGCGCGCCCGATACTTTATCCCAGGAAAATCTCCGATGTGGAGCGAAAAGTCCAGCACAGACTTTTCGCTCCCATATTGAATACCCCTCATAATATATTAACTTGCCTGTGCATGATTAACGAAATCCCCAAAACATGACCTGGTGGTACTTTGTGACTAAAGTTAAGAACCCCTGATGTAAGCGATTTCTTAAAATGCTGGTATCTGCGTTTTAGACAAGTGTCCAAATTGATCAATAAAAAAAAAACATCTCCAGGTAAATTAGAAAAAAATGCTTGGGGCATATTAAATTACCCGCAGTATGTACAGCACAGGGAAGGCTCCAGGTTTAACATCTGGACCTATAGAATTATTCAGCATTTTCCACGCGCAGTAAAACTGCGAGAAATTTGCTGTACCCCGTAGATTCTACTTAAGTGCTGCAATCTATAGGTTTCACCGCACCTTAAACCCCAGAGCAAGCATGGCCAACCTGTGGCTCTCCAGCTGTTGTGAAACTACAAGCCACAGCATACCCTTCACAAATCAGCTGGTAAAGCATGTTGGGACTTGTGGTTTCACAACAGCTGTAGAGCCACAGTTTGGCCAGGCCTGTCTCATAGTGTACATTTACTGTGTAAATGATTTTTATTTGCAGCTTCTGAGGCTGGGTACACATCTAAACGACCAGCAATCGTGCCGATGTTCAGGGCAATTGGTCTTCACCCTGGACATCGCATGATTGCCGGTACACACTTAAAAGATGTAATGATAGATGGAACAATCACTGTTCCATCCTTCATTAACTTGTACAGGCTCACATGCGATAAAAAGTTTTAAAAAAAAATAGGGACACCCCAAAAAAATTATTTTAAATTTGGGGTGAAACAAAACAAATTGGAAAAAAAGTGTTTAAAAATAGGGAAATAAGTTCAGGGCTATTCTGTAAGTATGCGGCAGGTGTATTCTAGAATAGGCTATTAGCGGCAGGTGCATATTTGCAGAATTTTTAAATGAAGACTTTAGGGACTTAAAAATATGCTAGTACCCATTTTCATGTACCCCAAATTTGATGGGACCACTAAAAAAAACGAAAAAAATAACCTAAGTGCTCTTCTGCAACACTTCTTCAAGCAGCACAGCCAATCGCATGATATTGCATGCAACCGCGGGAACGTGCAAATTGGGTATACACACTGCACGATATGCCCGATTTGTCATTCCCATTTGGCTAAATCGGCCAAATCGGGCCGATATCGTACAGGTGTGTATGCACCCTTAGACTGTGAGGGAAAATCCTTGTTAAACACAGATGCAGGACCAAGGTGACAATTAGCTGCGAGGTAAACCCCGCACCTAATTGGGTATGCCCCTTTGTTTGATAAGATACTGTCTTACCAAGGGGTCTGTTTACTAAGCAGGTTATGAGACAGAGTGAAAAGTGATAAGTCTGTGATAAGGTGCCAGCCAATCAGCTCCCAACTGTCATCTCACAGGCTGTGTTTGAAAAATAACAGTTGGGTGCTGATTGGCTGGCACCTTATCACAGACTTATCACTTTTCACTCTGTGTCATAACACTGCTTAGTATATAGAGCCCCAAGTGCCTTAAGCGTAAACCGTGAGATTTAAAAGTGCTTCACTATTCCAGCTGCAATAAATAAACTCTCTAAATTAGGCATGAGCACAGCTGAAGCTGGAGAAGCACCAGCCTAAAAAGAGCCCATGTGATGCCACCCTGCCATATTTCTAGAGCAGTTTAGTCCCAATAAGTCATATAACTGCACCATTAATCAGCGGATATTTATCTCTCTTATGGGCCAGAGAAAGCGATATGCCAGTAGTTTTGCACATAGATTTTCCTCAGTATTTTTCAAATCAAAATGAATCCTACATATGTGAGGTCTGTTTAATAGCTTTACTCTGATGGTTTCATTATTGCCAAACATGTCTGTCTATAAATAAGCTCTGCCGTCTTTAGCTGTAAATGTAGTATTTGTTTGGAATGTTGCCAAAGTTGTACTTTCTGTGTTCACTGTGCTCCAATTTTAGTCCTTGGCAATCAGTGTTGTCTTACAATAAATATCAAGAAAAGTGGTCCCAGTGTAAATGGAAATGGATTAGTAAGAGGGTGAAATGTCCTAGTACAGAGAAGCTTTTTTGGTGGCTAATTATGCGGCTGCGTCGTACGTAAAGTGGCTGTACTTGCACCCAGGCATGTAAGCCAGATTTACTACTTTATGCTAATGCAAGACTCCGTAGGGTCACTTGAGGGATCTGTAGGTCCGCAAGCGAAAAGCCGTTCCGCCCACTGCTTTTACACCAACCACAACAGTCAGTATCAGCACTTGCACAAGCCCCTTGCTAGGTGTAAGAGATCAGTCAGAAACAGGCTTCTCTTCCCTGTACTCATGACTCAGAATCACACTCCCACAAGACAGGGAAGCTCCGTATGATCGCCTTGTTGCCACCCACTTCCTGCCCCTAAACGCCCAACTGCACGGATTGGCATATCCTTCAAAGTTCCGTCCGATTCAGATTTAGGGAGGAAATATGGAAATATGCGTAAATTCAAATCTGCATATAAACTGTATGCAAAAACTCAATGTTTGCGTCTGTGCTCAAGCATCCATCCGACTCAGAATCAGGCCATATGTATATGTGCATAACAAATCTAACCTAACTATCTGTATTTGGTTTGTACAATCCCTGTAGTCTGTAGCCCTGTAAGAATATGGTGCTGAATACAGTGGAATGGGCGTAGTTTACAAAGAATTAGTTTGTATAAAACAATGTTTTTACATGAATTAAGTAAGCCCAGGTTAATTGAGACAGTTCATACTAAGTTCAGGAACAGACAAACATACCCCAGATAATCCAGGTCAGGTTAATGTCTCTGATCCTGTTTGTTTATTACATCAGTCAGTCAGGCCCTGCATATTACATAATGCCAAAGTCCCACCCCTTCCCTACGGGTTTAATTAAATGAAAGTTGTCAATACTTATTTTCCAGGGACACTTTGCTGCTGAGTTGATGGTTCTAAGTAAATTGCAGGATACAGTCTCAGCTGACTTTAGAGGAGTGTTTAAGGATTTTAAAGTTAATTTTAAGCAATTTTTTTGAACATGACAAAGTGGTAAATTATCGTCATGTTCTATGATGTGTTTTCACTTTTAAAGGCCCTAGGGAATATAAAATAACATTTCCTTGTATAGTGCCAGCATATTCCACTTTACAATCTCTTTCTTGCTTAGGTGGTCACATATTACTGGGTATGGTTAATACAATATTGAAATGGCATTAGCTAGCTTATTATCACTTTTTAAATTTACTAAGGTCACAGGCCCTATAGAGGTCTATTAGGACGATGTTAAGTGATGCAAAAAAGGGTCTGATTTCTCCAGAGCTACACTAATTTCCGCTTTATAAATGGACACCTAGATATGGTGCTACACAAAGAATAAAATTAACATATAACGATAAACATCATATACGATTTAATTATTCTTAGGAACTATGGCCCTCATTCAGAGCCGCTCGCTAGCGGCAGTACGCTCGTTCCGAGCGATGTTCGCACATCTGCGCATGCGTACGGTTTTTAGTACGCATGCGCGAACCAGTCAGTGCGGCCGAAAATCGTTTGTACGCTATATAGTGAGTGCCTGCTTTTTTGAGTGACAGAATGAGGCGTATGTGGGTGGTAACAGGGGAAGGTGCTTGAAAACGGGGGAGTGGAATTCGAACGCAGGCGTGCTTAAAGGTCAAAACGGGCGTTTTAAGGGAGTGCATAATTAATACAGCAGCGTCATTGACCACGTCACTTGTTTTTTTTTAACTCAGAACTGCTCGCAAAATAGCGTTTGAAGGGCCTGATTCAGAGCCGTTCGCTATTTGCGGTCATTCATTCAAAAACAAGGGGTGGCTATTCAAATGATCCGTTCGCAAATTGCAGTCTGTTCACACCTCTAAGTCTGAACGAGCGAGCAAAACATACGCTCGTTTATTTGATAAAAATGACCCCTGGCCGCACGCACCATATGTCATGTCCGCTATTTATTAGATTAATCGAGTACATCGTACAGCGTATGAACTGCTCGCTATTCTTGTGGTTGGTGTTTTCAACCGCTATTTTGCGAGCAGTTCTGAGTTAAAAAAAAACCAAGTGACGTGGTCAATGACGCTGCTGTATTAATTATGCACTCCCTTAAAACGCCCCTTTTGACCTTTAAGCACGCCTGCGTTCGAATTCCACTCCCCCGTTTTCAAGCACCTTCCCCTGTTACCACCCACATACGCCTCATTCTGTCACTCAAAAAAGCAGGCACTCGCTATATAGCGTACAAACGATTTTCGGCCGCACTGACTGGTTCGCGCATGCGTACTAAAAACCGTACGCATGCGCAGATGTGCGAACATCGCTCGGAACGAGCGTACTGCCGCTAGCGAGCGGCTCTGAATGAGGGCCGAAAACACCAACCACAAGAATAGCGAGCAGTTCATACGCTGTACGATGTACTCGATTAATCTAATAAATAGCGGACATGACGTATGGTGCGTGCGGCCAGGGGGCGTTTTTATCAAATAAACAAGCGTATGTTTTGCTCGCTCGTTCAGACTTAGAGGTGTGAACAGACTGCAATTTGCGAACGGATCATTTGAATAGCCACCCCTTGTTTTTGAACGAACGACCGCAAATAGCGAACTGCTCTGAATCAGGCCCTATATCTTTTTTTTACCTATTTAAATTATATCTTAAAGCAGCAATCCCATGTAGTTAGATTTAAATAGTACGTTGACTACCTATTTAAGCATGCATCTGGTTTTAAGATATATTTTCTTTTTAAAATCTGTTGAGACTGCAAACTGTTATGCTCCACATGCAGATTCAAAGCCCTCACCAGGTCCTGTGACAGCAGTGGAAGACGAAATGATATCACATTGAAAATAAAGCTTACAGTGATGTTCTGACTCGTATCTCCAACTGTCTCTCTGCTATCTCTTCCTGGATGTCCCAGCGAGACAGAGCAGATTGTCTTCCCACCCTCCCACATAACCTCACTTCCCACTATTTCTTTATCAATTGATGGAATAACTATCTCATCTAGTCCCAAGGTGCGCTGTCTTGGAGTTATCCTGGACTCATCCCTCTCCTTCAAACCACATATCCAGAACCTCTCACAGTCCTGTCGTTTCCATCTCAAAAATATTTCTAAGATCAGACCCTATCTCACCCAGGATGCTACTAAAACCCTCATACACTCACTGGTCATCTCCAGATTGGACTACTGTAACCTCCTCCTATCTGGCCTCCCCAAATCCCATCTCTCTCCTCTCCAGTCTATCCTTAATGCTGCTGCGCGGCTTATCTTCCTCTCCAAGCGCTCTACATCTGCCTCCCCTCTCCTACAAGCCCTCCACTGGCTCCTCTTCCCTTTTAGAACCCAATTTAAGGTTCTCACGCTCTCTTACAAAGCCCTCACCCAATCTTCCCCCATATATATATCTCTGATCTCATCTCCCTTCACTTTCCTCTCCGCTCTCTGGGCCTGATTCAGACCCGGACGCTATTTGCGGACGGTCGTTCCAAAAAAGGGGCTGGCTATTTAAATTGAGCGCTCGCTCTTTGCTGTTTGTTGACGCCTCTATGTCTGAGTGAGCGAACGAAAAATGTGCTCGCTATTTTGTAAAGACGCCCCTTTGCCGTTCGCATCACACGTCATCTCCGGTATTAGATTAATCGGGAACATCGAAAGGCATCAGAACTGCTCGCAGTGCTTGTGGTAGGATTTTCCTACCGCAATCACTGCGAGCAGTTCAGGCTAAAAGACAACCAAGTGACGTGGTCGATGACGCTTTACTAATTATGCACTCCCATTAAAAGCCCTTTTGACCTTTTGGCACGCCTGCGTTTTGATCTCCACTCCCCCGTTTTCAAGCACCTTCCCCTGTTACCACCCACAAACGGTACATTCTGTCAATCAAATTAGCAGCCCCTCGCTGTTTTGCGAGCGCACGATTTCTGACCGCAATGACTGGTTTGCGCATGCGAACGAGCGGCCGCTTACGAGCGGCTCTGAATCGGGCCCTCTGTTTGTTCCACTAATGCACGCCGCCTTTCATGCCAGCTGATTACTTCCTCCCACTCCCATATCCAAGATTTTGCCCGCACTGCTCCCCACCTCTGGAACTCTCTCCCACTCCCCATCAGACTCTCCACCTCTTTGCAATCCTTCAAACGGGCTCTCAAGACCCACTACTTCATCAAAGCCTTCCAGCTCTCATTCTAATTCCCTGATACATGCTCCTTCCTCCCCATCTACCCCATCTGTGCCACCCTTGTCTTCCCTTCCCTTTTAGAATGTAAGCTCTTACGAGCAGGGCCCTCTACCTTCTTGTGCTTCTCCCTACTTTAGTTTCATCTACTTCATACTCACCACTAGGGCACCTGACACTTGGTTGCTTATGCTTTGTTGCTTATCTGGGTGTTATGGTCGCTAATGTAGCAATATTTATTATCCATTTCCTGGTCCTGTATTGTATTGTTGTTTACAACTTGTTTATGTACTTTGTAAGGCGCTGCGGAACATTTGTGGCGCCATATAAATAAATGATGATAATAATAATAATAATAATAATAATAATAATAATGTTAAAAAGTGCCTCTGCTCATTAAATCATGTGCTATGGTAGTCACTTAACACAGAGCTGTTTCTAGACATAGATGACCTCCTAGGCACTGCCTAGACGACCTAGCTTCATAAGGGGTACCCAATGTCCACTGATGTGAGTCTTATCCCCTCCAGTGAGAACAGCTCAGCCAGAGATACTGTGCACCTCTACTCCACTCAGCAGCACCAGGGGCAGCACAAGTCCAGTAAGTCAGTGTTAGCGCTGTATGATGGCTGCTGCAACGTCCCCCAATCCCTCCACTGCTTTGCTCTCTGTACCGCGCACACATCTCTTTGAAACACCTGCTCTTCTTGCCAGTGAGTTCCATGTGCCGGGTCAGACCATGCCTGCTCCTGCTCCATAGGAGAGTCAGCTCCAACACTGTGGGTTTAGGGAAATGGAACATACTAAAGTGAAGTATAGTTTGGATCAATATTGTCAGAACAATGCTTTTGTAAAGTGTTTGTTATAACTAATAAGTTACCGTAATTGGACTATTTTGTAGGTAAGCATACAATACAGTATATTCATTAATTACCATACAGCATAGAGCTGTTTGGGATCAGCATAACATGGTGGAAAAGACGCAGGTCGGGAGCAAAAGTTTACAGTCGCTAACCTGCTTCATGTCCTTTATTAATGTTAAGCTGTTAATGTTTCTTATGCAGCATAGATGTTGGTGCAACTCTGCAATGAGGTGGCATCTATTGCCTAGGGCACCAAATTGGCCTGGCTGGCCCTGACACAACACTTTGTAGGCTGCAGAGTTCTAAATCATTATTCGCAGCCTGATGAAACAAACTCAAGAAAATGGTAATTACAAAGTTTCTTCTGCAAAGATTTTTTTCATGGGATTGTTGCTTTAAGTGCTGTAATAAATAAACTGCAGAAACACTACAGTGGCATGACTTGACCCTTTATAATGTACGCTGGTACTGTAACATATAAGGTGTTTTAAGCAGAAAAGTTATTATTATATGTTCATTTTTAAATGAAAGCAGGTTAACGCATTCTAACAAATAACTTATCTAGATAATTTTCTGCAGCTTGTTTGCAGTGCCTTATCAGAGAGTGCATCTGTGCACACTACTAAAGGATGGTGGAGGAGTCAGCAACATATTCAATACAGGAAATTAACTCATTTGTGACTAGTAGCTTCTCTGACCTAAACCCCTTTCAGATAGAGATTTTGGTCCTTTGCCTGGGCTACTACCAGGGTTATTTCCGGCTCCTGACTAAAAAAAAATGGTATTCTGAATTTCCAAGATTTCAATCCTGCCTTCAGTACAGCAGAGCATTTATTTTTCAAAGATTTTCCCATTTTAAAACATACACTTTTCATGCATAATGTGAGCTGCATCACTGCTCAGTATATCCAAAGACCCTTTAGCCAGGGTATGTATTGTTGAAACCTGGCTGGCCATCAGAGGTCCCACTTTTCAAGATTGGTGCTGTCTGATTAATGATATGGTGGGGCATAAGAGGTTTATGTACGGGAATTAGATTACTGGTGGTCGGGAATCCCGACCAGGAACTAAAGCTAGGCATCGAAATGCCAACGGCTAGCTTTAGCCCCACGCTAAAATCCTGACAGCTGGCATCCTGAATGAAGGTAAGCAACGAATGGGTAGCGTTAGCCGCGGTGGAGGGTTAGGTTTAGCCACCCCTGGGGGGACTTGGGGTTAGGCACCCCCTCTGGAGTGTTAGGGACAAGCTATGGGGAGGGGAGGTTAGGGTTAGGCACCCCCCTGGGAGGGTTAGGTTTAGGGTGCGGGGAGGGGGGGTGAGGTTTAGCAGGGAGTCTTAGTGTTAGGCACCACCCCGGGAATTTTAGGGTTAGGCACCACCAAGGGGCGGTTAGGGTTATGGGGGGAAAAGGGGAGGGTTACCCTACTTACCACCTCCGCTCAGGATCTTAAACCTCCGGCCCTCCATCATCAGTCTGAGAACTGACAGCTATGCAGCCGTCTGTATGATTCTTTATGTACACTAAAGGTGGGTACACACCAGGCAGATCTCTCTGCTGAGCCGCCGTTGCGCCCACAGAGTGGCCAATCAGGTAAGTTGCAAACACTTATTGGCTGCTCGTCATGTTGGCGCTGACATCACAACTGGGCAGACATTTGAATTTGCCAGCCCAGCTGAGATTTCAATCACCGATGATTTCTGCAGCATATGTATGGGGACGGTCGGCTGACCTATATCTGCAGATATATGTTGGCCACCTGCTGTGCTGCAGAGCAGATACGATATGTCTGTGAATGGTGACGTTCACAGACACATAGGGGGTACCCACCCGCCGACCAGCTCTTGATATATTGGCCGTTTGATTGAATGGCCGATATAACGCTCAGTGTGTACCCAGCTTAAGTGTGATTGTGTCCTGAATCATGATCATATCTTGGGTTCCTGGAATGCATTTCCTTAATGGCTTGGCTGATGGTAGAGGGGATACCTCTGTGTTGGACGGGGCATCCAGCAAGACTGATATTTAGCCCATTGTTAATACTCTTTCTGTGTATTTTTTATTTTATTTGTTGGTTTACCATAACTTTGTTTACTTCAAATTCTGACATTGTAGAATGTATTTAATTAAATTTTTTTCTTTTTGACTTTGAGCTTTTCAATATTGATACATTACATTATATATTCTGTTTGTTATTATGTTATATCTGGTAATGTACCTTAGGACACAGTAGATATTTTATTATTTCTTCTACTTGGACATATGCTCTTTTTTGTCTTTTTTAGGAACATGAGGTTATTTGTTTGCTTTCTCTTTTTAAATGAATAAAAAAATAAAAAACAAACTGGGAATATACACCCCTGCCACCGCTGCATGAGGGCACAAGTTGCTGAATTTTGCATTGGGGGCAGGGCTGTGATGATGCAAATCAGTATGCCTCCCTCCCTGGCACTCTGGAACTTCCTATAAGCCCTTCCAGAGTGGAGCAGCTAAATATGCATATTAGACTGGGCCTCATTTACATTACCAAGATAAAGAGCATAATCATGCTTGGCCTTGTATGCCTAGGCAAAGTGAGGGGATAAGAAGGTCTCATTTATAGGAGCTTTTCTTGGTTTGTAGAAGGGCACAGCTATTTCCACTGCACAAAAATTAGAAATTTGGGCTGATAAACTGAATAGTATAAGTACATTTGAAGCTACACCTCCCAATTAATTAAAAGATGAGTCACAAAGGTTATTAGGTAGGACTGTCAAAATTAAGGGAAATGGAGTAGTAATATAAAAAAAAATAAAGTTATCTTAATAAAATAGTTGTTTCTAGAGTTGTAAGATATTGGCATTGTGACATTTACACTTTTGCACAATAAAGCTATTCAGATTTATTTAATTTTTTTATACTTCTTGGCACACCTAGGTGCACTTCTAGTCAGGGATGGTTCAAAAGAGGAGGTAGCCTGTGTGCAGTCTGTGTGAGCTGCCTCCTCATCTCTCGTGGAGCAGTAGACTCTATAGCACTGTGCCAGAATCTGTTGGAACTGCGTAATGTTCTGGGTGACTTCACTACTGCGCATGCACAAGTCTTGGGGAAAGTGGCCGCCGCGCCATTGTCACTGTTATTTCTTCAGTGCCGACACGGGACTCCGGAGATGTAAGTTTAATATATTTGTGCAGATGGTACCACCATGAACCTATTGGCTCATTCGCAGCTTAGACCCTGCACCCATTATAAGTAGAGATGAGCGGGTCCGGTTCTCCCACCCGAACTTGCAGATCCGAGGCAAGATCCGCGTCCGGCTCGGGTTTTCCCGCCTGACTCTGATCTCAAAGAGGCAAAATGGCATCCTCCTGCTGTCGGATTCTCGCAGAGTTTTGGATCCTATAAAGGTTCTTGCGCTTGCCGCCATTTTCATTCCGGCTGTAGAGAGTGAAGAGGAAGCTAGGGAGGGGCTGTGCTGTTGTCTATAAGGGCTGGCTGCTGTTGTCCATAGGGGCTGGCTGCTGTTGTCTATAGGGGCTGGCTGCTGTTGTCCATAGGGGCTGGCTGGGCTGTGCTATGCTGGGCTGTGTTGTTGTCTATAGGAGCTGTGCTGCAGACAGACGAGAGGGGCTTCAGTGGCTCCTGTGTCACTGCAGTCCATAAAGGGGTGCTGATGTGTTGTCCAGGGGGTGCTCTGTCCATCAGGGGTGCTCTTCACCCCCAGCGTGAAAAAAAAAAAAATGCGCGGGAGCACGCGTTAGCCGCACTTATTAACAATGTAGCTGCGCCAAGCGTGCTGCCTGCGTTGTTAATCAAGGGGCTGCTGCCTTTTCCAGAAGTGCTCTCCCTCTTCCCCCCCCTGCCCAAGACAACAAGTAAAATATATTAATATTATACGTTTTTTCTGTGTGTGTATGTGTACGCTTTAGCCACACTTATCAGTAACGTAGCTGCGCCGGGGTGCTGCCTGTGTCGTTTATCAAGGGGCTGCTGCCTCGTTCAAGGGTGCTGCTCTTGTGTGCGTTAGCCGCAAGTTAGCTGCAGTATAATTGCTTGGTGACACTGCTGCAAGACTGCAGTGAGTATGGAGGACAGTCATATGACAGGAGAGCAGGAACCACATACCAATCTTGTAGCTGCCGTCAGCAGTCATGATGACGATGCAAGGCCGTCAACATAATCTATGAAGGCCAATACCCAAGGGCTTAAGTGAGGCCATGTAAAATCAACTTTTACACTGTTACAGAAAAAAAAAATCTAAAGCTAAGTTAGCTTTAAAGAAACAAAATTGCCAATATGCTATTCACTACACGAAGTGTCAAGGAAAGGATAAGGCCTTTGGCCTTTATTTATGACTGGTGGTTCTAGTTGTGATGATTTAAGCCCTTCTGCTTGTAGTAGAGTTCTAAAAAAATTTTTAATTGTTAAGACGAGTAAGATATCGGAACCAACTGTGCGCTCCGAAAAGTCATAGATCCCCGAGGAGTGTACAAGTGTGTCCGCGGTTGCCATGTGTGAGCCTGACCTTTCTAATACTGTACTTGAAGAGGATCCTCCTTCCACCATTTGTGTGCCCTCTGCAAATGTGGGGATGAGCAGCACAAGTCAACAGGCTGATGTAGAAATCGAGGATGCTTCTGTGGAATTACACCAGGAAGATGAGGAGGATATTTATGTAGTTGGCGATAACAACAAGGATGATGAGGATGTTGTTGCCGAGGATGTTGATGCCGAGGATGTTTGTGTAAAAACTGTAAATCAGGCAAACGTTGCCCATGGTGGGAAAAATCCCATTGTTGTCATGCCTGGGCAAAGGACCACAAAATCCACTTCTCATGCATGCAATTATTTCCACCCAAACCTGGACAACCTTTGCCAAGCCATTTGTAACTATTGCCAAGTAATAGTATAGGTAAGAACCTTAACCATCTAGGAACCTCCTCCCTGTTACGTCACTTGCAGCACATTCATCAAATTGAAAAGGGTTTTTCAAATTCAGAAATTTTAGCTTAGAAAAAATGTAACAACAATCAGTCCAGTGTCATTTAGCTGCTCCCTTCTATCTGGATCCAAGTGCCTGCAATCTCCACCACCAACACCTGCATCATCATCAACATCCTCAATCGTGATCGGTAGTAGTCCTGCATCCAATTTCATAGGAATGACTATACGTGGTTCCTCAGAAGGATCCTTGAGTGCAACGCCTGTTGCTGCTGCTGTGGGTCTTCATCCCAGAAGGGGACCATGAAGAAGACTACCTTTTAGTTTAACCAAACAATTGACTGGCAAACAATACTTTGCAATGGTGAACAAGTATGACAGCTGACTCCCAGTTGCACAGCGGATTACTGACGCCATAACAGTTATGCTGGTATTAGATGTGCATCCAGTATCCTCCATTAATGCAGTGGGTTTTACACAGTTAATGGAGGTCCTTTGTCCCCGCTACCATGTCCCTTCAAGATTCCACTTCTCTAGGATATACGTTCCCAATCTGTAGAAGGACATTAAAAAAAACCTTTTTAAGTCCTCAATCCCATTGTTCCCACTGTCCACTTAACCACAGACAAGTGGGACAGGGCAAACTAAAGATTACATGACTGACGGCCCACTGCTGTAGATGTATTGCCTCCAACAGTGCAAACAGCAGCAGCAGCATCATCTAACAAATGCCAGCTCATTCAGAGGCAGGCTACTTTGTGTATCATCCGTTTCACTAAGAGGCATACCGCTGAGAACCTCTTAGAAAAACTTAGGGAAATCATTGCAAAATGGCTTACCTCACTTGGACTCTCCTTGGGCTTTGTGATTTCTGACAATGCCGGCAATATTGGGTGAGCATTACATGTGGGCAACTTCGAACACTTCAATTGTTTTGCCCATACATTTAATTTGCTGGTTCAACATTTTTTTTTAAAAATGACGGGGGCGTGCAGGAGATGCTCTCGGTGGCCCGAAAGATTTCTGGACATTTTGACATTCAGTAACTGTGTGTTGAAGACTGCAGCACCAGCAAGAACTGTTGAATTTGCCCTGCCATCAGCTGAAGCAAGAAGTAGGAACTAGGTGGAATTCTACCCCCCTATATGCTTTTCAGCAGCAAAAGGCCATCCAAGGCTACACTATGGCCTATGACATAGGGAGAGGAGCGGGAAAGCACCTTAGTCAAGCGCACTGGAGAATAATTTCTGTCTTGTGCAAGGTTCTCAAACCCTTTGAACTTGTCACATGTGAAGTTAGTTCAGACACTGCTAGCTTGAGTCAGGTCATTCCCCTAATCAGACTTTTGCAAAAGCAGCTGGAAAAACTGAAGGAGGAAATGAAACAGAGTGATTCCGCTAAGTATGTCGGACTTGTAGATCAAGCCCTTCATTCGCTTCGCCAGGATCCAAGGGTCATCAATCTATTGAAATCAAATCACTACTTTGGCGACCATACTTGATCCTAGGTTTAAGTCATACCTTGTGTCCTTCTGTCTGATGTACATAAATCTGAAAAGATGCGAAGAGCTGTTGGTGAAAAAATTGTCAGCTCAAGCGTCACGTGACATGGTATCATCTCCTCCTTCAGTTTCTGCAGCTGCCAGGAAAAAACTAAATTTTCCTAAGAGACCCACTGCTGGTGGTGATGCAGATCAGTCAGCAAAAACTAATGACATCTGGTTGGGTCTGAAAGAACTGTCTACAATGAGTGACATGTCTACCGTGACTCTCTCTGATACGATCACCATTCAGAGAATGGTGGATGATTATTTTAGGGATAGCATCCAAATAGGCATGTCACACTGTCCGTTTCACTATTGGCAGGAAAAAGAGGCAATTTGGTTCCCTTACACATTCTGGGCCTGATTCAGACCCGCTCGCGAGCGCTGAGTTCTCGCAAGCGGGTCGATGTTGGGCCAGTGCGCATGCGCACGATGGACCCGGCTCTGTCGTGCGCATACGCGAGACCCGGATAGCAACGTCTCGCTACACAGGGGGCGTGCTATTGATGGTGAGTGACACCACGCCCCCTTTGGTGGGCGTGCCAGGGGCGTGGCTGGCCAGACGGAGACGTTCCCATGGGAACGCCTACCATCTGGGGCCGGCCTCACTAACATCACAAGTGATGTCAGTGGGAGTGCTCTCGGCTCTGATAGAGCCGAAAGCATTCCAGGACTTGCGGTAGACGAGACCCTACCACAAGGGTCTCGTCGCAAGCCCGATGGTCGCGATGGTCTTGACCATCGCGACCATCTTTTTGGCCGCTCGCTATAGTTGTGGGTGGTCACCCACAGGTATGCGAGCTGCCTGGAGGCCGCTCTAAAATCAGGAAGGATGGCCCTGATTCAGAGCGAGCGCTCTGTCAGAGCGTCCGGCTCTGAATCAGGGCCTCTGTCTTTACTTTAGTTGCCCACCCTCCAGTGTGTACTCTGAAAGAGTTTTCAGCGCAGTCGGGTGCCTTGTCTGTGATCGGTGTAGGAGATTACTTCCCCAAAATGTGGAAAAGATGATGTTCATCAAAATGAATTCCGAATTCCACGAGAAGGACCTCTACCAACAATTAAGTAAAAAAAATACAGAAGCGTCTGTAATGGTGGATTCCAGTGGTGAAGAATCAATATTGTGTGAAGAAGAGGATGTACACACTGATGGGGATGACTATGACAATGATGACATCTGATCTTACCTATATTGTAAAGCCAGTTTGTGTATGGGATCTTTGCCACCAATGTTCACTGCGCACTGGCAACTTGTTTTGTGGGGGGGTCCAAAGAAACCAATCATTTCAGCCACAAGTGGCAGTCCCTGTTGCTGAAACTGTGAATGTCCTGTTTCATATATACAACATAAGGGTGGGTTGGAGGGCCCAAGGACAATTCCATCTTGCACCGTTTTTCTTTCCATTATGTGCTGTTTTGGGCATTGTGTCTGACATTTTTAATGTTATGGTTTATGAATGTCCAGAAATTGTAATGGCCACAGACAGTATCATCTGCATGTCCCTTTCATTTTTTTAAAGAAAATTCTGAACCGCCAAATTGATGGGGTGGGCGGAGAACTACAGGCTGCTTTCCTCTGATGTAAACAGCAAGTCTTGGTCCCATTATCCCTAACAACCTCCCTGAGTACAAACTATTAAATGTCTGTTTACAGTATGTTCTGTCAATCATGATGTATAAAAAATTAAAAACCTCCCTTCAGATCAGAGATGTCTTTTAGGAACTGAAGAACTTGATCCTAGATTGATCTTCCCTTATACATATTTTTAAGAATCAAAATATTAAATTAAGTAAATTAAAAACTAATCAATCCTTCCGTTCTTTCTATGTCTTCAGTCCATAAACATTCCAACTCCATCGGGCCTCTGACCGAGTTAAGGACAACATTCATGGTTTTTAAAATTCCTAGGGGTTGTATAGTTTATTAAACTGCCATCCTGTCTACCACTGCAATGTCACTCTGTGCCATGTTCGAAGCTGGACTGCCACATGTTAGTGCTGCCCACTGCTGTCGCGTAGCTTAGTCAGCCAGCTAGCTGGATGCAACCTTTTGGCCCTTAACTAGATGAAATAATAAATATTATGAGGTGGTCAAAATTGACTAGAAACGAGTGGAAATAAATGTTATTGAGGTAAATAATACTGTAGGAACAAAAACTGGCCCATTTTTATGTGATTTTAGTTGAAAAAACTCCCGATTTGAACATATTTTACACAATTTGTCATTCCAATGCATCGAAATTGGGAGAATCGCGTAAAATATCGTCTAAATGCTGAAGTGTGCTGAGTGTACTAACGAAATGCAGTGTTCCACATCTAAGGCGATTAGCGGTATGTGTCCATTGTGTTTTGTTAATGAGGTTCTCTAATAATGCTTCCCAGACCTAATTTTTAATTTACAATAACTTGGGTTGAATTATCTCACTGCGAAAAGGAATCTGTTTGTCCTGTGTGGGTGTGATTCTCCTGGGTGTGACTCTCCTATCTGAGTGTTGCCTTCACTGTTGTTGGTAAGAGTTCTACATTAGTACATCTGCAAACTGTGTGATGTCATGCAGCAAGTGGGTGTAGAATGTTCGAGTAAGACATTATGCCTAGCTCAGCAGGGTGTGCCATACAGATACTAATTTGCAATGTACAGTATAGTTTTAAATAATCCCCTGGCCTATTCTATCAGCATATATACTCTCTTCCATGTTACATTTTTTATTTTAAGTTTAGAAATACACTTAAATAACAATTTATACTTCTGTTTTCTGTTTAATTTTTTATATTTAATATATTGAATTTGATTAAAAAAATAGAATAATATTCAACAAACACTGAGAAAACTATTGCATTTCCGATGTCCTATATACCACTATTACTGTTGAGGTACTATGGGTCTGATTCATTACGGATCGCAAATGCAACAGCGTATGCAGTCGTCCCACTGATGCGTATTGCGTATGTGAATGCATCGCAGTGCTCGTGAGTTCCGAAGTACTAGGTAAGCCCCCGGCTTGATGAGAATTGGGGAGTGACACTGTCACACCCCCAAAAGGCTCACACCATGAGGCATGGCCTCATGGACACAAGGTCACACCCCCTTTCACATGCGGGTTTCATCACCCATGGTGACACTGTTGGTTTAATCTGTAGCCTTATTAATTAGAACCTTGCAATCCTTTCCATAAATTCAGCTGCGCACAAATTAACAAATATAAGTGTCTCTCTGATTAAGGCTTTAAATAGCCTAAAGACTTAAAGAATCAGGAATGATGGACTTGAGACATAACATGGTCCAACAATGCTAAGTAAGAACAATATTTGTAATGTGAAAAAAAGGGGGGGGATAGCGCTCTGTGGTAAAGGATAAAATTAATATATAATTGGGCAGAATTATTGTATGTATATATAACAAAGAATTAATATTAATGTATGTCAAAGATAAATAAAGTAAACCAAAATGCAATCTGGTGAGCAAAAACTTGAGGCTGGGAGTTGAATGATGGTCCTTATATTGAAATAACAGTATAGCCAGATATAATCAATGAGTCTCTAAACAGGACAAAGATCCCAGAAAATATTAAGTCTCTAAATAAATGCCAGGTCGCAATATCTTTAGGCTGAGTATTCTTAGACACAGATATAAAGTTTGTGGTACGAATCCGATCGGTAATAACAGTAAATAAAGTACTCTATAAAAAGGCTGAATATCCTTCAACAAATTAATAACAGTGTGTAATGCATAGCTGGTAGGCAATAACTTTAGGCAGAGTTTTCCACAATCAGGATATTGATGTTATGTGAACCAAATGCTGTTGGTGTTGCCGGTTATACTGTGTCACTACCAGTAACAACCAGAGGGAGAATTGTGGACTAGGAGAAAAAAAGAGAGCTGGCACTACAGGCTGTCTTTATTTGAAGAGAGAACACAGACAGTCTGCAACTGGCAGTACAGCAGTATATGCATCAGATATCCATAAATCGTGAGTTTGTGCGGAGGAGGCGACACCAACAGCATTTGGACGGCCTATTTTTGGAAGCTCTGACCCGGCAAGCAAGCATTGTTAAATAGCTCCAATATATTGGAGCTGAAAATGCCATTTGACTTGTTTATTGAAGAACACCCTGATAAATAATAAATAGGCCTATAATACCACTTTCAGACAGAATTTTTGCAAAAAAACTGCTTTTACCCGGCATTTCAGTTCCAGGTCGTTTTGCTGGTCCAAGTCTGAACCCCCTTTCAGACAGAAGAGCAAATTACCGGGTATGAATACCCCTTAATTGCTAGAGAGAAATAATCGCTGTCCAAAGCACAAAAATTCTTATTGCAATAAAAAAAAGAGGTACACGCTTTGATCTAGCACAATTAGCGCAAAGACAATTAAATACAGAATATACGATACAGCCCAATACATACGCGTGCGCACCGGTCCCAGCATACAGTCATCAGTCCAGAAGCCTGTGCTCATCCAAGAAGAATGGCTGTTGACTGGGACCAGGACACAGGCTATATACCCTAACAGATCATGATAACAAGAATGTAGGCAGACAAACATAATTCCATTGGTTCTTGGTCTTTGTAGTATGCTGTAGTTCATAAGACAGTTCACTAGGGGTATGTCCCAATTCTCCACAGTCTCTTGTCTACATTGTCTTTCTTTAAATGGTTTAAGACACTACATACAGAGTATACATTCTAACCAATAATTTCCTATGATCCATAGCAATCAAACGCAAGATGCGACTCCCTCGCTGATAGACTCGAATATCTGGAAATAAACAGGATGTCAGTATAGTACCAAACATGCCAAGTCTACCATGTTGTATACCTTAAATATCATATACATACATTTCACAACATAATTATATGCTACTAAAACCTCTAATATTACATTTAATGTAAAGGAGTGAGTGTATATTTATGATTATATGTAAGTATGCGTTGTGTGTCTACACGCAGCGTAAAAGGTGCGCTGTGTGCAGGGGTTGTGTGCAGTGCAAACATGCGCTGTGTGTGTGTGTGTTTGGTTATATTTACAATAGCAACTGTATATGTGTGCACACATTGTGGATACACCTGCGATTGTTTAAGTGTGTGTGTGTGTGTATATATATATATATATATATATATATATATATATATTAATATATGTATATGACACTGATGCACATTTGCACACACATTATATATATATATATAATGTGTGTGCAAATATGCATCAGTGTCATATACATATATTAATATATATATATATATATATAGCTTTATTCAGTAACTGGTAATATTACGTTTACTTCTCTCTGAACTAAGTTAAAAAATGACAGACATTGGAGTTGTTCTGATCAGAGATGGCCAGCAGATACTTGATGGAATCACAATGTAATCAAAGGCCTCTCTCCAGCCTATTTGGAAGGTAAATGCTAGTTCCTTTAGGCATACAATGATAGTCAGACTTAAAAACAATGGTTCATTCAAAACACTCGTCTGCTCCTCACAATATGTGTGTGTTTTTCAATTACTAGTCACAGACATGTCCACAGGGCTTATCTTCCAGCACTGGCCAAACCTTGCATGTTTAAATATATATAAAGTCTTTTAAATACATATGTGTATCAGTGCGCATTTATTATGTAAAGACTTTAACAGTGTGCAATAACTCCGCAGATGTACACAACGTTAAATAGCGCCATTTACAATGATATTATACTGACTACGCCAGATGGTGTAGTGCAGACAACGCAAACATGGCGTCTTCAGATATTTTCAAATATCTGATCTCAGCAAATCATCCGGCTTCGACAGTCCACCCTTTGATAGCAAACAATACACTATCACACTCTGGTCTTAAATTTATTCAGTCATACACTATGAAATATTATTTAAAGTTATATTAGGGAATGGCACAATTTGGTCTTTAAACCATCAATAATGTGTCCCTGGGAGGGACATAAAACTACCCTTATACGCACACTGCGGATCTTGGAAGATCATGGGAAAGATGTGGGAATGCACCTAACCTATAAAGGAAGTCTTAAAGGGGATAGGGACTTACATTATTTAGGATGATGTTTAAAATAACATTTAATTAATACATTTAATGTATGGCTAAATCTATACGTCATCTGATGGTACATTCTAGTTCAGGATTGTAATGCAGTTCTTCATTTACCTTAGTATGCATACTATTACTACTAACCACTATCATAATTTCATGCTCCCGGTTTACCTTAGCATTACATTTTCCACACCTCAACACAGCAGGAACACATCTGACACATAAGCCAATTAAAGGTTATGGTTTATCAGTCGCACAGGACATACATGTCACCTAAGTTCAGGGACAGTAGTAACCCCTTTAAATAATCATACAGTCAAAGGGGGTGCTACCACGGACATATGAATTCAACAATAACAGAAAGGAAAAGAGGGAATGAAATGTCCAATAGTGGTGTACTAAATTGATATGTTAAAATATGACTTTTATTATTATGTACCAGATAAAATATATATATCCCTGGATTGTAACAGAGAAAGCAGCGAAATTAATTAAAATACAGATAAGTGGTGTCAAAAGATTGTAAAAACGTGATTGATAAAATTAATGTTCGGATGAGAACATAAATAGCGGCGCCTCTACACTGTCATACTGTTCCATATATGTACTGTAAGTGATTTTTCTTCCTTTTCCTGAATGGAACACAAATTTTGCATCTCAATTAATTTCTGCATATCAATAGTTTGAAACATCATCATTTGTTTAACTGGTATGTTAAATCTTAACCCTGCTACCCATTTGGCAGCCTTGTCTGCTCTATTATTGCCCAGTGACACCAGATCGTCCTCGCATGTATGGGCTTTACACTTAATGACGGCCACTGCCTTTGGTTTTTGAATTGCTGTCAACAGTCCTTTTATGTGGTGTGAGTGTGCGACTGGTGTGTCTGCTGCTGTCATAAAATTTCTAAGAAGGCATAGAGCTCCAAAATCATATACGACCCCAAAGGCATACCTAGAGTCAGTGTATATGTTAGCAGATTTGCCATCTGCCAACAAACACACTCTTCTTAGTGCCACTAGCTCCGCCACATGGGCCGAGTGAGGTGGACCAAGGGGTTCGGCTTCTATAACGTCCTTGTCATTTACAACAGCATAACCTGTACATAACTCTCCAGTGTCAGTTTGTCTATGGCAACTCCCATCCATGTAAAACTTCACATCTACATTTTCTAAAGGTGTATCATGTATGTCAGGTCTTGCAGTAAAGGTCTGATTAAAATATTCCATACAATCATGTGCATCAGTATACCTGCAGAACTCACCTTCCACCAGCGACTCACCTCTCTCCACCCTTTGTGCATCCTGATCCACATATGGTAAATACGTTGCTGGGTTTAACGTACTGCACCATTTAATGGTGATATTTGCAGGTGCTATTAGAGCTAGTTCCCATTTCGTGAACCTAGCTGAGGAAACATGTCTGGTTTGGGCAGAATTCAGCAAAGCAGATACAGCATGGGGTGTATAAACAATCATATCATGGCCTAATACTACATCCTCACTCTTACCGACCAAAAGAGCGGTTGCTGCTACACTTCTTAAACACGTTGGGAGTGATCTTGCCACAGTGTCCAATTGTGCACTTTAGTATGCTACAGGTCTACTAGCATCACCATGTTTTTGTGTGAGGACACCTGCTGCGCAGCCATTAGCCTCCGTACAATATAAATCAAAAGGTTTTTTCGTAATCTGGTATTCCCAATGCAGGTGCTCTTGTCAGACTATTCTTAAGGTTAAGGAAAGCCTACTCTGTTTCCTCAGTGTGTGTGACACGGTCGGGTTTTGAGGAAGAAACTAAGTCCTGCAATGGTAAAGCCAAAATAGAAAAACCTGGGATCCATGATCTGCAGTATCCACACATGCCCAAGAAGGTATGGATTTGCTGTTGGTTTTGCGGCAGTGTCATGGTCTGTATGGCCTGTATTCTGTTGGTTGTCAAATGTCGTAGGCCCTGGGTTAGACAATGTCCCAAGTATTTAAACCTGGTCTGGAATGGCTCTAATTTGTCCTTAGCAACCTTGTGTCCTGTCTGTGAGAGATGAAGCAACAGTAGTTTAGTATAATTTAAACATGACATAAACGAATCAGAACACAACAATAAATCGTCTACATATTGGATTAGAACAGATCCATTGGCAGGTTGAAAAGATTGTAAACAGCCGTGGAAGGCCTGGGAGAAGATACCGGGGCTGTCTGTGAAGCCCTGGGGCTGTCTGGGAAGCCCTGGGGCAACCGTGTCCAAGTATTGTACCCCCTTGTATGTGAAGGCGAATAAATACTGAAAAGGATGAAAAGGGAGAGAGAAGAAGGCAGAACAGAGGTCAATAACAGTAAAATGGGTTGCATTTGGTGGGATCTGCATGAGAATGACAGCTGAATTTGGCACTACAGGGAATTGGCTCTTATTAACCCCTACATTATTAACCCCTCTAAGGTCCTGTACTAGCCTATAACCACCCCCACCACTCTTCTTCACAGGAAAGATGGGACTGTTGGCTAAACTAGCTGTACAGACTAAAATCCCCTGCTGGAGCAATCTCTCAACTATGGGATACACCCTTAGCTCCACCTCCAGTTTTAAAGGGTACTGAGGGATTTTTGGAGCCTGTCTTCCCACCTATAAGATGATAATTACAGGAGCTACGTTTGCCATTAATCCAGTGTCCTGTCCATCTTTGGTCCAAAGGGAACCCGGTATTTGAGATCATCTCCTTTACCTGTGATGGACTTTGATCTAGAATGGTAGAGTGAAGCATTAACCTTTGTGGAGTGTCCAATATATCCCTTACATTGTGCGTAACTCTCTCTGGGATATCTAAAAATATACCATCAGGGGTACAATAAATGACACATCCCATTTTACACAACAAATCCCTTCCCAGTAGGTTAGTAGGAGCCGCCGCTGCCAGGAGAAAGGAGTGCCTGGTATGCAATGGCCCGATAGTAACCACTGCAGATTCGGTTAAAGGATAATGCTGCACTTTACCTGTTACATCCATTGCTGGCACTGTCTTGCAGGTCACCTGTAAATTAGATGGAGATTTTTAACACTGATCTGGTCGCCCCTGTGTCTACAAGAAAAGTATGTTTAGTACCAGCTACATCAACCGTCATTACAGGTTCTTCCCTAGTACTCCCAGTTAACCTGACTGGCTGTAGACTACAGGTGTGATCTGACCCCTAGAGCTGACTGCCCTGCTCCAATAAAGCATTTACTGCCACTATGCGAGCAGGCAATTTGCTGAAAGTATCCTGCATTCTGGGGATGGTTTGGAATTCCCTGGTTAAGTGGTCCCTGTTTCCTTGATTTACAGTCCTTAATTAAGTGTCCCCTCTGGTTGCAGTTATAACACTTTCGTGGTGGGTATGGTTTGAAAGGTTGCTGTTGTGTGTGTTGGGGAGTGTGGAAAGATAATGGCTGGGGATGTGGATATGGGGGTTGTGGCTGTGTGTGAATGTGTTCTGAGGCAAGGTATGTTGATATGTGTTTTGTTGCCGAGTGTGATATGTGTGGTATGGCTGTGTAATTTGTGACTGCGCAGGATGATGTGTATTGAGAACTTGTAGCTGCGCAGGTGAGTAGGTGTCTGGTGGCTGTAGATACATTGTTTCAAGAGCTTGCATGCTAACAGCCATTAGCTTCTCACTCTGTGTTCCACGCTTACTGAGGATGTTTAGTTGATGTTCAATAGCAGTTTCCCTGAGGGTGTCTACCGTAATTCCCCTCCATCCAGTATGTGAGGTCTGAACCCTGGTCTTTAGATTGTCTTTAAGACCATCCATAAGTGCTGTGATGACCATTTCCCTGTGGTGTGTGCTATCTTTTATGTCCTCTATCACAGTGTACTGGGTAATAGCCTGCAGCGCTCTGGTGAAATAATCTTCTGCAGACTCACTCTCCTTCTGTTTAATTGTAAAAATTTTACTCCAGTTAACTACCACTGGAAAATATACGGCCAATTGAGTGATTATGCGGGTTATGTTGTCCTGATTACTTTTGTCAGTTAAGGGACTATCTCCATCCAATACACAAGCCGTGATATTGTGTGGAAGACATGCCCATAATACCACTCGCCAATCTTTGTTGGTTGGCTCATGAACATTACCTAAATCTTTCATAAACCTCTGACACTTTGCTAACTCTTTTCTAGGGTCATTGAAATCTGTCATTATGGAATGTAGCTCTGCTCTCATCCATGGACAATGCATTGCTACCTCCCTTGTAGGCACTACACCACCTGCGTCCGGATTCCCATTGGGAACTGTTATTGTTTGGACTGGATGCATGCCTACCACACCGTTACCTTTGGCCTTGTTACTTGGGTTCAGTCTATTACTGCAACGTATAATATTACTTTCACCAATTGCAGCTGTCGCTTCAGTTGGTGGAGCTACAGGTGATGGTATCACCTCTGCTGCTATACCTGGTGGGGACACTCCCTGTGCTTGCTGCAGTGGAATAGCTAACATTTGAAATGGCAGACACTACAACAGGTTCATCATCTGCTTCATAAACATTTTCCTTATAATTACTCAGGATAGGGTACAAGTTACTTGTTACATTTTTATAATTTTTGGTGTGGGCTGTATCTTCACCCTTCACCTCATAGGGCGGTGGAGGTGCGCCTGTGCTACTAACTGTACTTCCGGCAATGATACCTTGCTGCTTTTTGCACACTACTAAGCCACATTTTTCTCTCATGCTGCCACAGTTTCAAGCAATCGTTATATTCTACTCTTTTCTTCAGAGATTTCACCACACAGATGCTATCTCTAACATTGTTCAATATTTCCATATCAAAACTGCCAAGTCCCTTTTCGAGTACTCTCCACTGCTAGCAGTGATTTCCTCCACCACAAGTCAGTTCAAAATAACGATCTGCCGCAACGGTGCGTCTCAATCACAATGCCCAAAGAACCTAACTGATCAATGGATTCTGCGATCACACTGAGAGCCGAGTTCAACTCTAGGGCACACACAATAACCCTATCAGTAGGGAACACACAGTACCCCTTTTAATACACCTGCTATGTGTATTCTAGGAAACACTCAGTACTCCTAGTAATAGGGAACACACAGTACCCCTATTCTCACCACAAATATATGTCTATCATGCACCTTTTCTGCGCAGAAAAGAAATTAAACTTTTTCTCAGATATGGCAGTATGATTAAGAGACCTTAAACAATGTAATCACGCTATCAATACAACAATGCAATTTTAAACAATTTGCTTGAACACATGGCAGCAATACCGGAAACACGTATACGCTATTGTGCGTCTAGTCGCATACACAATAATGCGACTGATACACAAAAGCGTGGAAATAAAAATTATGCTATTGTGCGACTAGTCGCATACAAAATAATCTGATAAAAAAACACAAAAAGAACAGACAATAAAAGAAACAAACCTTTCTCTCCCCAGATTCCTAATCAGCGCCCCTTAGGATCACACAATAAAAGACATCGTTTCCACAACACTGAATGGTAGCAGGATTTCTAACAGTGCGTTCTTGCCCCCTTATGGCGCCTTCCACCCTTTGTTGCGGAATCGAGGGCCGTTCGCTATCGTGCGAATCACGGTGGTGTGATATCCCAGATGAGCCCCCATCTATGAATACCCCTTAATTGCTAGAGAGAAATAATCGCTGTCCAAACAATAATTGTGGTTCAAAAGCACAAAAATTCTTATTGCAATAAAAAAAGGTACACACTTTGATCTAGCACAATTAGTGCAAAGACAATTAAATACAGAATATACGATACAGCCCAATACATACGCGTGTGCACCGGTCCCAGCATGCAGTCATCAGTCCAGAAGCCTGTGCTCATCTAAGAAGAATGGCTGTTGACTGGGACCGGGACACAGGCTATATACCCTAACAGATCATGATAACAGTGTAGACAGACAAACATAATTCCATTGCTTCTTGGTCTTTGTAGTATGCTGTAGTTCATAGGGCAGTTCACTAGGGGTATGTCCTAATTTTCCACAGTCTCTTGAGATTACATTGTCTTTCTTTAAATGGTTTAAGACACTACATACAGAGTATACATTCTAACCAATAATTTCCTATGATCCATAGCTATCAAACGCAAGATGCGACTCCCTCGCTGATAGACTCGAATATCTGGAAATAAACAGGATGTCAGTATAGTACCAAACATGCCAAGTCTACCATGTTGTATACCTTAAATATCATATACATACATTTCACAACATAATTATATGCTACTAAAACCTCTAATATTACATTTAATGTAAAGGAACCTTTTATGAGTGAGTATATTTATGATTACATGTAAGTATGCGTTGTGTGTCTACACGCAGCGTAAAAGGTGCGCTGTGTGCAGGGGTTCTGTACAGCGCAAACATGCGCTGTGTGTGTTTATATTTACAATAGCAACTGTGTATATGTGTGCATGCATTGTGGAGACACCTTCGATTGTTTAAGTGTGTGTGTGTATATATATGTATGTATGTGCATCAGTGTCATATACATAATATATATATATATATATATATATATATCTAGCTTTATTCAGTAACTGGTAATATTAAGTTTATTTCTGTCTGAACTAAGGCCCTGATTCAGAGCCGGACGCTCTGACAGAGCGCTCGTTCTGAATCAGGGCCGTCCCTCCTTCAATTTCGAGCAGCCTCCTGGCCGCTCGCATAGCTGTGGGTTGCCACCCACAGCTATAGCGAGCGGCCAAAATGATGGTCGCGATGCTTGCGACAAGACCCTGCGGTAGGGTCTCGCTGCCGCAAGCCCAGGAGTGCTTTTGGCTCTATCAGAGCCAAAAGCACTCCCACTGACATCACTAGTGAACGCCTCCGTCTGGGCAGCCACGCCCCCGGAACGCCCACCAAAGGGGGCGTGCTGTCAATCACCATCGACCGCATGCCCCCTTTGGTGCGAGACCCATAGCGACGGCTTGGCCATCGTTATTCGGGTCTCGCGCATGCGCACGACGGAGCCGGCTCTCTCGTGCGCATGCGCACTTGGGCACCATCAACCCGCTTGCGATCGCTCAGCGCTCGTGAGCGGGTCTGAATCAGGCCCCTAGGATCGAAAATGACAGACAATGGAGTTGTTCTGATCAGAGATGGTCAGAAGATACTTGATGCAATCAAAATATAATCAAAGGCCTCTCTCCAGCCTATTTGGAAGGTAAATGCTAGTTCCTTTAGGCATACAATGATAGTCAGACTTAAAGACAATGGTTCATTTGTCTGCACCTCACAATATGTGTGTGTTTTTCAATTACTAGTCACAGACATGTCCACAGGGCTTGTCTCCCAGCACTGGCCAAACCTTGCATTTTTAAATATATATAAAGTCTTTTAAATACATATGTGTATGCGCATTTATTATGTAAAGACTTTAACAGTGTTCAGTAACATGGCAGATGTACACAACGCTAAATTGTGCCGTATACAATGATATTATACTGACTACGCCAGATGGCGTTGTGCAGACAATGCAATCATGGCATCTTCAGATATTATCAAAGATCTGACCTCAGCCAATCATCCAGCTTTGACACGGGTTAAGCATTTCTACCGATAATTTGCCGATCAACACAGGAATTTTTTACTGTCTGAAAGGGGGTTCAAATTGTCGTATCTCCGACCCTCGTAAAAACCAGGGTGCAAGTCCTAGGAAATTTCGACCCAGGTTGACCCTTTCAGACAGAAAAAGAACCTGTGTTGATCAGCAAATTACCGGGTAGAAATGCTTAAGCCGGTAATTTGCTTTTCTGTCTGAAAGGGGTATTAGTCTGGGCTGGGAGTCCGTTGTACTGCCAACCAAACTTTCTTCTATAACATTATTATGGTCTAGCATCACTTCCGACCAGAATTAGAGGTTGGAAGGTAGAGCATATAAAGGATTTAGCAACTAGAGAACACTGGTCTTCTGGGACTCTCACAAGGCAACCTTAGGGCTCCTAGTGCTGCTGCTGTGCTCTAGTCCCTATCTCTGGCTCCAGTCTGGGCACAGTAGATAAATTGATATCTTATGTGGTGTGTATTAGAGAAAGGAGGACCAGTAACTGAGTCCATATAGTTTTCTTTTTATTTTATTCACTATCCCAATGTTACAAATTTAGTTCAGAATTGCTCTTAAAGTTGAGATCAATATGGTTCAAATTTATGTAGAAAGCACGTGATTTGTACTTTTATTGTTTTTCTGCCAGTAAAATACAATTAATAGAGAATTGAAAGGAAAATATTTCTGGGATTAAGGCATTTACAGGAAATATTTGTGAGTATTTTGAAAACCTTTACCTGTTATGCAGGGAAAAGGAAGTTTGTCTTTGAAGCCTGGTCACAGTCTTATAGAAAAACAAGTGAATTGTAGGCTTTTTGTAATTTGAGTATTTATACAAAATTATTGTAGTTGGTACAGGTCCAGGATAGGTAAGAAGAAAATGCTTGGAGCATAGTGGCTGACACCATAAGCATTGTATCCTGGATTCTTTGTTGCTTCAAGTCAGGGGTGTTCAACATGTCACCCTCCAGCATGTTCTGCCATAGTTTCGGAAATCCCTAATGGCAAAACTGTGGCAGGGCATGCTGGGATGTGTAGTTTAACAGCTGGAATGCCACAGACCACATGTTGAACACCCCAGCTTTAAGTGTTTAGGTTTAAATTCATATAAATCATCCATGTTAAATTTGGTGTAGTTTCTTAACCCGTCGGTGACTACAGCTCTCAGTAAAGAGCCGGCACTACCACTAGACAAATCTAGGCAGTTACCTAGATCTCTAATGGCTAGGGGAAGCCTATAGCTGGGTACACACCTGGCCGACCCACCAATCTATCCATCCATCAGCTAGTTGAGGGAGATTCTTGTGGAAGAGCATTTCTACATTCCTTCTGCACGGTTCCAGACATTAGTAAACCTCAATGCGATGATGCATACAGGATCTCTTTGTATAGATGCAAATAGCAAGTGTTAATATACAGTGTATGCGCAGATGCTAACTTATACATTTGTATATCTCCATCCTATTCTGAGTCAGAGAGAACTTTGGCAGATCTGTCTTTCCATGAAATGTGCATTTCAGGGTGGGTAATGGGCTGCAACAATGAGCTTTTCTGTCTTGTGGGAGTGTCCTGAGAGTGTTGCTAAAGCTCCGAACTATTCTGAGTCGTGCGTATGGAGATGAGAAGCCTGTGTCAGGCGGATCGCTTGCACCTAGCATGGGTGGCTGGTCGAGTGCTGATACTAATGATGATGGTTGCAGCTGTAGGTGGAGAGACTTTCCGCTTGAAGCTGTACGGTTCCCCACATTAGTCCTATGGAAACTGGCATTAGCATAGGGCAGTAAATTAGGCTTCCTCTGTATCACACAAACCAACACATTGGGGTATATTTACTAAAGTGTGGGTTTTAAGAAGTGGAGATGTTGCCCATAGCAACCAATCAGATTCTAGAGATTATCGTCTAGAAGGTGCTGGATAAATGTTAAGTAGAATCTGATTGGTTGCTATGGGCAACAACTCAATTTCTAAAAACCTGCACTTTAGTAAATTTACCCTTTTGACTCACGATCAGCCCCATTGCTTTTTAGCAAACCAATTCCTAACTTTCATTTAAAGAAACAAAACCAAATCTGCCAATAGTATGTATACTATGGCAATAATTGTGTGCTCTGTGATTACAATACTATACAGCAATGAATACTGCCACTTCGCACTATTCTTGTATGTCTCCAGTGACTTGTTCTCAGACACCTTGTCTGTTACCATCCAGAGGGAATTATTACTTTAGG
The DNA here is from genome assembly GCA_031769625.1 of Taudactylus pleione. Classification (NCBI taxonomy): domain Eukaryota; kingdom Metazoa; phylum Chordata; class Amphibia; order Anura; family Myobatrachidae; genus Taudactylus; species Taudactylus pleione. The sequence continues at coordinate 279,067 of JAUIMM010000054.1, forward strand.
GCTAAAAATAAGATGGCTTAGATGTTAAGAATCTTAGGTGTACATTATGCTCACCTTGACTTGCACCTATGGCTAGCTAAACGTCATGGGAAATCTAGTTCTCTAGTAAATGAATTCCTGAAGTTTACCGATTCAGTGCAAAAAGAAATGAGTGGTGTTTTTCTTTAATTTGATGCATGAAGAAATTAAAATTACTTCCACCTGGCATTCTGTGATCTCCGTCCCCACCCCTTTAGAAATGCTGTTATATAATCAGTCATAAGGATTTTTGTAGTGGTGTACTCTGTTACCTAACATATGGCTGTAATGATGTTTCCATGAAAATACTGTATTTTCCATGTACACAGATGGTAATCTAGCGAGAAAAACACATGGAAGAGGGGAGGGATACATCCTGGCTCACTGTGAATGTGTTTCCTTTATGGCTTGCAAAAAAATGTAGAATAACAATACATTGCATGATTATGAAAATAAATGAATATACAGTCAGGTGCATAAATATTGGGACATTAACAGAATTTTCATATTTTGGCCTCTATTCACCACCACAATGGCATTGAAATGTTGAAATGAAACAAACAAGATGTGCTTTAACTGCAGACTTTCAGATTTAATTTGAGGGTAATTACATCCAAATCAGGTGAACGGTGTGGGAATTACAACGGTTTCTATATGTGCCTCCCACTTTTTAAGGGGCCAAAAGTAATGGGACAAACTAAACAATCCTAAATCTAGCTTTCACTTTTTAATACTTTGTTGCAAATCCTTTGCAGGCAATTACAGCCTGAAGTCTGGAACGCATGTGTTCTTGATTTGGCCAACTGTTGTGAAGGGGTTTTTCTTCACCAGGGAAATAATTTTTCTATCATCCACCACAGTTGTTTTCCGTGGTCTTCCGGGTCTTTTGGTGTTGCTGAGCTCTCCGGTGCGTTCTTTCTTTTTAAGACTGTTCCAAACAGTTGATTTGGCCACACCTAATGTTTTTGCTATCTCTCTGATGGGTTTGTTTTGATTTTTCAGCCTAATGATGGCTTGCTTCACTGATAGTGACAGCTCTGTGGATCTCATATTGAGAGTCGACAGCAACTGATTCCAAATGCAAATGTCACACCTAGAATCAACTCCAGACCTTTTACCTGCTTAGTTGATAATGAAATAACGAGGGAATAGCCCACACCTGTCCATGAAATAGCTTTTGAGTTGATAGTCCCATTACTTTTGGCTCCTTAAAAAGTGGGAGGCACATATAGAAACCGTTGTAATTCCTACACCGTTCACCTGATTTGGATGTAATTAAATTAAATCTGAAAGTCTGCAGTTAAAGCACATCTTGTTTGTTTCATTTCAAAGCCATTGTGGTGGTGAATAGAGGCCAAAATATGAAACTTCTGTCAATGTCCCAATATTTATGCACCTGACTGTATGTAACCGTATAATCATGCTTCCTTTCGAATCCAGGTAGAATCAGAGTTGTCCCAAGGATAGACATAAATTCAGTCTCTCAAGACTTGTAATATGGTGAAACAGACTTTATTAGAAAAAAGCAAAACAGAAAGCTGATGATTTGGTCACACACAGAGACATTTCTTGCTCCCAACTTTGAATCTAAAGCTAATGGTGCAAATTGTATCCAAAAATGCATCTGCATTCACAACTGGATGCGTGTTCCACCATGGAACGCAAAGACGAAGTAGATTACCAAACCATTACCTGCCATCACCAAAATATTATTAAATATCAATACAAAATAAACAACAAAATTCATGAGATTAAAATGTTTGTATAAAAAAAAGCCATTCTCTTATATCAGCAGCCTGGTACTAGGTAGTAATACTAGAACCGGGACAGGAAGTGAAGCCATGTATTCCAGAGTGGACTGCAGAAACGGAGCAGCAGCAATAAAAATAACAATTGGAAATGTGTTCCACAGTGTAATGCAAACCGAGGATGCCAGCGCTTAGAATACCAATGCTGGAATCCCGACAGCTGTTAGAATCTCGGCGCCGGAATCCCGAAGGTAAGTTGGGTGGAGGGTTAGGGTTAGGCACTAGGGGGGGGAGGGTTAGATTTAGGGTGCTGGGAGGGGGAGGTTAGGTTCAGGCACTGGGTAGGGAGAGGGGGAGTGTTGGGATACCGACAAGTGTCAGTATCCTAACCCTGTTGGAATTTTGACCGCCAGCGTCCCGTACCCATCCCCCACAGGGGTTGCAGCATGCAACCTGTTACATAAGCCCATAGTGTTTCTATTAGCGTATTGAAGACCAGTATCAAAAATGAGGGCACCCCTGCTAATTAAATCAAAGCAGCTTCAAATTTAATCGAGAAATATTCAAAGAAGGATCTGATCATTTTGGTCACAGTCTGTGAACCCAGTAGGCTTCTTTAGAAAGTTGCAGTTTAGTATGTCCTCTCCACATCTAGGAGGCAAATCCAATCGCTGAGCATACACCTCAAAGAGGCTAATTGGTGTGTTCATATAAGTGACTTGCCTCTGGTATATCTAAACTACCTGGGTTTAAAGCAGCTATATTATCTATGGTTAGTCAGTTTGTCATGAAAACTTGAATTGCGTAGTTTGGCTTACATATACATGTATGAGAACATGGGCAAGTGTATAGAACATTCATCTGGTAATTTATTTAAGAATTCTCAAACTGGTATGTTATTCCTCTACACATGGTACAATTCCAGCATTTAAAGCATCTGGGAGTCTTATTAGATAGACAACAATTAGTTGGCAAATTTGTAGACATATTTGGTCTCCATAGCCAAAACATTGAGTAAGATTCATTGGCATAATAACTGGTCTCCTTTCAGTGACATCAGAGAAGATGGGGCTAAAGTATGCAGGAAAGGGTTACAATATCCTTAAAAAATATGAATGAGAAACTGTCAGACACTGGAGATCAAGCACATTGAGAGACTACCTTATTTTTTACTGGCTCCAAGCTATCCGGATATACAGTAACAGTCCAAAGTGGTGTATATTCTGTAAGTGCCTGTTTAAGCTGTATTTTGCAACATATTGTATGTGTTATTGTAACATCATATTATGTAAGTATTGTACAATTTTTTGTATGTTCAATTTTAAGTGTAATATGTGTTGTAAATTAATATTAGACCTTATTAAATTCTAGACAGCAAAGTTATTAAATGTAAGAGCGAATTGTCAACAATTTTACTACCAGATATCATAAAATATATGGAGTGTCTGTGTTTATGTGTAAGTCAGGTTCTCACTGAGTTGGATAACAGTGAGTGTTGGCAATCCCGTTCGGAAAATGTAATTGTAAATTCAATCTGTGTAAAGACTGTAATTTCTTATAGGAAATACTGTCATAAAAGTGAATAAAAAGGTGATGGAAGTTCTATACGAAACTCAGGATACTCCCAACAAAAAAATTAGAATTTTGCACTCCCTCGGACATTGGCATGTACAGGGGTAAAATGTGCCTGCTTTGTATTAAATCAGGTGTATTTGTGCAGTAAGCAGGTACACATAACCTTTGCACTGCAGGAGACACAGCTGTGTACTGTAGTGCAGGAAACAATTATCCATATTTCATGATATGACAAATAAGTCTGTTTGCCATGTATCTGAATGCAGCCCTGAAATTCTATCTTATTCTGTTTAAAAAAAAGTAAGTAAGAAGAGATGGACAAATTCCTAATATTATACATAACATAGAAATAAAATTTACATTTTTACATAGTGACACAGGTTTCCAAAGCGATGTTTAATCATAATCCTGTGATCTTTGTTTAAACATAATCCTGTGATTTTACAGAGAAACCGAATAATACAATAGCTATTGTAGTATTGTGAGATAAGGATCAGAGGGAGCTGACTTTCATTTTAATGTCGCTATATTTCCCTTCAACATCAGAAATGCCGCAAAGCGATGATAGGTGTGCTGCTCTGTGGTGTCCTCTGTTTATAGAAAAAAAAAACGTTAGTCCTGCTTGTCATTATTTTCTCATAATGACATCTTGTATAATGCTAAAGGCACCTGGAAAAGACATTTTCTACTTTTGAAATCTCCTTTGCTGGCATAATGTAATAAACAGTAAACTCAACGAAGCAAACTAACTTTTAGAAATGCTGCTACCTTGCAATACAGTCTTAAAAGCTGTAAACTTATTTAATAAATGCTTCTATACCTTATGCTGGGCATACACTGCCAGATAAAATGTCTGTCAGACCGACAAATCTGTGAGAAATCTCACAGTGTATATCCCGACATACGCGCTCCGCCCCCGGGGGAGGAGACATTTCCCTGTTCCTTCCGTAGGAAGGAACACAGGAAATGTCTGTCTGTCGGCTGCGCTGGGCATACACTGCCCGATGCGGCCGACAGTTTACCGGGTAATATCGCATCGGTCGGGCATGCTGGACAATCCAGCATACCCGACCGAGCAATATTTAACCCTCGGTCACCCCCCCACGCTACAATTATCGCGGCGATCCGCCGATATCGGGTGGATCGTCCCGATAATTGTAGCGTGTATGGCCAGCATTAGACATTCGAGTGGGAGATCACAAACTTCTTTAATAGTATTTTGCATTTTGAAGGTACTATTTATTTCTTTTTTTCTGTTAAAGATTTGGCATTTGTCTTTAAGTGCATCAGTCTTCTAGTCAGCTGGACTTGGCACACATTTTCTTGTATCATACAGATGTGTCTACATACATCTATCCTTCTTGCGCTACAAGTCTTGTTATATACAACGCGTGTGCGCTGTGCGACTCTGTAGCGCCGAGCATCTTTTCGTGTACCATAGAACAGAGTATATTGCGCATACTGGCCTTACAAAGTCTCTATGCCTTTACCTGACACATTTGCTTTACACTTTCTCTGTAACCGGTTTGGTAATATAATTATCTTTTTTATTATTAAGCGGTTAATGTAAATTTGGAAACTGACATTAAAGATCCTTAGGGTTTAGGTTTTACTATTCTGAATGTTCATGATCTTAAAAGGGATCAGGTCAGAATGTTGACAGGTTCAGAAATTCCATCATGGACGTTAGGTCGACAACCAATATGTCAACATGTTCATAATATCGACATGCAAGTTTTTGCTTATTTTATCCTAACAATAATAAAGAAAATTTGTGTGTCGACATTCTGGTGTCGAACATGTTGACATTTTAACCATGTGGAGATTTTTGAAGACTTTTTTTTTATATTCTGTTTGACGTTTCTTTCTACAAGTGCCTCTTGGATTTGGCATACCTCTCTGGGCTGTGAACATGCTATTTGTTTCACTATGGAATGCTTCCCCTTTCTAGGAACCTGGGGAATAGCATCAGCTCATCTAAAGCTGTCCCCATACCAACTGCTTTTATTAGGCACAGGCTTTTTTTTTTTAATTTTAGGTGAAGTCACGGGCACCCATGTTCTCCTTTTCTTAAATATGTATTTACTTGGTCTCCAAATTGCTTTTTTATGAGAGTGCCTGTACAAAACTTACAAAACTGTAATACCACTCTCGAACACGACCATAAATGTATTCGGCAAACACTTTCATTTCCAAGTAATGGATACAACCTTAGGGAATGTTTTCTTAAAGTTTATGATGTATCCCAGTTATGATTAGGATGTTCCCATGATGTTAATTACTACCTTGGTTAAATGTAAAGAACTCTGTTGTACCTATTCTTTTTTTGTTATGTATCTCTGGATTCAGCCCTAGTGCCTTTTTATTGGGTGGTATGACAACCAATAGACTGATTAATCATAACATTTAAACCAATGACAAGTGAATAACATTGATTATCTCATTGCATTGGCACCTGTAAAGGGGTGGTATATAATGGGCAGCAAGTGAACAGTCCGTTTTTGAAATTTATGTGTTGGAAGCCAGAAAAGTGGGCAAGTGTAAGGATCTGAGCAGCTTTGACAAGGGCCAAATTATGATGGCTAAACGACTGGATGAGAGCATCTTCAATATGGCAGGTCCTGGTATGCAGTGGTTAGTACCTGCCACAACTGGTCCAAGGAAGGACAATAGGTAAACCATCTCTTCCGATTCCACAGAAAACTACAGTAGCACAAATTGCTGAAAAAGTAATGCAAGCTATGATAGAAAAGTATCAGAACACACCGTGCATCACGACTTGCTGCGTAACCGCAGACCAGTCAGTGTCCATGCTGATCCCTGTCCACTGCCGTGAGTGTCAGAACTGGACCATGGCGTAATGGAAGAAAATGGCCTGGTCTAGTGAATCACGTTTTCTTTTACATTAAGATGAATATTTTCTTCTGTGTGTGTGTGTCTCCATGCGAAATGCTATGTTACAGTGTTACAGCCGCTGACACTGTAACGTAGCGTTTTGCATGTAGACACCTGCAGTCACACACAGAACATAGGCATGCTGCATATCATTTTAATCAGCAGAAGTTGCTTGTTTTAACTATTTGCATCTCTGTGCGAATAAGAAGCATTGGGAGGTAAAAAGTTGCACGAAAAGACGCTTGGCGATACCGAGTCACATGGAGCTCCTGCCTTATGTGTAGCACGACTTGTAGTGCACTGAGGATAGATGTATATGGACACATCTGTATCTTTTGTAGTGCAGAATCTGGAAGTGCATGCACTACAATTCCCTCCTACCCAACCTATTTACATGACCTAGCTCACATGTCACTCAAAATCCATTTAATTGTCAGAAACTAATGGGGGGCATCCATTAGACGATTTTATCCCTGTCCAACCTCTTAACGATTTTTCCTTGAAGTTTCCCTTGAAATATGATCTTCCACTCTGAACAATTTGCAAAAGATTTGCAAACGATTTGCAAAAGATTTGCAAAAGATTTGCAAAAGATCTAACAATAAACTATGTTGTTTTAATCTGTGATTGAGAGTTTTCAGCTATAGTGGGCAGATAGTGGTTCATCGTTTGATCGTTCAGCGTGAACGATGTGTAAACGAAGTGTAAACGATTTGTAAGCAATCAAGTGAAATTGACCTGCATGTTCAGTCGATATAGGAGACGATCAAACGACCAGCGGGAGCGCGCATTGTACATCGAAACAATTACTGCACGATTTGCAAACGATGTTTGATCGATGTTTGAACGATTATCGAACGATTTTATCATTATCGTTCAATCGTTCAACTTTATCGTCTAGTGGATACCCCCCTATAGTTTATACTTTCACAGAAGTGAAATTGATTTTAAAGTATGTGCCTAGTAAGACTAGTGGGGAGCAATTGCCCCAATCACCCTAAACACTACCTGGACGGACCTATGCACACACCTGCTGCACTAACAACAGTTCTGACTTTATTTTATTTTTTTTTCAACATTTTAAATAAATCTGTAAAGCTTGTTTGCTATCTAATTATTTAATAATATTCTACATAATCTGTAACTGTTTTATATTGTGTTATTAGCACTTTTGTTATTTTTCTAAAATACAAATCTCCAGAACGAACAGTTTAATAGTTCAATGGCTAAATGCTACACAAAGGTAACAAACAAAATTATTGGGTTTTTATGGTTTGTTAAATGTTGTGTTTTCTTGCGAGATTAGGTGTGACATGCTTTTGTGACTATGTAATCCAAATTAAGTGTAGTGACCATTAGAAGTATCTGAAAAAATTGTTTTAATATATTTAAGATTTTATCAGAAAGCTAACTGTTTTAGTGTGTTTAAATATTGTCCATTGTCAGTGCTGCCACTGTCTACACTTACATCAGTGGATCCTGTTCCTGGTATACTCAATAAAACATTTGCAGATTTACACCTACTGTATGTAGCGTTATCCACCTACACGTTAGGTGTACTGTAATACAAATGTATCCATTTGCAACTGTTGATTGAATACTGTTAAACAAAATGTAATACATGAATGGAAGCAGACATACACTATGTAGAAGATGCAAGCCTTGTATACAGTGTCAATTGACTTGTATACAATTCATAACAATACAAGCTAAGGGCGAGTGATCTAAATAAATTATTTATTAGTAGTAGAGTATAAATGGAGAATCCTAATTTCTGCCATATGGTAAATAAAAATATTGGCGTAGGAGATGAAGTAAATGCTTAGTTCATATGGTAATGGTTAATAATTTTAACCATTGGCAAATATGACATACAATACTATTAATAGTTTTTATGTTGAAGAAACTTTGTGCGTTTTATTTTTAATATACTGTATATGATTCAATAAGTAACTGTAATTTGTAAAGTATTTCTGATTTTGAAAATAAGCAGGTTTTCAACGAGCTTAAGGTCCATTTCTTGTCATTGCGTGTAGTAAAAAGTGTTTAAATGTTCAATTAGAAGCCAAAGTCTGACCTTCCAACAGCAGGTAATCTACAATTCACAATACTTTACTTCTAAAGTGACCGGCAGGTCATATGGAAAATTGCAGTTCAACAGTGGGTTAGCCATGCGTATATAATGTTATACAGTACTACAGTATATTAAAGATGATTTACACAATCTGGTATTATGAAATATCAAAGACAATGCTTTTACTATACTTTACAATATGTCCTCTTATCTAGTCAAAAACTGAGTTTTCTGTTTATTGTCTTTGGAAATTTCAACAATAGGCTTATTCTTTGCCCTTCATGCTTCACAAGCCTTATCTATTATTTGCAAGGTCTTTACAGTATTTAGACGCCTTCTAAGAAATCCTCTGGCAGTAGATGGGACTGGATGCGATTCTGCAGCTGGACAAATGAGTCTTTTGATGGCTGTCTGCCAACACTAGCTGCATTGTCTAAATACCCTTTTATTGTAGACAAAAACACTTGTATCTTTAAATTGATCATATCTAGTTCATTACCCTGCCCTTAATATTATTTTTTTCTTATTTGTTTATAGAGTACATGGGATATAAAAAAAATAAGGGGTGCTGTAGGTTTATAAGGGGGCAATAGCAGACTTGGTCACCATTTAACTTTGACTTTAGCAAAAGTACAATCGGTAACAGTGATTGATGTGTTAATAGAACCTGACAACTCAAGCAGTATATGTAAAACACTTAAAATATAACTAGTTCATAACTATAAAAATGTTAATTCTGCTATTTAAATTGGAGCGATTCGGAAGTAGAATATTTAAGCACAATAAGAGAGGAATTAAATTTTTTGCTCATGCCCGCAGTTCCCGTTTAAAGTGATGGGCAATATTCAATTGTTTGTGCCACTGGTCTTGAGTGCCCAGGGCACCCATTACTTATCACGTATGTCGTACCTAATTGCACCGCGTTTAGCTGCGTCAATCGGCTAAACCTGGGCAAACTATTGGGTGTGCTGCCCAAGTAGCAGTTTGGGCACCCAAAAGCCCAACTTTGGGTGGATTTCATTCTCTATCTTCCAATTGAAACTCTTGTCTGTCCTTATTTTTCTACCAACATAATCCACTTACTAATTGTAATGTTTATTTGAAAAACCGTAGGCAGTAATTGACTACATAAGTTCCACAGAAACATTAGCATTTAGTAGAGATGTGCTGGTTTGGTTAACTGAAATACGAACACTCCCGAACTTAGGGATTCCGAATAGAATAAAGTCCCAGTTCATAAATCAGTTTGGGAGTCCTGACTCTGATCTTCTCGCAATTTGGAACTTTGGGGCAGATATGGTGCATTTAAACTTCTAAAAAATGAACATGAAATGTAACATGAGTCACATGGAATGACCCAGTTGGTGTGGGGACAGCTTGAGATGAGCTGATGCTATTCCTCAGGTTCCTAGCAAAGAGGAAGCATTCCATATTGAAACAAATAGTATATTCACAGCACAGAGAGGTATGCCAAATCCAAAAGACATAAGTAGAATAACAAAGGCAAACACAATATCAAAAAACAGTCTCTTAAAAAATCTTCACATTGTTAAAATGTCGACATGTTCGACACACAATGTTTTGCTTATTTTATCCTAACCCTAACAATAAAAAAAATATGAACATATCCACATTTTTGTATGTCGGATATTGGTTGTCGACCTAAAGTTCATGTTGAAATTTCTGAACCTAGACATTCTGACCTGATCCCTTTTTAAGATTATGAACATTCAGAATACTAAATACTAAACCCTAAGGGGTAAATTTACTAAGATTCAAGATAGGTCGAGATGACCATCTTGGGTGATTTATTGATTTTTTTTCCCTGCTTGCAAATTTACTAAAGGGAAAGTCGGGTGAGTTAGAGAGAGATTTCACTCATCTCACTCGTAAAACTCGGGTGAGATAGCAATCTCGAATCTTATCACCATCGGGCCAAATCGGAAGTACTTTTCACCTAAATCATACATCTCTCAAAATTACCAAAAATCGGGATGACAAGCTCAGGTGAGAGAAGTGCAAACTCTCTGTCAAAATCACTTTTCAAACTCTCAACCCCCTGAGCTGCAAGATGGTCAGAAACATACACAAATCATTGTGATTTGTGTATATTTCTTTCTGTAATTGGATAAAATAGGGATAATTTGTCAAAAAAAGACGTGAGGTCCCCCCCCCAAAACACTAACCAGCCTTGGGCTTGCCAGCCTGTCCTGGTTCTTTACATTACAGGGAAAAAAATATGTAGGTATCCACTGTAATGTAAGAACCAGCACAAGGCAGCAGGGACAGAGCTGGTTTTATATATACGGAGAAAAAAAATGACGTGAGTTCCACCGTATAATTTAAAACCAGCCCTGGACCCTTTCTAACGGTGGACTGATGCCACAGCCAGGGGTGCCCTTTCACTGGGCCCCCCACCCGCAGCATCAGCCCTGACCGTTAGCCCAGGCCAGGGATCCCTGGGGAGTTGGTGACCCCACCAATAAAGGGGTCACCCTCTCCAGGGCACACCTGGCCTAGGCTGATAGCCCGGGGCTATCCCCGCCACCCCTGGGTGGTGGGTTGATAGTGTTTGGTGTTGTGTAAAACTAAGATTTGTCATCATTGTCTTTACAGTGGAACTACAGGTCCCAGCAAGCCTCCCCCGCATGCTGGTACTTGGAGAACCACAAGTACCAGCATGCGGGGCATTAAAGGCCCACTGGTACTTTTACTTCACCTGTAAAGAAATGGTTAAAAAAACACACAACACACCGTGATAACAAAGCTTTAATGCATCCATAAACACACTTACACATGCTCACCTGTTTCCAGATGTTCAAGCCCCCTTGTCAACGTAAAGTATCCCCTCGAATTACCTGTAAAAAACGATCCAATACTCACCTTTATGTCCCACGATGTTCTCCGCAGAAATCCAATACGTGGCCTGGATACAGTGTAACAGCATGCCTCTGCGTAACTGTGTTACTGTCTGCTCGTGGGAACGAGCTGACTTCAGTCCCAGGCTGCCGGCCAATCTGTGGCTGCTAACATTAGCGGCCGCTCATTGGCTGGGACCCACGTGGGCTTAGCCAATGAGCGGCTCCTCCACCCTTGTGATTTCATGTTCTGTCAGGTGGTCCAAATTGACTGGAAAGTAATGTTAATAATACTAAATGAACAAAAACTGGTCTAATTACTTTAGCTGTTTTTATAAATTTTTAAAGAAATTCAAAGCAAGAATTCGAACCAAAACACTTGAGGGTGGTTGTCTCATAACATGGGGTCTGCACACATCTCTAGCATTTAGACATGCTCCTCACCACCTAAAATCTATGTCACGGTGAACCACATGGTTAATGCAACTAATCCTTAATTTGTCACTCACATTTCCTACAGCACTCTATGTTACTGCACATAACTAACAATGTACTGCACTTGTGAAATGTTTTTCCACATTTTCACACTATATATTTATACTAAGCATCAAATGTAAACACTGCGCTGGTTAAAAACAAGTGGGATTGGCATGGCAGAAATGATCAATCAAGACATCTATAAAATTAGCGAGAAAGCCTGTCCATCTGTCCTTTATGCACGCCCAGAGTTTTGGACCTAGCTCCACCACCAAATTTGGCATGATGGTGTAGTTTGACTAGGATTTGGTGTTTGCCTAGGTATGAACTTAGTCAGGGCCACATACTGTCACACAATCCCTAAAAATGGGGACATTTAAATTATTCAGGTTTTCATGGTTGGCTCCAGTGGAAATTGAGAGCGGAATGGAAGAGTCCACAGCCAGAGAAGATTGAGCCTCATTTGGGTTAATTCCACTATAGTGTTCTGGAGAAGATTGATGCTTTGTGAAAGTGGATACACCTGGATACAAAATTTCAAGTGTTTCATTGATCTCCAAACTGCTGTGCTATATGGCTATATTAAGATAATGCCACAGTGTCCCACTGTTTTCACAGAGTTTAATGCTTTATGTACATGTTTCGCTATTTAATTTTATTATATTACATAAATAAAAATATTAATTATATATATATATATATAATTGTACATAGAAATGACTGTAGAGCGACTAATTAGTTGATAATAAATATATATTAAAAAAACAAAAAACCATGTGTAAATATATGAAGTGTAAACTGGATAATAAAGTGCAAATGCTGATTGTGCAAAATTGTGCAATAATATATGCGATTTTTAGTGCAAAACAAGCTGACTCATATGTATATATAATGAATTATTTTTCATTATATTAAAAGCCCATATAGAACTTAATAGAAGATGCCAAGTGCAATAAGTGATAAAATAAAACCAAAAAATATGTATTATCACAATAAGTTTAAAAACAAGTCAATTAATACACATACGGATAAAAAATAAATGAATAAGAGGTTTAACAGTTCATGTAGCAGGCATGGAAAACAGCAATCTCAACGCATTTCGTCAATTCAAGACTTCTTCAACTCCCTTGAAGAAGTCTTGAATTGCCGAAACGCGTTGGTGATGCTGTTTTCCATGCCTGCTACAAGAACTTTTAAACCTCTACCACAGATAAGCTGTTCTACCTATTCTATCCTTTTATTCATTAATTTTTTTTATCCGTATGTGTATTAATTGACTTGTTTTTAACTTATTGTGATAATAAATTATTTTTGGTTTTATTTTATCACTTATTGCACTTGGCATCTTCTATTAAGTTTTATATTGGCTTTTAATATAATGAAAAATAATTAATTATATATACATATGAGTCAGCTTGTTTTGCACTAAAAATCGCATATTATTGCACAATTTTGCACCTATTTTCACAATCAGCATTTGCACTTTATTATCCAGTTTACACTTCATATATTTACACATGGTCTTTTAATATATATTTATTATCAACTAATTAGTTGCTCTACAGTCATTTTCTATGTACAATTATTTATGCTATTAGTAGATTTACCATTACTAATTATTTACTCATAGAGAGCTGACGCCTATATTGGTTAGGCTGATATTTAGTTGACATTGGCCCTCATTCAGACCCACTCGCAAGCGGGCGCACGTACGTTAGGCGTACGTACAAAAATATTTAAATTCAATGGCTCGCTCGTATTTTCGTTCGCATCTAAAATTCCTCCCCAAACTCTGACGACCCCTCCTCTAACTAACGAGTGTACGAAATAGCGAGCGTACATCCCCGAAATGGCTTGAAAGGAACGCACGCACAAGTATAAACAGGAAGTGGCCTTGTCAGATGTCGATTACCTGCTCCTTTATTCTGCCTACCTCCATCAATCGTATCATGCCAATCAATGTATCAATTAGCTTAATTGTTTGTTTTTTTCAACACAATGCAAGAAACTTTACTCTTGTCCGTGTTTGTGTTTACCCGCAGAATACGTACGGATGAAACATTCGCTTTTATTGTTCAAAAAACATGTGAACCACAATTAAACAATTGTACTATTGCTGTGGATCCCCGCATATTTCCCTGGGTTCATTTCTTTATTTAAATTTGCTTACGCATGTCACTGCATCAAGCCTATCATAACTCTCCAGAGATTTCTGGCCCTGTCGAACACATGACTCATACACTAACCAATAAAATTGCTCCTGTTAATTTCCAAAATACATTAGCTAATCAGAAAATTTTTACACACTTTATCAAAAATGATTTTTAAGAAAAACACCATTGCCATCATGAGAGCCTCCGCATTCACCAGGCGCGAGCTGCTGGTGCTTACGGAGGTCATGGATCGCCGGATCACCAGCCAACCTCAACCCATGACCAACCGGCAGAAGCGCTCCGCGTATGCGGAGGCACGGTCCCGCCTGCGGTCCTTCGGCTCACGCCGCAACATTGGGCAGCTGGAGCGCAGGTGGTCCGACCTGCAACGGCGAACGCCCCGCTTGCTGGCATGCTTTCGCATGCAGATCCTGGCAAGTAAGTGTTATGTATTGTGGTTTTAATGTTTGTGTTTGTGGGGCAAACTGCGTGTGCATGTTTTCCTGTCTGTTCTATTTATTATTTGTACTCATATCTGCGTGTGCATGTTTTCCTGTCTGTTCTATTTATTATTTGTACTCATATCTGCGTGTGCATGTTTTCCTGTCTGTTCTATTTATTATTTGTACTCATATCTGCGTGTGCATGTTTTCCTGTCTGTCCGATTTATTATTTGTACTCATATCTGCGTGTGCATGTTTCCCCTCTATTTCTGATTTATTCATTCTACTGCTATTTGGCTTATTTGTTGTTTTTTTTTTTTTTTTTAGTTTTGTTGCCCGGATTTGTCCATAAACTAACCGCAATTTCTTTGTCATATTTTAGGGGGACAGCCAAGACTCCGCCGTCACCGTCCGTCCAGACGGCGTTCCCGGCCACTATCCCCAACCCCCAGCCAACACTCCACCCCAAATCTTTCCCCTATTCCCCACTCCTCCCCATCCTTCCCAGACCCTCTCCCGGAAATGTCGGGCCTCCTTCCCCTCCGTCCCACTTCCCCCTCTCCTCCACCCACCCCTCTTCCAATTACCCCCTCCCCGGAGTCCATCATAACTCCTCCCCATTCTTTGGGTAATGACGGATCCTCCGAGGAGGATCATGGAGGTATTTCCGGAGCTCCCGTTTTGTCTCCCGGTATGTATTTTTTTTTTAAAGCACAAACAGTTTGTATGTAATCATGTGTCGTGCCTTTCTTCGTGTTTTTGTGGCTTGACTTTTGGTGATTTTGAAGGTTTGCCTTTACCTCTTCCTGGTGATTTCAACATACACATATCATACCTGTGGGAATTTGTACCTAGGCCTTGTATTTTTGCCAGCCCCCCCTTTTTTTTTTTTGGTTTGGGTTTAGGAGTGATTTGGTTGTGTTTTTTTTTTTTAATGTGGATTCCCTATTGTTGTATTAACCCACACACTTTTCTCACCCACAGAGGAACAGAGGCGTCGGCAAGAGGTGGCGGATTGTGTGGGGCAGATGCGCCAACATGTCATCGGCATTCTGGTGGCCCTCGACCGGCTGTCTGGCCTCCTTCGGCAGTAGTTTTTTTATTTTTGTTATATTTTCAAAATAAATTTATTAAGACAAATATACGTTGTGGCTCATTTTTAAAAACCAAAACCAAGATAGTTTAGCATGACATAAGTAGACTGTTCCTGCAAGGATTTCCCTTTTTTAAAAGTTAGATTGTGTTTTGTATTTTGTATGTCAAACAGACACAAGAAACACATAACAGTAACAATGTCATTTCCCTTTTTGGGTGTAGTGTCAATTACATATTTCAACATTTTCCAGGTTCCTAGTTGGTGCGCAAGCTGCTTAGGCCAATCTTACAAATCCCAAGGTTGGGCCAGGCTTCCTTTTGGTGTGGATTGGGAAGCTGAAAACATATTTCAGTTTAGCTCAACTGGCGTCAGTACTGGTTTACCCCTTAGTCAAATGTAACTTGTGTTAACCTGGTTACACTTGCTGTTAATGTCCCAAAAAAGGAAGACCATTTCACTCTCCAAACATTTATTCACAACATAACAGAGAAAACAAAGTGGTCACTCCCAAAAAAAGAACACAGTGATAAATTCAAATACAACACATACCAAGAAATAATTAAATAAAAACAAAAAATCAAGAACTGGTTGACGAAGGACCATGCCAACATGATTCCACAAACATGGCGTTGCGATATGGGTTCCAGAATATATGCCCAAAAGGAACAGATCCAGGTTTGGTAAGGGTAGCAGGAAGTAGTGAGCGTTGGAGTGCCAAAGATTATGTGAACAAACAGAAGATGGTGAGAAAAAAAAAATAAAATTAGATGTTCGCAAACAAACACAAACACATTAGGTATAAACACTGGAGTTTTGTTCAAACTTACCTAAAAAATCTGGCCACCACATCATCGCGTATGGCCCCCCCACATACTGACCTTCGACCAACCTCTGGGGGGCCATCCTCAGGTAAGGCATCCTCTGGCTGCATTGGGACACCACTCCTTATGGCAATGTTGTGAAATATCCCACACAGGACCACAATTTTAGACACCATATCCGGCACATACATGAGCTCGCCACCAGAGCGGTGGAGGCATCTGAATCGGCCTTTTAAAAGGCCGATACAGCGCTCCACCACTTGCCTGGTGGCTGTAAGTGCGGAATTATACGCACTTTGTGGCCCTGGTGTGGGAGCCAAATAAGGAGTGAGCAGCCAGGACATGCAAGGGTATCCACTGTCTCCTGTGAACAAAAATAGACCACATCAGGAACACTGTGTATCAAGCTTAACATTGTTATGTACTAAAGGTCTCCACTTACCCAGAAGCCACGCATCACCAGCTTGTAGGTTGGTTAATTTCTGCCATATCCCTGATTGCCGGATGACGAAGGAGTCATGAGCACTTCCGGGTAATTTAGCATTCAGGGACAGGATCTGGAGGGAGGCATCACATACCACCATTACATTCAGGGAGTGATAGTGTTTACGGTTTCTAAATATTGCCTCCAGCCGTGCTGGAGGCTGAAGTGGTATGTGAGTACCATCCACAACCCCTATGATGTGTGGGAAGCCAGCTATTTGGTAAAAATTGGCCTTGGCCACACTAAGGGCACCCATATCCAAAGGCATTTTAATAAAATGATGGAGGTGCTTGAAAAGTGCCTCCATCACTGCCCTCAGGATCCGGGAAAAGGAGGATTGGGAGATGCCCGCCACTATTCCCACCGTTGTTTGAAACGATCCTGAGGCACAGAAATGTAACACCGCCATAAATTGCATCAGTGGTGGTATTGCTGTTGGACTGTCAATTTGCCGCTCAAGATCACTTTCTATTAATATGAGAGTGTCTATGATGATTTTGGGAGGTAGACGGTAGCGTCTTAAAACCTCATCATCGGGCATTCCAAAAAGGGTGACACGTGTTCGAAATATCTGGGGCCTTGCATGCCTACGATGCCTACGCCTGGGACGAGTTTGAGGTTGGTCGTCTTCCGGGAGCAGGGCCAGAACAATTCGCCCCAGATCTACCTGAAATTCAAAGTTTACAATGTAAGGCTTTTGAGCCACCCCAAAAGTAACAAAAAACAACTTAGCTTTCTGATACCATCCATAGCTGCTTACATGCCGGGGTATTGTCATGATACGTATAAACTGTAAAAAAGCCAAAAATGAGACATCAAAAATTTAGAGGGTGAATTTTTGGTTTTCAAATTGTTGCAAGCCAACACATAAAATAGGCGAAACACACATTTGGCCATGGATGAAAACGACATTGCACACCGTACATCAAATAGGGTTCAAATGGACCCCAAAAATGGAAAAGGGAAAAGCAAAACTGGTTTACATGATGAATAAGCCGCCAAAAATGCGTTAATTAGTTCGCAAATGCAAGTCACTACACCAACAGTCAAAAATGCGGTAATTAATTCGCAAATGCAAGTCACTACACCAACAGTCAAAAATGCGGTAATTAGTTCGCAAATGCAAGTCACTACACCAACAGTCAAAAATGCGGTAATTAATTCGCAAATGCAAGTCACTACACCAACAGTCAAAAATGCGGTAATTAATTCGCAAATGCAAGTCACTACACCAACAGTCAAAAATGCGTTAATTAGTTCGCAAATGCAAGAAAAAAAATTGACTTACCCAACTCGAATATATAAGATTTCCAAAAAAAAGGTCTTTGGGTCCGAAAGCCAAAACAAACTAAAAAAGATGAAATTAGTGTTAAAAAAAAATAGCTAACCAAAAAACAAAAGTAGACACCAATTGGCCACAAATTAGACTGCACAAAACTTACCAAATCAGGAAAGGATGGGGAAAAAAGCAAAAAAATGCGAACTGAAAACCAAAACAACTGTAGCAAAACCAAACAAAAAACCAACTCTGCCAAATCCTCCAACCGCAAACAACCAAATCCAAACAACTTAACCGCCAACAATCCAACAACCCAACCTCGACTCCACACACACCAAGCCATAAATAGTGTTTATTTTCCCGCACAAATTAAGGATGAATCATAGGGACGCACAATCAATGATGCGGCCGCAAACAAAGGACGCATGTATAAATACGTCACGAAATCACATTGAATTTCTGGTTGATTTCATTCTGGAAGCAGAGACATGGCTTCAGACCAGGGAAACAATGGCCAAAAATCCGGCGGTAAGGCCTTCATGCATTTTGTCTCAATGATTATTTTAAAACAAATATATTGGTCAAGTTGTGAAGTGGCTAAATCTGCATATTTACCCAAATAGGTGAGGAGGATGACATGGAAGAGACTGCTGGCCCCAGTCAACCCGCCAAAGCTGTCAAAAAAAAAAGGCAGCCACATTTCACAAGCAAGGAGATGGAGGTTTTGATCCAGAAGTGCGTTGACATCCTGCCCCAGGCAGCCAGGAATATGAGCCAAAGCCAGAAGTGGAGAATGTGGGAGCAGGTCGCCGTTGCTGTCAATAGGGTGGGTGATTATGTCCGTCTAGCCCGGGATGTCAAACGGCGGTAAGTAAACACTTTCCCATCCTATAAACAAACCACATTGTAAAAAAAAGGATAATGGGTCCAATTTCATTCCACAGATGGGCAGACTTCAAATATCGTCTCAAGCAAAAACTTGCCGACAGGGCTAGGCATGCAAGGGGGACAGGTGGGGGTCCCACCCCTGTGTCATTGGAGTTGACAGACTTAGAAGAGCTGGCACAGGGGTGTGTGCAGGCTGTGGAGGTGTTTGGCGTGTCCAACATGGATACGGACATGCCAGACTTTGCGGCTCCTCATGTTGGCCAAGGTAAGTCTTGTGATGTCACCAACTGTGAAATGCTATTGTGCCAATATGTAGATTCTAATGTGAGTCTTTTCGCAATTTTCCTAACAGAGACAGAGGCGGATGAGTCTGCTCCAGAGGGGAGCCTTGGCCGCAGAATTTCTGCTGGCTCTGCAGGGGAGGAACCAGTACATCCGGCTGAGGACCCTGCAGAAGCCAGTCCAGGGCGTGCCCCCTCGCAGGCAGTGGGCCTCCTCACAGAACTCAATTTTAAATCGGATTGCCATACGGAGATTCTGCAGAGGATGGACGCCAGTCTGATACGGGTGGCTGAGGCCCTGGAGCAAAATGCTGCGGCCAACGTGACCATTGGTCAGGCCCTGGCGGAAAATACCAGGGCCAACATCCGCATTGCCGATGCCCTGGAGCAGCTCGTTCGCCAGCACATGGTGGAGCCGACCTCCCTTCCTGCCGGAACATCCGGATCCTACACCTCTGGCACAACATCAGCCAATCCTCCAAATGTGCCTAGCCCTGTGCCTAGTCCAGAGGCCACAACATCTGCCTCTGGACAGGCCAGCCCGATGGCATCCCGGACCCGGTCTGGCGCCCACCCTCACCCAGCCAAACGGGCGAGAAAACGGTGACAGCAATGGCGACTTTTCCCACACTCCTTCTGTGCTTGGCTCATATTCCTTTCTGGTCAAAACTTCCCTCTCCTTTCTTGTGAAATGTTTTTAAATTTTGTATTTACGTTTAAGTTAGCAGTTATGGGTTTTTTTTTTTTTTTAACAAATATCTTTGCCACAAAAAAAGGCAACAAAATATTATGCCAATTTGTTTGTGTTTAAACAATAAATTTAAAACAAAAAACAGATTGTATTGTGACATTATTGTACAAATGGGTTCCATTTAATCCTGGCCCTAAAGGCAAAAACTGACCCTCTTAAAAAAAAAAAAAAGGCCTCTTTAAGGAACGTTTAAAAAATCACATAGCGATGCAAATTCCACACTAAACCAAAAAAAAGGGGAGCTAATTAAAACATGATGACATTATTGTTACAATAGGCCATAACCAACAAATTGTGGCCAAAATAAAACACCCAAAATGTACGCTAATTGATTGTGTAATCATGACATTAGCAGCTCTGATTTCCACCTGCGTACGCTTTTGTGCTATCCCAATAAACTGCTTTCCAAACACATACCAAGCCGGTTTTCAATCCAACACTAATTACTTTACTGACCAGCCGCGATTAATCGCAGCACCATCGTTGAGTCCCGGGACGGAGGAGAAGGCCATCGCCAATGTGGTCGAGTAATCCTGACCCTAAGCTGTGCGAGCATTTTGAAGGGAAAGCGGATGTTCCAGTGACGTATGAGACGGTCCGAACACATTTGACGTTCGCATCTGCTAATGTATGTACGCCCCAAAAACGCCTCGCCACGCCTGCGTTTTTTCATCTCCACCCCCGTCAACACCCAAAAACGCCCTGTTCTGTCAATCACATTTGACATGTCACTTCCTGTACGCTATTTTAGGAACGAGAGAAAAAAAGCTCGCAATCTGCCGTACGCACATGCGCAGTGTAACACCGACGCATGCGCGGTTAGTCAACATCGGAACGCAACGAGCGTACTGTTGTTAACGTGCGGCTCTGAATGAGGGCCATTGCTTTGACCATACAGATATTGAGGGTATATTGATCATTGGCGCTTATCCCACATAGTCCCATATCTGTAATGCTTTTTGTATTAGCTATAGGTTGTTTGTTCCACAGCCTGTTTTTTCTTTTTCATTTTTGCTGCTAAATGTGTCTCTTGTGTACTTTGTCTCAAGATTGACACTATGAAAAGAGAAACAGTCTGTGAATACCTCCTACAACATTTGAATTATACTCAGCACAAACATGGCTCAGGAATACATGGCGCTAATGCATTTACCAGATCCTTTGCCCATTCTAGATGGCAAAAGACCCATGGTAATGTAAACATTTAAGAGTGGAACCTGTGACCTAAGGAGAACTAGTGAGTTTCCCAATGTAACCCAAAGGAGATAGAATTGAAAACAGGAGAGTATCACTGGCGCTGAGCAAGGTACTCAAAACTAGATCAAAACTTAATTGTGACACTTTCGTTATGTAAAACTAGTCCCTTACTCTCCATAAATATATACATGTTTCCACATAAATCTTACTTCCTTGCACGTTCAACAGTTCTTATAGTTGCGCCATGACATAACTTGGCAGCGCCGACCTTCTTTTGTGAGACTTTTTACCTTCAAATGCGTTTTATTCTCAAAGTGCTGCAAATAGGATGCTTCTGCTGATCTGCATGCGAAATGCTACTTTACCGTTGTAGCGTAGCATTTTGCATGCAGATACCCCCGCAGTTGCACACAGAATATAGACATGCTGCATATTATTTTGATCAGCAGAAGCTGCTTGTGCATCCTATTCACACCGCTTTGCAAATAAAAGACTTATTTAAAAAAAAAGTAGCAGAAAAAGATGCTCGGCGCTACAGAGTCACACGGCGCTCACGCATTATTTTTAACGCCACTTGTAGTGCACAGAGGTGAGATGTATGTAGGCACATCTGTAAATGGTCAAACAACCTTAACGCTCACTTTATTTTTCTTTTATACATTTATTTTTATGCCTGATTTTTAACTTGTGATGCTGTTTTTAAATTATTTTTTGTTATTTGTATTTTTAATTCTTTTTCTAACCATTGTTGTCTACAATACTGAAAAATTTTTATTTTTAAATTTAATTTTACCATGACAATAGTGAATTGTATTGCTATGCCATTTCATAAAATCATTTGAATATGGATTATCAGATTTTATGGGATCATCCCTTATTTGCTAATTGCAGCCCATATTTCATTTTTGGGTAAGAGGTTGTTTGATAAGGTATAAGTGCTGGCACTACCTTTAACAGTCCTATATTGCTTGGCTCCCATTTATGGATAGTAGGGGACTAGTTATACATAGTGGAAGTGTCAGAATAATTTTTTTTTAAACTCATTACATTTTTGTTGAAAAATTATCAGTACAAATTGAACATAAAGGAAAATTGCATATAATAATTACATCCTATAATAAAATGAAGGAAAGGAGGAGAACAAAATTGAAGGGAAATTAAGGGACCAGGGCAAGGGAACAAAATTTAATTTATACAATATAGAACTAATATACAATATAGAGACAAAAAAATACACACATTACAGGGAGAATATATGGTGTTCAACATATATAAATAAAATCAGCTAGTTAACAAAATGCACTAAGTACTTGTTGAAGCAATATGATTAGCATATAAATCAGTCTAAAAACTCCATTGAATCAAGGGAGAAGAAACTGGCATGGAGAACTTGAAACCAAAAGTTTCCATTTCAAAACTACTAGTATTAGAAATTATTTTAGACAAAAGAAGAGGGTCAGATCTTTCCCAATATTGAGCTAATGCGGGTCTTGTAGCAAATGACATATTGTAGGATTGGACTGGGGGAGCAAAATGTTGTAGAAGAGCTATTTCAAGGAGATGAGGAAGAGATACTAAAGTAACCTGAGAGATTATATCAAAGTCTTGGTCCACAAAGCTTGGATTATTGGGCATGACCAGAAAATATGTATCAGAGAACCCACCATTCCACAATTTCTCCAGCAAAAGGACTCGGGCCACATTTTGTGTAACTTATCTTGAGTCTGGTATAATCCATGTATACATTTTTAAACCTCATTTAGAATGGTTAATACATTTTAGACATTTGGAAAATAATTTATTTTGATATATAAAATACCCTTCTTAGTGCCAGAGATTCTCTCCTGTTTTCAAAAGACGCATGGTGCCACAGCATAGTGGTTCAAACTGTTTTTTTTACTGCAGTGATTTCCAATCCACTTGCTTGCCCTAGTAGATGCCAATTATAGTTCAATTACAGTTGACATTGGTATCTATAGAAGTTGTGTCAATTCCAATAATGTAAAATCTCATGATACCTTATCCTGGGTGTTGAAGAGAGATAGCTAAGCCTGATTTCAGCAAAATATTAGATTCTGATATCTTGCCATTAAATGGCGGGTTCTACATGCCACAATTAAGTTGCATCTCAATTATGTGATTGATGTTGTACATTCTCCACAATCCAATTGGTGACAATGATGGATGTATATTTGAGGATACATTGTCCCAGCCCCTATCTGAAATCATTTCTTCTGTCACTTGTGTAACCAAATATCATCATGTCTTGCGGTTGAGATTTGCCAATTACTTTGTTTCCTGATAGGGTGCCCCCATGGCTACTGTCCAATAATAAATGCTGAGCATATGTGTTGAGTAAGTTATGTAAATTTGCAAACATTTGTGTTCAGTTTTTGTTAATTATAGCAACAGGTTTTAATTAAAACTGCAGAATATTCTTCTTATTCAGCTGCTGCAGGAACTCCTGCAAGTCTTCCCATATTTTTAAAGCTGCAATAATTTTAAAGGCAAAATCAGCTTGGTTTACCTTTTTAAAATGATTGCCATTTTAAAAATACTGGAAGATTCGCAGGAGTTCCCGCAGTGGCTGCAAGTTGCACCCTATTACCAGGGCCGGTGCTAGATATCTCTGCATCCAGCTCCGTCCTGTGCTCCCCCTCCGCCCCTTCCCTCACTGCGCCCTCCCTGCATATAAAATAATGGCAGCAGCTGGGTGGAGGACGAGGATATTCTACAGCCGGACCCCGGCTCCCCTGTGTGGCCGCACGCACGGAGCGTGTCTGAGGACGACCCTGCCTATTACGTAAGCCCCTTTGTGTTTGTTCCTAAAGTACAGAATTTCCCCTTTAGGTAAATGCAGTGTGTTTTTGGATGTTATTGCATATTTGTGTCATCTTTGATTAAATGTATTATTTTTACTTATTACTGATATTAAGGAGATGTGTAATTTTTGCTGGTTTGCGTGCCTCTCGTGAAGGTTTGCCAGTGGATAAGTCACTGTAAATGTGAAATAAGCGCCTGTGTGATACCACCCAATCTATTCCAACAAAGATATAGATGGTGAACTTTCTTCTATAGATTCCTGGGCTGCCATCTCTCATGAGTGGAAGAAAAGGAATACTTAAAGGGATATAAAGGCTCAGAGACTGATCTGTCTGTGTGACAGAAAGGAATGAAGCATTGCTGCTTTCCTCATTTTATACATGACAGCTGTAGAGAAGCAATAAGACCGGAGATCAAAGGCTGTCTCCCGGAGCCATGACTGTAAAATATAGGGCGCTCTGTCTAACTTGGCCTGTTCCCAGCAGTAATCACTAAAATGAAGATAACAGCAGCAGCATAGTTAATGGTGCTTTTGTTTCCAGGATACCACTTAATCATGTATCTCACTCTTTGAATGTATTTAAACACACTGAGTGTTGTGCTGGCCCCGTTTTGACAACTTAGCCTATTGCCCATTTTGATAGTTTATATCTTCTTAAGCTAGGTACACACTGGAGCGATGTCGGGCCGGTATGCCGTTTCGTAATGTCGTATCGCCTACAATGCTTAGTGTGTACCTGTGATTGCGCACTTCCGAGGACGATAGCGGAAGTCGCCAGGTTTGATGTGCTGCACATCAAGCCTAGCGATATCTCTAGCGACCAGTGCATTGTTAATGAATGATGTAACTGTGATCGTGCCATCGTTTATTAAAATCGTTTAGTCTAGACGCACAATTACTGTTCACAGGCATTTTTAGAATGTAAGCTCTAACGAGCAGGGCCCTCTACCCTAGTATTTTTCTGTAAGTCGCTTGTCTACAATTTGTTTATGTACTTTGTAAGGCGCTGCGGAACACTTGTGGCGCCATATAAATAAATGATAATAATAATTTGTTGCGATATCGGAATGAATGCCCGTTGCTCCAATGTGTACCAAGCCTTAGACTGAAGGTGCTATTGCTCCTTTGCAGATAGCTCAGAGTTTGAACCCTCTGATAATGCAGTGGTGCCACCTATCCCTGGCTAGAGTGAGGGCTCCTGGACTTCTGGTAATTCTCCCAGCTGCTCACCTGCCTGCGAATTGGCTGTGACTGGGCAAAATGTATCTTCAAGCCTGAACTATATGAACACTGAGTTGGCAGGGGTGTAATGACAATAATTAGCTCCATCGTATGATTTGCCTTCTTTGTGTATACCTTGCCTTTGCATCTCTCGGATGTGAGGTATGAAAGCAGGCTGTTATGTTATAATGTAATATGCATACTACTTTTCCTACCTAAATTGCACGTTGTAATTAAGATTTGAACAAATTTACAATGTTCTTGTATGGAAGAAGATCGTTCCCATCTGTCTTGGCTAAGTGAAATTCCTGTTAGTGTCTTGCAGGATAGGCCTAAACATCTGGGAATCGGTTTTAGAACAATTGCTGTGTTACAGTCACTTGCAGAAAATGAAAACTACAATAGTGTGTAATCTTAAATTATGCAACGATGACATTTGAAGCAACAATCCAGTCTGTTAGCAGGTTTAACAGTAAGGCCAAGCAATACCTCATTGTTGTTGAAAGAAATGGATTCCAGAAATGATTCCCCAAGCTGCTGGTGTGTCCTTGCAAAATATTGTCTGATGATATCATTATTATTTAATGATCCAAAAATGTACATCAGATTGGCTTATAAATCCACTATACATACGTTTAATTGTATTTTAATGTAATTTGTAATTAACCAAAAACTTTTGTCTGATGTAGAATAAAGTCATTTCATTATCATTGATGTTCTCTTAATAGTGGAGGTACTCACTGGGCAAGTGTGACTTGCTGACAGATGTGTTGAATCATTTACATGAGATCTACAATTAACTTTTTATTTCTAGTATATTAATTTAATGTACACTTTTTATAAACTGAATATGGTTCTGTTCTCTTTGTAGCGTATTACAATTTCTCTTTGTTGTCTGTCCCCGCTAAGTATAGGTTATTCAAGTTGGAGCACTTATCATGCGATTTGTGGCTGAAATTACTAGTACAGGTTGAGTCTCCCATATCCAAAATGCTTGGGACCAGGGGTATTTTGGTTAACGGAATATTCCGTATTTTGGAATATTTGCTTATCGTAATGAAATATCTTGGGAATGAGACCCAAATAAACACACACAATGTATTTATGTGTTATATACACCTTATACACACAGCCTGCAGGTAATTTTATACAATATTTTCAATAATTTTGTGGCTCAAGCAAAATTTGTGTACATGAAATTAAGTAATGTTTCATATACACCTTATACACACAATCTGAAGGTAATTGTAAACAATATTTTTAATAATTTGTGCTTTAGACAAAGTTTGGTACATTGAACCATCAAAAATCAAAGGTTTCATTATCTCAGTCATGCCAAAATTATTCCGTATTTCGGAATATTTGAATATGGGAGACTCAACCTGTACTACTTTTCATTATATCGCTTGGAGCTGGTGCTATTTTATCTGGCAATTGGCAGCTATTGCAAAGTGTTCATTATAGCACCAGTCATACAGTTGTTTTCATATTTTGTGTAGTCCTGATGTATTTTGTAGCAGGGGATATCCCGGCAATGTACGTGTTTGCTTCTTTCCTTGATATTTGTGTTCAAAATTCAACAACTCATTGTCAGACTTCCCATAATGACTGGTTAAGCTGATCTCCGTGTTACATACTGTAGCTGCCATATATTAAAGGAAGAAAACATTAGTAAATCTGTAAAACAACGGTTGTGTACTATAAATAGGTATATATGTATAAAGTGAAACACATTACAAACTGAGAATTGATTTACAGATTGATCATTTATAGGTCTAATTTTGTATTGATTTGATTTCTATCACAAAGTAACACTGGATATTTTTATTTGTTTCAGTTTTTGGGGATAGCCTTTCTTGGAGTTGGCCTTTGGGCATGGAGTGAAAAGGTATGTTTACAAAACTGCTTTGTACTGTACATACACAATGAATAGATATATACACACACACACAATGAATATTTATAAGGCAGGGAAAATTACACGTTTCTCATAGAATCCCATTATATTGGACCCGTCCCCTCCCCATGGATATGCAGTTCTTGGTATTCCTCTTCCCGCCTTCCCCATTTCATTAGGAAGTGGGCAGGATGCAGGAGTTACACCCACTCTTCTGGGGGTCCAGGGGACAACCCGAAAAATCGGAAGTCTCTGTAGAGTAAGCGTATATATAATTATATTGATGAGCTAAATTGATTTTTGTATATATAAGCCCCAGTTACTCCAATTTGTTCAATCAATGTAGTTCCATAGAGTATGGAGGTGTATTGTCCAAATCCTGACACACTGATCTGTTTGAAAGTACTCCAACCTTAGAAAGCTTAGGCCATCATATACCATTAGCAAACCTCACCTCTCCCCACTTTTTCTTTTAGTTTACAGAATGGGTTCTTTAAAATTTAAGTTTAAAGGGTAACTATACAAATGTTTAATTGTTTCACTAAACTATCTGGGTGTACTGCATTTAATAAAAGTGAAACATTCCTCGGCTGTCCTCTTCAGCAGCTTTTCATCTGCTGCCTCAGAAATTCCATCTCAATGCTTTTTCTATGTGGATACTCTTTGAAATGAAGTTATTGCCATCATAGACCATTCCTGGTGGTGGTGAATCTGTAGGAAATGCCTGCAGGGAATACATACAAACATAAGAACCATCACTAGATTTCAGTAGAAGTTTAATTTCCTTACCTCTCAGTTGTGAGTGGTACCATTTTTATATGGAGAATTGAGAGCTAACATTTACAAGGAAGTTTTGCTCAAAGTATGAAAAGTTGTTTCTTCAATTAGTTACATCTTATAACTCTGCCCATATGTACTATGTAGAGATGTTAGTTATACTCAATTGCCCACAGTAAAAGCAGGGAAGTGGGAAAAGTTTTGAAATGTATTCTTTTAACCTGTTAATTATGTGTTATCCTCTGTAAATGTTACTAGACATAGGGGAATAATTAAAATATGCAGACTTTTATTCCAGGTATAAGGACATTGATATAACCTGTATACATCTTTAATACCTTCACAAATATCCTTTTCTTTGTGCCAACATCTTCTACCCTGTACCTCTGCCCCTTCCCTGCTCATCCCCAGTTTCAAAGAGGAGGTAGATTGAAGTGGTACTCAAAGGATGGCCCTGTGCTTGGAAGAACAGAATTGGAAATTATCGATTTGTGACTGCCATCCCCAGAGCCCCTGCACCGAACATAATGAAAATTACAGGCACTTTGGTTTGCCCAATCAAGTCCGTCCTTTGTAATATCAGATCTAGAAGAGACAAGACTGCCACAATTTCTGACCTTATTGAATCTTCAGATCTAGTCTGTATTACAGAGACTTGGCTAGAAGAAAATGCAGCGCCTGTCTTGTAAGTCGCAGTCCTAACAAATTAATCTGTAATTCATAGCTCAAGACTGAACTGCACGGGATGTGAAGTGGTCATCTACTTTAAAAAAGCGCTTAAATTTAAGTTCCACCCAATGGAAATTACTCACTCTTTTGAATGCATCGCTCTACAGGGTTAGGTTACAGAGTACTTCTCATTTGCCGCCCCCCTGGAGACGGAAAGACATTTCTACAAGAAAATACAGATACTGTTGCTGGCCAAGTTCTGAAGCATCAAATATGGCTCCTACTTGGGGTTTTCAGAATGTAGGCATTAGGACTAGGCACTAGGGGGAGGTTAGCCGCAATGGAGCCACTGCAGCCATCAGGAGCAGATCAGTGACCGCTGGGCCACCTTGGACAATATGTCAACATTCTAACATGTCGACATTTCGTGATAAATGTCGACATGGTCAATGTTCACTTTCTCATGTTGACATAATGAATGTTGACATATCATACCACACTTGGTAAAATTCATTTTCCAAACACGATGAGTGCTAAGGTTACATTTAATCTCGCAGTCTAGCCACAGCAGATACAGCAAATACTATTAGAAAGGAAACCTGTGTTTATGGAAACCAAGGAGATACAGTAAGTGACAATTAAAGGCCTTGATGAGATTCGTATGGTCTGTCTGGCACCAGGTGTCTATACAACAAATCATATTTAGCACAGAGAAGCATCTGGGAGTAGTGACCTAGAATAAAATGTATTCACAACATCTATGATAAATGCTTCTGGATTTTCTGTTCCAGCCTAATGCCATGTTACATGATTACCTTTTTAGAGCTTTATACACAAATACCTATTTTTTGAGGTTTTGTACACTGAGAATAAAACATTGCCCTAAGTTTTCTGCATGTGTTCCGTAATATAGAACCTTTTCTCTCACACTGAGTGTGTAGAAAATCTCTTCCAAGTGCTTTCCTTCATGTGGTGTACAAGGCTGTTATCACAGCTGGCAGAGCGCATTGCTAGACCAGTGATGCAGATAGAAGCAGCACTTAGCGCAGGGAAATGCAGTATGGTGAGATGCATTTTCTTTAACCTACAACTGATTAAGTCTGTGCACGTCTTATGTACTTTGTTCGTGGTCCTTCTATATTGTGTGCTTTGTTTTCCTATGAGTTAGATCATGAAAAAGCCCTATATACTAAAATGACTAAATAAATGGTGTAAGCGTCTCCTAACCTGGTCCTTGTAAAAGTCTGTAATATAAAATATTGGATTGAACCGCAGAATGAGGCCCTATGATGATATGAAACAATATTGTACTGAACCGCAGAATGAGGCTTACTCATTTATGATGGTGAAAACATGAGCAGATAACCTAATATACTAAATGAACTTGGTAAATGAAATGATCCAAATATAATTTACACTGATCTTGTTTAGGGATTTGTAATAAGAACATGTGGTTGTTGCCAAGGGAAGAGACACTCTTGTCTGTGTTCCTATAATAGGGTTCAGTGGTTCAAAGATCCCAAACTCCAGCATCAGGGGCAGAAGTATGGGAGACAATGGAGGCGTCTGCCGCCAGGCGCCAGCACTGAAGGGGCACCTCCTCCATCACCCACAATATATTCACCCCATTTAGGACTGTAAATATGGGGGATAGGGGGCACTAAATGATAACTTGCCCCCGGGCGCCTGGGATGAATTTATGCCACTGCTCACACAACTAGCAACAAATGCAACGCAAGGCATGATAATTAGCAACACAGCAAAAGACAAGTCATAAGTACCAAAGAACTAGTGTCTATCTATCTATCTATCTATCTATCTATCTATCTATCTATCTATCTATCTATCTATCTATCTTTTTATCTATCTTTTCATTCTATCTATCTATCTATCTATCTATCTATCTATCTATCTATCTATTCTATCTCTCTATCTATCTATATATGGGCAATCTACTGTAGCTAACTAGTGTCTATCTATCAATGATCGAACTACCTATCTATCTATGATCTATCTTTAAATATTAGACATTGGAGGCAAACCTTCTAATCAAAAGATTCACATTTTCCCAACATTAAGTCCAGGTGATTGAAAAACCACCCCCAAGATTCTTGGTTAGGAAAGGTGAGCATAATGCTGTTTGGGATTTAGACTAAAAAGCATGATTTATGGAGTAAAACAGAGAGAGTGAACAGCTGAGATATATTGCATCCTGAGATAAACAGAATTACTGTATATCTGACACTACCAAATCACAGTGTCGCATAAGTAGAATAGTCCATAGTAAATAGACATTTTTTAAGTATCAATGTATAGAAGGAACATATCATCGTGCCTCTGCAGGCCTAGACCAAGTCTAGCCTGAGAATTACCGGTAATTAATAATCATTAATTACCTGGTCAGGGTCTCCTTCGGTGGTTCATCTTTGATTGTTGCCATGAGTAGAAGTCTGGAATCAAGGAGACCTCACAAAAGTCCAGCGATATAGTTTGTTTAGATGTTGACCTCACATTTTGATTGATGGAAAAGGCCCACCTGGAAAAAACATATTGGGAGGCGCGATAACATGTTCTTTGTATACACTATACATGCAAATATATCTCAGTTGGGCCTGTCCTTGTTGGCAGGGTGAATTTGCACTATATCTAGCTACCTTACTATCTATCTCTATATCTATCTATATATGGGCAATCAACAGATGTGTTCACAAACATCTAGCCTCCCTGTGCGTTCAACAGCCCTTCTAGATGTGTTATACCGTGGCACGAATCGGTACCGCTGAGCATCTTTTTGTGAAACATTTTCCCTTAAACTGCATTTTATTCGCAAAGTGATGCAAATAGGATGGACAAGCAGCTTATGCTGATTAAAATGATATGTGGCAAGCCTACAGTATGTTCTGTGTGCGACTGTGGCTATATCTGCATGCAAAATGCTACGTTACAGTGTCAGCAGCTGTGACACTGTAAAGTTGCATATCGCATGCAGATACAGCTCAGTTGCACACAGATTATACAGTAGGCATGCCGTATATCATTTTAATCAGTATAAGCTGCTTTTGCATCCTATTCGCATCACTTTGCAAATAAGACACATTTTAATGGAAAAAGTCACCTGGAAAGATGCCCTGTGCTACAGAGTCACATCGTACTCACCCATTATTTGTGACACATCTCTCAAAACACATGGAGGATAGATGTACTGTATGTGGACGCATCTGTACCTAATTATTTATTAGTATTTATTACCAGGTTTTTATATAGCGCACATATATTCCGCAGCACTTTACAGAGAAAAATTTGGCCATTCACTGTAGTCCCTGCCCCAGTGGAGCTTACACTCTATATTCCCTACCACATGCTCACGCAACTAACAACAAATGCAACGCAAGGCATGATAATTAGCAACACAGCAATAGACAAGTTATAAGTACCAAAGAACTAGTGTCTGCCTATCTAACTGTCTACCTACCTATCGATCGATCTATCTATCTATCTATCTATCTATCTATCTCTATATCTATCTATATATGGGTAACCTACAGATGTGTTCACATACACCTAGCCTCCCTGCACGTTAAACAGGCCATCTAGTAGAGGTATACCGTGGCACGACACTACAGAACTGAACACCTTTTCGTGCAAATTATATCCTTAAAATGTGTCCTATTTGCAAAGCAATGGAAAATAGGATGGACAAGCAGCTAATGCTGAATAAAATGTTATGTGGCATGCCTATGTTCTGTGTGCGGCTGCTGCAAAATTCTACATTACAGTGTCAGCAGCTGTGACACTGTAAAGTTGCATAGCGTATGCAGATACAGCTCAGTCGCATACAGATTATACAGTAGGCAGGCCGTATATCATTTTAATCAGTATAAGCTGCTTTTGCGTCCTAATCGCATCACTTTGCAAATAAGACACATTTTAATGGAAAAAGTCACCTGGAAAGATGCTCAGTGCTACAGAGTCACATTGTACTCACCCATTATTTGTAAAACATCTCAAAGCACATGGAGGATAGATGTATGTGGATGCATCTGTACCTAATTATTTATTAGTATTTATTACCAGTTTTTTATATAGCGCACATATATTCCACAGCGCTTTACAAAGAATAATTTGGCCATTCACTTTAGTCCCTGCCGCAGTGGAGCTTACAGTCTATATTCCCTACCACGTGCTCACACACAGGGGCAGAAGTATGGGAGACAATGGAGGCGTCTGCCGCCGGGCGCCAGCACTGAAGGGGCACCTCCTCCATCACTCACAATATATTCATCCCATTTAGGACTGTAAATATGGGGGATAGGGGGCACTAAATGATAACTTGCCACCGGGCGCCTGGGATGAACTTATGCCACTGTCCAGCATCAATTAGAGCCAGCAGTTAGGCAAAGATGTTAGCTTCCTGGGTACAGGTTAGGGCTCCATGCAGTTAAATCCGTAACAGCAGTTAAATGTGAAATGTTATTTAATTACAACCCTTCTCATTAAACATAATTTGAGGACACATCAATAATTGCATATAAATGCTCATCAGTAGGAAATGTGGAGGAACTTGCAAGCACTGGGTGTTTTTGCAGCACTTTGCCTGAGATTTTTCCTGTGATCTTAGAAAATGCTGTTTTGATTAAGTCATGGCATGGTTTCTACTTGCCCTACAGCACAAGTCATTAAATGTGTTTGATCTGCTTGGAGACAGTTGCTAGAGGGGACAGGGAGGAGATGGGTCTAGTGGGAGAAGAGAGATGGTAGGAGCTGGAAATCTTTGAATTCTGTTTGAGCGTCCATGTAATAATTTATTGGTGTTCTAACTCCCCACAGCAGTATTACTACTGTTTTCAAGTTTATTATCTAAATATTTTCTATTCCTTTCTGTGTATGGTATAGGTTTCTCATATTCATTTGGTATTCAGCTAGTATTGCTATTTCAGCTTTTTAAAATGTAATATATGAAAAAAAAATTTTTGTAATTGTGCTGAAAGGCATACAGCATGACTACATATTATTACTACTGTATTACTGTCATCAACATCACTTCGTATTGTTACAGTGACAGCACTTTACAAAGAACTGGGAATGGCACCAATGCACCTCTTAGCTTTGTTCTCTAATATAATAATATTTTTATAAATGACCATAATACAGAAATCACAATGATTAATGATTAGATACAATTTTGTGGGTTGGGGCTGGATTTATCAATTTAGAAAATACATTCTGTTACAGACGTTTTGAAAACATATGGGGAGGATCCATATGTATTGCGATAAACCTCAGAATTCTATGGGCCTGCAATGTGCCCATATGCATCAAGCTCTGGAAAGCATAAAGGAGCCTATCCATTAGCAGGTAAATTTATCTGCTAATGGATAGGCCCTGAACGATGACCGATGCGCACTCCCACGGCCGATAAATTTTATCTTTCATCTCTCCAACATGTTAGTCAATTATCTCGTATCACTGCCAGATATTAGAAATATCTGGCAGTTTGTATGCGGTAAACGACGAATGACGAACAACGAACGATATTAACAGCAGGTACAAACCACTGGAGAGAAAAAAAATCCACTCCCTGAATGATGTCATGCAATATCGTTCATCATTCGTCTTTTGCAAAAATCTTTCGTCTTTCATCGTTCAGAAAAACATCTGCTAATGGATAGGCCCATTTACTTCCCAGAGCTTGTGCCGGATAGGCAATGCCATATGGCTTTGCCTATAGAAGCCTGTGGGTTTCTTTCCACAAAGTGGCCTGCAGAAGGATCTGAGAATCCCTCCCAGATAGTGGCCACTAGCCCGATGGCCGTGCATTACTTAACGAATATAGAGGCTTGCTCATTTTTGGTTGCAGCCCATAGAGGTGTGCTGGAAAATAAAGTAAAGATATGAACACAGACATGGCACTAGCACATTGCAGATAATTTAATTCTCCCCCTGCACTTCAATGTTAATTGCCTGTTCTATTTTTTTTTTAAAGAATTTATAATTCATTCATTCATTCACTAAACTGTTCAGGTCCCTCCCATGTGATGATAGAAGATGAGGGTAATCTTAGATATGCTGCATACTGGGTGAGCATAAAAACATATTAGGAAGAAACTGAACATCAACCTGATTTTTTCTGCATCAATATTTGCCATACAAATGTTGCAGATACCATATGTGGTATCTGCAACATTGCTAGTTTTCCTGCACACCTTTATGGCGTATGAGCAAAAATCTAGCAGTGTGCCTTACAAGAATGGAAAACCTCTGCCATCCCATCTTATTTAATTGCCCCATAGAGCACTCTAAACAGGATATTAATGTACACTGTGTGAATTTGACCAATTCAGAATATGTTAGCCCCACTTAGCTTGATTTGTGTTATAAGAGTAGAGAAGTTGTAAAAACAAAAGGTCCTAGACTTTGTACATCATGAATAGTTAACATAGGCTCCAATCTCTTCCAGCATGGGAGGAAGAAAAGTTTGAGGAGTTTAGAGACTGTGAAAAGGCCATATTCCTGATTGCATTT
This sequence comes from Taudactylus pleione, assembly GCA_031769625.1. Lineage (NCBI taxonomy): Eukaryota > Metazoa > Chordata > Amphibia > Anura > Myobatrachidae > Taudactylus > Taudactylus pleione. The sequence goes on from JAUIMM010000054.1 coordinate 314,015, forward strand.
GGATCCTACATGCAAAAAGCTCAAAGATCTGCTGAAAGAGTCGGGCTGAGAAGGCGAAGGCTTCTCTTGTGCCATTATTGGTTCCAAACAAGGAAGGAGGTCAAACCATTTACTGTGATAGAAATGGATGGATACAGTATAAGACTGAAATATATGCTATGCATTTGAAGGCGTTCTCTGCATCAAGTGATAAAATAAAAAAAGAGTACTTCAGCTTGTGGGTGGAGTGTATCAATTTCTACCATTATCTAGCTGGGGAAACAAGTCCATTTGATCGTCACAAATCAGGGTAAGCAGAATTTAAGTTTAGTCCATGGCCAGGATTGAAGCATATATTTTAAATTCCATGTTAAAAAGTGTATTTTGCTGAAGTGCAGGGTCTCTGCTTAGCTTTTGGATAACCACTGCACTAGCCTAAGTAGTGGCAGAATTGAAGACCGCTTCCTCTAGAATTGAAGAGGTTGGTTATGTGCGATTTGAGTAGTTGTGAGTATTTTTTTTAATAATGTGGTGTTAGGCTATCTTGTCCTAGCCCTGACAAATTATCTAGGGTTTTATCTTCTCTGCTTTAAAATATCCGCATTCAGAGTGTACACATTTTCTCGCCAAGGGGTAGCAGAAAGATACTCTTTAATTTGTCATTCAGCTCCTCTGTAAAAAATGGAAGCCAGTGACAGTTATATAATACATCGTAATAATTACTGGTACCCTTGATATAAATGCCCATCTGTAGGAAATGTGGAAGAATGTAACCATTTTTTTGTCCTTGGGTATTACGTGCTGTTTCTTAATTAAATGTCACAAAAGAATTACAAGTGAGTAGATTTTCGAGATTCACTATTATACAGTACATCACTTTCATGAATCAGCCCCCAGATGTAGTCTTTCATCATGTTCTCATTATACTGTCCTCGGTAAGGGCATTCAAACTTCAGTATATCCTGGTGGAAGTGCTTGCTTTCCAGCGTGCTCCCATGTTCTCCTTGAATTTTTCAAGATGAGCATCAAGAATATGGGCTTTGAGGAACATCCTGCACCCCATTGTACACAGGCTTTTCACCAAAGTCTTGACCAACTCCACGTATTTTTCGTCCTTGTGATCGCCCAGAAATCCCCAAACCACTGCGATAAAGCTGGTCCAAGCAGCTCCTCCTTCTGAATGAGCATCTTTGGGAATTCCTTGCACTGTAGGATCTTCTTTATCTGTGGGTCCACAAAATCACCGGCATTGAACTTTGCCTCCGACAGCTTAGATGAGAAGCTTTGAAGGTACTTGAAGACTACCGAATCCTTATTTAGAGCTATAACAAATAGTTTTAAAAGGCATAACTTGATGTGTAGGGGAGGCATCATCACCACTTGATGTTACTCGTCTGCACACAAAACTCTGCTGTGAACAGTGTCGTCTGTTGTAGTGCGCCTTGGTGTCCTTGCTGTCCCAAAGGCAAAAAAAGCAGAGAAACTTTGTAAAACCACCTTGAAGACCCATTAGGAATCCCACCATTTTGAAGTATCTGATTACCATCCATCATATTTCAAGTCTACTAGCAAGGTCTTGATGCTGTTGTAATCCTCTTTGCGGTGCAGCGAGTGAGCCTGGGGGGTGGGCAGATAAAGCAGGGATGTGGCTGAATCCTCTGTCCTGGAGGCGGCTGTGATATACATCCAGCGAATCCCCAATGAGCTTACTGTTGCCACAGACTCCCGGTAATATGATGCAGCATTTGGAGGTACAGTCAGTGTCATTGAGCTCCCCTCTGGCAGAGTTGGATGCTCTGCAGCCTCTGTGTAGCAACCGTACTGAAGTATCAGAAATGTCCTGGAAAATGAGAACATTTCCAAATATCTCTGACTAGGTCACAAAAGCATAGTTTGTGGGGAATAAATGGCATTTTCTATACTCTTGGGGCATAGGCAGTTAGGAAATAACATTTCAAACACAAGGACAAACAAAAAATAAAAAATTGTTACATAGTGTAATGGAGGCAAGTCTGTCCGCCTTTAATTTAGTCTCATCAACCAGATGTACAATAGCTATAACTTTACCACACACATCTTCACTGGGACAGGCTCCTTTTCAATCCTCTCTCCCAGCAAGGGTTTTTTTATATATAAAAAAAAACACAGGCACCAAAAATAATTTAGAATCTCTGCTATATGTGGTAATAAGAAATAAGTTTACCACAAAGTCACCATTTCATAAATAGACCTCAAAGTCTCTACACTACAGAATTAAATTCAAAACCATTCCCATACTCCCTTCCACCTGCACTTAGTTGATCGCTGCAGTATAATACCCAGCCTGCTGCACCAGGCACCTCCAGGAATAACACCTCCTCTTCCTCTTTTCAGGGACCCTTATTATTCTATGTGGCTATGTGCACTACATTTAAATCAGATTCCATGTTTGCTAAAATGTGACAACCTGACACAGACTTGGACTGGCCATTGAAATGACAAGATATCTACTGGTGGGAACCAATCGTGTGCACTTATTTCCTTCTTGAGACTGTTACAGTCATCTAATAGTATCACAGTTCACCTTGTCCCCTGTTTTTGCTACAGGTGAGATTTATAGCAGACGGCGGTCTCTTTTATTGCTAGGGAACACAAACTTTTGATTTTAGCAAAATTTAAACATAAGTACAATGTGCATTTAATTAATTTATTGCAGATTTGATGGGCCTCTTATTAGTATGTGTCTTGCTCCCCTTATGCTTAATACCATTCCTGCAAGCGAAGAAGATGCAAATCTAAAAATACTTATTTCGGGTTTTTCGGATCTGTTTATGTATTTATGGAGCTGTCAGGATTGCAGACTACTTATTCCTCTCTTTCTTAAGGCAGTTATTATTACAGAATATAGTTTTGGCTGACTGCACTTTTCTGAATTTAGAAGGTAGGGGAAGCAATAAAGTATGAGTGAAAGATATGGATACTTATAAGCTTATTCACTTGGCATTTACTATTCACTCCATATGGCTATTCCATGACTGGTAGAAAGCAATTCAGCAAATAAAATGACTACTAATTATTTTTTGTTATCTAGCATAGCTCACTATCTCCTAGACAGGCCAACTTTAATCTAATATGTTTCTGTTTTTATTTGTTTATTTCTTTCATTGCACCAAATCCTTTAATTCGCCAGCATGATTAACTTTTTCAGGGTGGGGGAGAGGATGTTTTTTATTAGTATGCTTGCTAGTGCGGTACCACAGATAATTATATATGCTCATAGAGATGATTGCTACAGAGCCGATAATTACCTAGTTGCAATAGAGAGTGAGGGTGCAGTTTCTCGCTCTGGCACCAACCTTCAGCAGGAGAACCCAGCCCAACATTGTAAGGCAAGTACTCACAGGTATAGTGCAACAAAGTCACTTTTACTTGAAGGAAGTGAATGAGGAAGAAGACTGGCATTTTCATAAATGATGTTTCAAATAATACACAATATACTTTCAGCAAAAAGGTACTCATATCAATAGGCGTTTACCACACACACTTAATATGCTTTCTAATACAATACGGCCAGGTTTACCACTTCTAGCCTGATACCAAGTAAGGCTAACTCTGTACAATAGATAAATGTTGTTAATTGTTGCAAATGGCAGAAATATCGATAAACTAGATCTAATCCGTCCTCTTGTAATGTATAGAACACGCGATGCTGCTGTTTGCACAGCTGAGAGATTATTTGCTCATTGCACTACAGGTCCCAGTTAAAACAACTTTCACTACTTTGCAGTGCCAGAAATCAGCCTCTGTACACTTTTTGCAGACCTCAAGGTTTTCTTCTCTCCCATGTACTGTATATCTCTGAAGCAATCTGCTCTCTTGACAACTTCACAGTAGGTCCCATGCCTATCATGTTCATTAAATACAGTCTATTGACACCTTTCCAATTAATGCAGTTAATTTTCAAACTTCTACTTGTTGACAGTCAGGGGAGGTGTCATTGGGAGTAACACCAGCATTAGACTCTTGGGGCTTTACTTGGTACTGTATGAAACCCTTTTGTCTTGTGTCAAGCTGGGAGGGCTATTAGAGCCCTATATGTACCTTAAACTCACAGAAGGTGGTAACTATAATGTAGGTATTTGTGTGCAAATATCTTTCATACATGTGTCCTATGTCTTCTCTTCCTCTTCAGGGTGTGCTCTCCAACATCTCCTCCATCACTGACCTTGGGGGATTTGATCCGGTCTGGCTGTTTCTGGTAGTGGGAGGGGTGATGTTCATCCTGGGCTTTGCTGGATGCATTGGAGCTCTACGGGAAAACACCTTCCTCCTGAAATTTGTAAGTATATTCTTGTAGCACTGTTACCTTTTTTGCATAGGGAAAACTGAGGGTAATTTCTTTTGAAAGTTCCAATTCTAAGTACAGTACATTGTAACATCATAATACATGTCATACTAGAGAGAATATGCAATTCCTACTATTTTATAAATATGATACCCTTCTTCAATATACTGTTTGTACCCTAAGATCCTGCAGTTGATATTGCTGTCTATAGAAAACTTACAGCTGACATATTCAATAGTTAGAAAGGAAGTTTTAAAAAAGTGATACATTAATGAAATTCGCAAAGTTACACAAACATTTAAAAGAAACACTAGAAACACCTAACCAGTCACGTAATCTTTTATTATTATTTTAAGAAAACTAAATGTAACACAAATATCGTTGAAACAAGTAAGTGACTTGGCACCGTATTCTTTTCCTATGACAGTGGTCTGCATATTTCTGACATGTCTTCTCATTGGCTATGTATGCAATGGCGTTCTAGTCCAGCGTTTAAGTTAATCGCATGTGAAAATAACAATGATTGTACTAAATGAGAAGGCCTAGATCATAAAATGTGTTATGGTACAGTGAGCTTTATTTTTTTTTTTTATACTAATAGTTTATAAACCCTTCAATTAACTAAAGACCAAACTCCATTCTAGCCACCACATCTGGATCCACAATCCCAATTTGTGCACATGTATAGTATATAAATCGTGCACAGAGAGTATATACTGTGAATCGTGCAGTATATTAAGCTGCCATTTAAAAATGCATGTAAAACCACCAGAGCTATGGCAGATATATTTCAATGTACTTCCTATTGGTGAGTTTTCTCAAATCACATGCCATTTGCATATGTAATAACACCCTTGCATCACTATTTGCGGTTTTATAGAGTCTGATATAATATTGTACAGAACACCCATACATTTACTGGCCATTTTTAAATGGGCCAATGTTCTCTCTCTTTAGTATTAATTCAATAAACACTTAATAACACTTCATAAAGAAAAAAATAATGGATGTTTGCATCAACTGACATAAATTACTTTCTTATCCAAGCAAAACTTTGTTATACAATAAATTAGTACATTCAACAAAGTGCTTCTTGCTTAGAAACCTAGGTTTTGATTAGTTTTGCTGGTCAGATGTGATGATGTATACCTCGCTAGGTACTCCACATACAGTAGGAAAAGTAAAATAGAGTGTTATATAGAAAGCATGTCCTACTGACAGCACAGTTTCTCGGTGAATATTCTCTGTAAAGCACTTCGTAATATGTATGAGCTATATGATACTTGTCGGTTAATATATTATACTAATACTGTACAGATCACAAGCATGTACTGTAGTCCTGCATTTCTTTTAATTGTATTATCTTTTGTGTTACGCCCAGATGCACGTCAAAAGAAAAAGTTTAGCTATGTGCATACCCACAATATACTTTGCATTTGTAAGTGTAGCCAATACCAAATGAGCCAGATAAATGTTCTAAAATGTTTTGCTAACAGTATTAGTTAAAACACAATTTATAAAGATCCAACAATTATATAAGATGAATCACCGATCTCCTGCAACTCATAAATAAGCTTCTGATAAAAAATGTCTGAATAGCATTGAATTGTACTTTAATATTCATTAGTGATGGTATTCACTAGGAGCAGTTTCGGTGCCATTGATATTCGCCATCGAAGTATAGCGAGAGTGCCATTGCATTAGGAACAGTGTTGTTCCTCAGATTGATTAAACCTATATCAGAATGTCTCACTATTGTAATTAGTGCTGCAGACTCCTTCAGCATTAAGCTAATGTCCTCATCCTGTGTACACACAGACACCATGAAATCCAAGCAAATTTCCTTAAGTCAGGGTGGGAAATATGTTATAAATTGTGACTGTGCTCAATCCCAAAATAAAAAAGGATTCTTTCTTATACCTCTATTTGGAATCTCATCAGATACATTATCTCTATAAATATAAAATAAAGTCCCCGGTTTAGGGGTCTGTTTGTTCGGGCTAATCTCTTGAACCACTTGATGGATTTTGATGTTGTTTTCACTATTCTATACAGCATTGGTTGAGGAAGGTTTAGGTTGGTGATTCTCAAACTGGGTGCTGTAGGGCACTTGCAGAGGTGGCTCGGGTTGGTGGTCAAGTACCGAATAAAATGATGTTTATTAAAGAAAAACAAAAAAAACAGTCCTGTCAATAACCACATAACTGAACCTAAGGGTGACATATAAGTACAAGTTACTTAATTTAATTTTTGCTGAATTTCTCAATAAGAAACTTTTGGCCCATGGGTACCATGGAAAAAATGTTGATGCCGTGATTCAAAAAAGTTTGGGAACCACTGGTTTAGTTGTATGAACCATTCATCTGTGACAAAAAGGTGCCCAGCAGTGACTTTTTTAGTGAAGCAAGTTGCAGAAATAAATCTTACACCAAGCGACTGTATAGGAGCTGGCCAGGGTGCTGAAACTGCAAGAGCGCATCTGAACGGAGGCTTGGAATGAAGCAAGTCACAGGAAAAACTGTTGTGCTGTGTGAGTGACTGCCGCAGGGCCGAGGGCTACACTGTGATTGGATCTCTGAGACAGTGAGAGCCAATCAGAGATAGCAATGTGCCCTGTTGCTTAGCAGCATCCTAGAGAGGGGAGTGAGTCATGGACTGGGCAGGGTCATGTCTGAGTTAGACAGAAATTGAGAAACAGCTTCTAACGAACCCAGGAAGATGCCCTGATGCAGACACAGTAGCCAGGAAGGAGCCAGGGGAGGCATAGCTATCAGGAATTATATATATATATATAAAAAAAAATCATGGAACACAATAAAATAATTTCCATTCGATGGTGGCAAACATCAGACTGCCACCATCAAATAGTAAAACCACAACCATCTGAACAAAAACATTGATGGTTAGTAAACATTGGATTCCTATGTCCATCCCTACGCTAAACCTGCAGGCGGACTCCGATCACTGCTCCTCCAACGTAAAGTGCTCCCTCTCCAGTGTGGTGGTCCCTTTCAGTCACACGCCCTCAGTGAACAGGAGGCACCACCCATGGAAGTCAGAGCAGTTCTCGGACAGTGCCACCACTGTGCGGAAGCTCAGCAGGAAGCCCAAGAAATACAGGGTACATTGTGCAAAGAAGACATTGCTCATCGCCATGTTCGGCAGCTGGAGAGGGGTGCGTATGGAGGCTGCAGAAATACTGTATGCAGAGGTGCCCCAGCCCTGGGGAGATGCTGCTGATAATGCTTATGGTAGTTGCAATACAAATCTCTCATCCATGATCCTCTTTCTCTTCCCATCACATCCCACTGGCCGGGCCCCAACCAGCTGCAGGGCAGAATCAGTGGGGGCTGTGGTGACACTGGTGAGAAGCAGGGGGTTGTGGTGAGATGCAGGGGACTGTAGTGACATGGCGTAGGTTACAGGGGGCTGTGGCGAGATGAAATTGCTCCCGTGCGAAGCCAAGGCAGGTTGCTAATATAGAAATATTTCAAAGCAGCTTGTATGATAGTATTTCCTGTCAATTAGTTGACTGCAATCAAATATACTTTTGTTAGATTATGTCATGCTGGGATGTGTAGTTCCAAAACAGTTGAATATCTCTGCTCTAAGTTATGTCAATCATAAAGGGGTTCTCCAGCCAGCTCTGACTGCCAGAGATTAATGGAGATCACAGCAGAAATCCCCCTTAATGGCTGATGACTGATTAATACCCCCATCATATCTTATAACAAAACTTATAACTTAATGCTAAACTATAACAGGAGTCAATAATATGGTCATCATTTTTATTGATAACATTTAGCAACATGTATGGTGGCTAAAGAATCAGGGAAAACTGTCAAGCCTTGTTACTATCCAACTACCTCCAAATACATTGGGGCAGTGTCCTGACCCTGCTACATATATCATGGTTTTCTCCTCTTCTTCATATCATGCCATTGGTGACCATGACCCCTGGAAAGTTATCCGCTAAGGGAGTTAAGGAGATTATACCATCTATTCCACCACTATAGCCAATCATTTGCCGCTCTTTCCCACTGTTTATTACTACTGTAAGAACAAGATATCCCGTAAAACTGGCCGCAACAAAAACAGGGAAGAGAGGTGACCAGCAAAAATATGTCTAATGCTGCAAACCCAGCCTAATAAAAACTCTAATACAAACAACTCCCCCTAAATTAAATCACCCTAAAAACTTAAAATGTCACACACTGAAACCTCACCCCCAACAAATGACATCAAATCTGTCTAGCCTCATTGTCTAACACCCCTTCTGGCTTTGTTTAAGCCTTCTGTCCTTTAGTTTAAAAAAAAAGCGATATGATGCTTTAAATGTGGGTGCACATATTTTGGCAGCGCGGCACTGCACCTTCTGGCAACTTCGGCGCCCGAAGCTCGGGGTCCGGTGGAACCGCCCTCCCTACGCCCCTGCCCTTATGTACTGTTTAAATATTAAGATCAGTTGTTGGTAAATTCATAAGTAGTCCTTAGATGTCAAGTGCATTGTGCTTGAAGGCTCAGGAGAAAGATCAGTGCTGCATATGCATCTACTTTTTTATATCCCTCATATTCACTCAATACTGCAATCACGTTAGGAACAAAGATTTGCCATACAGAGAAATGGTATCCTGAAGATTTTTTATTATCCTTATATAGCACCACCATACTATGCAATGCTATACAGATATTATTATATCATTCCATTTTTGTCATCCGCCATTTTAACCTGCCAGTATGATTTTGGACTGTGGTCCAAAAACATACTGTTTGCATGTGGTAGGAAACCCATGTAAACATGGAGACAGCATGTATACTCCCTGGTTGTAATTAAACATATGGTCTTAGTGCTGTGAGTCAGCAATGCCAACAACTGTGCCACCATGCTGCATTTTTACAAAAACTTTTCATTTAGTGGCTGTTACATAAAAAAAATAAACTAACTACAATTTTGCTCTGTCAATCATTTTTAGTACAGTTGAATGAGAGATTATTATATCAATTATATTGTTTACGCCAATTTGCATAGTTCTATAGTAGCAACTGCTCAATAACACCCATAATACTGTACATCACTAGGCGTGATGGTAAAAGAAAAACATTTTGGGCAAAATTTACTAAGTGGCAGGTTCTAAACCCCCGGCGTTTTGGTGGCTGTTTAGCGGCAGTTTTGCTAACCACAGATTTATTAAGGCCAAAATCACTGCAAAACTGCTGTCAAAACACATTTTAGAATAGAATAGAACAGAGCTAGGGCTAGAATTACTAAGCGGCAGGTTTGGTGTCCTTTTAGAAACCGCCACCAAGCATCCACCGAACCGCTGGGGTTTAGAACTCGCCGCTAAGTAAATTTTGCCCTTTGAGTGCAATTTAAACCATCTAAAAGGGCTGAAATACAAAGAGTGATGTCTGGTTGTATAAATTGTGTAGCGTAGAGGAAGTACATATGCATGGAATAGGTGTAATTATTATTATTTTGTTTTACAGTTTTCTGTGTTCCTGGGAATTATTTTCTTCTTGGAACTCACAGCTGGCGTCCTGGCCTTTGTCTTTAAAGACTGGATTAAGGATCAGCTTTATATTTTTATCAACAGCAACATCAAAGCGTATAGAGACGACATTGACCTGCAGAACCTCATTGACTTCACACAAGAATACGTATGTATAAGTCATACTTGCCGACTATCTGGCTGCTCCTTCCAGGAGGGAGCAGCCAGATCGGCAGAACAGGGGGCGTGGCCGGCAAAAGGGGCAGTGGCCGGGCGGGCTGAAGGCAGTTTGCGGGCGTGAAAGGGGGCGGGGCCACACGATCGCATCATTTTGGCCCCACCCCCGCTACACAATGCCGAAAAAACAGGCATTGTGAAGCAGGGGGCGGGGCCCCGCTGCGGGGGTTTAACAGCAACTGGCGGGGGGGAGACGGGGGATCTGCGGCAGGCGGGAGCTGCACCTGTTTATCGGGAGGCTCCCGCCCGAATCGGGAGGGTAGGCAACCCTGGTATAAGTCACAAGTGCAGTTATTTTTAATTTACATTTCAATAGGGCAAATGCATCAGTGCTGTTTTTGTGAAAATTTTGATAAAACTACACTTTGCTTATGGTTTTTGTATTAATTTATTTTGCACAATAAGTATTAAATTGTAACATATTAGACATCACAAATCTCTGGCACACAATTTCTGGTGTTTGGGTCCATATTGCTGATTGTCATTTGCAACTAGTTGGATGGTTGGAGGAAAGTTGGTCTGGTGTATGGCCAGCTTTAATCACAATGCGATGTGAGTAGAATGTGCAAGGAGACTGTGCTGATTCATTTGATTTGTGACACTTGTATATCTGTGTGCGACTGATTCTCTGAATCAGCATGTGAAGTGCTACGATGCAACTGCCACAGCATTTTTCCACGCCAAATTCCGTTTACAGTTTCATTCGCACTCAGATATACAAGTGCCACATATCAAATGAATCAGCGCAGTCTGCTGGTGCATCCTAGTCTCTCCGACCAGTGCTAGCAGAGTTGCACGGAACCTGGCAGCTCACTCGCCCCAGGCATATGGTTCTGCAGTGCGTATTGAGGCTAGATGAGCAAGGACACGTCTGCATAAAAAATACTTTACCAATTTGTACTCACTTTGTTAGATTCCGGGGATAAGCGATTTATTATAGTCACAATAAAAAGTTATGGTGTTCGCATGAAAAAATTTGATTAATAATACATCTGCCCCAATGTGTTTTTGCAACAACTGAAAATAACTACACAAAAGCAACCGTTATTAACTGTTAAGTATATAGCACCATCATATTCAGTTGCGATTTACAATTGGGAATAAATAGTATAAAACAAGACATGGTAATTACAGACAGACCTAGGGGTAAGAGGGCTGTGCTCCCAAGCTTACAATCTATAGGGATGACCAGAGAACAGATTTCTGTTTGATTTTGATGGATACTATGACTGCGTAGTATGACTTTGTAGGAAGCAAGGTACAAAGTATGATTTGTGACTTTGGAGTTTGTGGTAAAACCCTGTAGGAATGTCAGAAAAACCTAAAATAACTTTTTGTTTACTATTGCAATGCACTTCTTTTGATAAGACTGACATATCTGACATAGTTTACATCCTTTCTAGCAGCTGAGGTATATATTATCTTATTTCATTGGTTCGCAATAAAAAAAGGGAATGTTTTAAAATATATTAATGTGTGTATTTGTGCATGTATGTACAGTATATCTGTGTGTATAAGTGGCAGGGTGTCAGACAGTAAATGCTGGGCATACACTATACCAGAGGTTCCCAAACCCGGTCCTCAAGGCTCCCCAATAGTTCAGGTTTTAGAGATATCCATGGTTGAGCACAGGTGGTTAAATGAAATTGACTGAGGTACAAATTAAGTCACCTGCGGTCAACCATGGATATCTCCAAAACCTGAACTGTTGGGGAGCCTTGAGGACCGTGATTGGGAACCTCTGCACTATACAATTACCTGTCAAATATCTGTCCAATCTGGCTGGTTGAAAGGAAAACCTGGTAATGTATGGAAGCCAATAACAATCGGCCATTTGCTCACAAACACTGGAAAACAGACAAAAATGGTCGTTCAGACAAATTGGTTAAAAACAAATTTAACCAATTGGAAGCAATTGGTTTTTTGTCCGTTTTCCAGTGTTTAAAACCATATGAGCGACTGTCAGTTGCTCCCATACATTACCAGAATTTCATTTCAACCAGCCAGATTGGACAGATATCTGACAGATAATTGTATAGTGTATGCCCAGCATAAGTGATCAGGAGGTCTGAATCAGGGATGTACGCAAATGCTGCCGCAGCTGCAAATTTGTATGCAGAGCCTGTGCGAAAATATGCAAATGCTGCAGCCACTGGGATTTGTAGTGAGATGCTCTCCGGCGGCTTCGCAAATCCAAGTGCCTGTGTACAAAGACACAGCTTAGTCGCAGATCAGTCGATTGTCGCGTTGATTGGCAGCAGGAACTGAGGGCCTGATTTAGCATGGATCGCTATTCTGCTTATACGCACGGAACTACGTTGCTAATATCAGCGGTGCTATTTAAATGCTTGCATTCGCATTGCGATCACAGCCTGACATAAGGAAGCCCACTTCCCCTTACTCACATCTGTACACTTGGCCAACATAGAGAAATAATCGGTAACATCGAGTAACATCGGACCCAGACGCACAGTTAAAGAAGCCCAGACCTCACTCAGGAATTGCTACTTCTGCATACGCTATGAGGCCTCAGGAGGCGTCTGGTAGCGCAGTGGATCATTTATGCACGCCCCTGCAACGGTGTTGAGACGCACTGGCATGCCTGTATTCACACGACACCCCCCCCATCACCACCCACAGACAGCACTTCCTGTCAATCACTCTGTCATACGTCTGCGTACGTAGTTCTTGCCTGCGTATTAGCAACTGCGTTCCTTGCTGAATTAGACCCGGAGACACAATTTTGTAGTATGGGGTTGTAGGTAAAGACACTCCCCGGTCACGACACGCCTGCATTTGTGTCGCCATCTCACTGTTACCACCCACAAACAGACCCTGCATGTCAATCGCTTTGTGAATAAATCGGCACTGTGAGCAAAATGGTAATGAAATTTGACGCATGCGCAGTGCGAATAAGATGCATACACAGATTACTGATAATTACCCAAACTGCGTAACCATCAGCATTGCGTCCATCTCTGAATCAGGCCCAGATTCAAGTATTGCAAAGGAAGGATGCTAATAAGTAATGTGCAGCTGTAAGGCAGTGGTGTCACTAGGGGGGTGCGGGCTGACACCATCCGAGGGAGTGACACCAAAGTAGTAGAGCTCTGCTATTTTGGTGCCCCCCTCTCCTTGGATGGCTTCACCAAGCAGCGGTGATGGCACTTTAATCACACTGTGCCCGGAGAGCAGCAGCTCCCGTAGCCCTGGGCAAGTCCCTAGAGTGACAAGAATGACTGGGGGGAGGGGGGCGCCTGCCTTTGCTTTCAGGAAGTAGACAGAAGGGTAGTCGGGGTCACACCAACCCTAGTGACGCCACTGAGTGAAGGATCCCATGTTATATAGTTTGGTTACCTAGAAATGGAGCTTCTTGAAGAGGGGAAGGTAACTGGGGACAGAGAGAGGCTTTAAGATAAGAAATGAATAGATAAGCTATAACTTTTGAACCAAGCTTTTCCTGATTGCATTTTTTTTTTCTTTTTTACTCCGGAGCAAAAGAGCATATCTCCACATTGCAGAGTTATTTTTGTGATTGTGAATGGTTAGAACTGCTATCTAGTGAGAGATAAAATGGTGTCCTCCTTCTGTTTCCTCTAAGTCTTCAGATAGTTACTTTCAGTCGTCAATCATTCTGTTATATTATCAGCTTAAACTGGGAACATTATCGGTCAGGAAACTGGATTTCCATCTGTTGTGCTGTTCCTCAAATTTTCCCAGCATAAACTTTATTTCCATTTCATAGAAATGTACTGGTACAGTACGTCCCTGGCCATCAGCCTAAGAAAATGCAGAATACTATTTAAATCCATGATCCTCTATTGCAATTCCTTCTCTTTGAACATGGTCAGTGATTAGCTGTAAAACCCTGAGCTATAGTCCTCTTAGACATGGTATCACGGCAGACTTAATTACCTTACAGAGCATCTTGATTCATATGCGATGACTGTACCCACATTGAGGTCAATTGGTGTTCAGACATAATCAGAATCCTCTAATCTCATCAGCCAACTTTAAAATGGTATGTCCGGTTATTAGAGAATGATTTACTGATTATTTCATACCCATTATATTACCATCTTATTTAACCACATCACTGCTATAGAGTGGGAAGTATATGAAAGGATGATAAAGGCAAATTCCTCTGTCTCTAAAGCTAGGTACAAACCTGGACTACCAGGTGACTCAGCAATGCGATGTAACTATATATTACATCGCCGTATGATAGTGCGATATATCGTTACTTGTCTAATGTAACTTTACCACATCGGCCGTGGCATCGTCCCATCTGATGTACAGCACATCTAAAGGGAAGATGCAACCACCCAATTCATTGTACCATCAATTGGGTGATTTTCAAGTAACACACTATATGATGGTTGTTCCAATACATCGCGGACGACATATTGTATAGTACCCAGCTTTACATTTCAAGGAGAGATGTAGAAGAACTGAAAAGAGAAGAAAAATCCTCAGTAAGGACTAAGTAAAAACTGCTAGTTACAGTTACTAGAAATGAGGCAATGGAGAGTGGTGCACTTAGGTTCTGCACTTCAGGGAATGAATTTGAAGTAAAGAGTGGCGTACAGAAAAAAAAAATATAGGCTGCCACATACGTTTTTGATAATGCTACTTCACTAGGGATAAAGGCCCTCATTCAGAGCCACTCGCTAGCGGCAGTACGCTCGTTCCGAGCGATGTTCGCACATCTGCGCATGCGTACGGCTCGTTATACGCATGCGCGAACCAGTCAGTGCGGCCGAAATTCATGTGCTCGCAATATAGCGAATGTCTGCTATTTTGAGTGACAGAATGAGGCGTATGTGGGTGGTAACAGGGGAAGGTGCTTGAAAACGGGGAGTGGAGATCCGAACGCAGGCGTGCTTAAAGGTCAAAACGGGCGTTTTAAGGGTGTGCATAATTAATACAGCAGCGTCATTGACCACGTCACTGGGTTATTTTATAGCCAGAACTGCTCGCAAGATTGTGGTAGCAAAAACCAACCACAAGAATAGCGAGCAGCTCATACCCTGTTCGATGTACTCGATTAATTTAATAAATAGCGGACATGACGTATGGTGCGAGCGGCCAGGGGGCGTTTTTAACAAATAAACGAGCGTATGTTTTGCTCGCTCGTTCAGACTTAGAGGTGTGAACAGACTGCAATTTGCGAACGGATCATTTGAATAGCCACCCCTTGTTTTTGAACGAACGACCGCAAATAGCGAACGGCTCTGAATCAGGCCCAAAGGCGCTAATTAAAGCCTAATAAATTCTTATAGGTGAGTGTATATGTAACACTTGTGAATACTATATTAGGACCAAGTAAGTGGTAATGTCCTTTTTCATATCTTCCATATCATAACAAATTTAGGCATATATGAGATCTTGAATCAGGTAATGAACTTCAGTTCTCTTCCTCTGGCACTCCTAATGTGATCAGCTGTTGCAATCTCCCAGTCACTGAGAATATCCCAGTCTTTGCATACGGTAACTTTTAATACCTCAATAAAAAGAAGACAAGACCATCGATGTTTCTTTTCCAATAGGAACTTTTTTCAAGATGTTACACCATTAAATCCAAATATTCCTGAAAAAAAGAATTGAACCTGTCAAGAAGCATGCTAGGATAGGTACCGTACTGATCATACTCATCTGGGTTGATTGTGATAGCCGCACATCATATTGAAAAGCGAATCTACGCATCTGTCATGTAAGTAGAGGACTGGCAGAATAGAAGTAGGATCCCAAGGCACTGTTAGCTACACACGTTTTCCTAGATCACATGAACCTGTAATAGTTCTATTACCTTGATTATTTTATATTATAAGGAATTTTTAGTGCTAACTTGGTCCTAATATAGGACTCATATATTCATCTATAAGTATTAATTAGTCTTTAATTGGCGCCTTCTCTTACGTTTATATGTAAATTTGTTGTCGGCACTTCAGGCCCTGATTCTGCAGTCACATCACAGAAGTGGGACAAGTATTTATTTTTCCTAAAGTGAAAATGTTTTTAAAAATCCATAAAAAGCATCTAATAAAGAAATGCATTAAGCAATCCTCATCATGAGTGCATAATAGGATTTATAAATAATGGCATGGTAGGCATTATTTGGTTACTTACCATGCTGTTTCCTTTGCCTCTCCATAGTGGCAGTGCTGTGGGGCCTTTGGCGCCGATGACTGGAACCTGAACATTTACTTTAACTGCACGGATGCTAATGCCAGTCGTGAGAAGTGTGGAGTGCCCTTCTCCTGCTGCACCAAAGACCCGGCTGTAAGTCTTTCCTATTAGACCGATATAGTGCATAGCTGAGGCATTTGTCCTTCACTTTCACCTCTATTTACATGAAACACTTATGTGATGTGATGTCTCGCCTCCTCAAAACTGGTGTCACTCTTTGTCAGCATCTCCGACTCATCATACATATTGATGGTGCTGCGATTATTAAGATAAAAGGAAAGGGTAAGAAGAAAGCACACATAATGGTAATTGTCAAATGGTTTGTTTTTATCTGTTTCCATGCTTGAATTGAAGACATCCAAGTACATTTGTGTTTGTCCAATCATCTCCTCATTTCTGTTTTTGCTGTCAATTCCATTGATGTGCAACTACAATAATAATAATGTAAAAAAAAAACTATTTATGGATAGAATCAATCTGAAATCTGCTGTATTTACCCCTGGTTAGCATTAAGATTATTGGAAAAAAATATTATAAAGTGTAATATTTTGGAGGGTGCGCTACAATTGACCTTTAACCATAATGCATACTTAGGATGTTTGTTTGCAACAGAGCATTTTGGTAGTTGTACAGATGTCTCCTATCATTTTTGCTCCATATGGCGCCTTTTGTAACTTTGACGCTCCATTGTGGGTAGCAATTGTCGAGCTTGAGTACTTTTTCCAGAATTTTTCATCTTACTTTGCTATCAATGTACTAAGTAGCTAATAATGTACTAAGCGTTTAGGATAATTAGTTTTCATGTCATAGGAATTTTTTTAAAGTAGCAGATTAATCATAACGATGCATGGCTGCTATAAACTTGTATAGGAACTCTGGGCCAGATTCAGACCCGCTCGCGAGCGGGTCGATGTTTGGCCACTGCACATGCGCACCCCGGAGCCGGCTCCAACGTGTGCATGCACGAGACCCGGCTAGCGACGGGCGCTTCGTCGCTACGGGTCTCGCACCAAAGCGGGGTAGCTGTCGATTTTGATTGACAGCTTGCCTCATTTTGGAAGCGGGCAGGGGGGGTGGCTGGCCAAACGGAGGTGTTCCCGGAGGAACGCCTGCCGTTTGGGGGCGGCCCCACTGACATCACGAGTGATGTCAGTGGGTGAGCTTCCGGCTCTAATAGAGCCGAAAGCTCACTGGGGCTTGCGGGAACGAGACCCTACAACAAGGGTCTCGTCACAAGCCCTGATGGTCGAGACCATCGCGACCATCACCTGGCCGCTCGCAATAGCTGTGGGTGGACACCGACAGCTAAACGAGCAGCCAGGAGGCTGCACTAAAAAAAAAAACAAAAAAAAAAACGCCCTGATTCAGAGCGAGTGCTCTTTCAGAGCGTCCGGCTCTGAATCAGGCCCTCTCTCTTTTGCCTTTTTACCCAGATTTCATACTGAATTTTGTTTTTAAATTCTCTAATAGTGTACTAAGGCCCTGATTCAGACCCACTCGCGAGCGGCTCTCCGCTCGCAAGTGGGTCGATGTTCTGCACTGAGCATGCGCACGACGGAGGGAGCTCCTTCGTGCGCATGCGCCAGACGCGACGAGCGAAGGACTTTCCTTCGCTCGTTGTGTCTGATCAAAGGGGGCGTGCTGTCGATGTTGATTGACAGCACGCCCCCTTTGGTGGGCATGCCGGGGGCGTGCCTCCCTGACGGGGGCGTTCCTAAGGGAATGCCTCCCGTCAGAAGCCGGCCCACTGACATCACTAGTGATGTCAGTGGGAGTGATTTTGGCTCTGATAGAGCCAAAATCACTCCGGGCCTTGCGGTTGAAAACCTCAACCGCAGGCTCCGGCACGCAGTTTCGATGGTCGCGATGGTCAAGACCATCGCGGCCATCAAACTGCACGCTCGTATAGGCTGTGGGTGGTGACCCACAGCTATACGAGCGTCCAGGAGGACGCTCCATAGTTATGGAGGCCGGCCCTCATTCAGAGCGTGCGCTCTGCTCAGAGCGTACGGCTCTGAATGAGGGCCTAAGTATGTGTGCTTAATCTACTACTTTTATACCAATGCCTTTGAGATAAAAAAAACCACTAAACCTAAATACTTGGTACGGGTTGGGTATATTACTTAGACAGTCAAAATGTAAACATTCAAAACATAAACACCATAATGTTGACAGGTACAATAGTTAGATAATCAAAATGTCGACAATCGATATGTAGACTGTCAAAATGTTGACAGGTATATAATTTAAATATTCAATATATAGAAAGTTTGAAACATCGAGGGAGTCAAATTGTTGACATTTAAAATGTGGATAAATTATAAGGTCGACACCAAAATCTTGAACGGTTCAAAATGTCGACAGTCATAATAAAAATGTAAACCATTTTAAGGTCTACAGTCGTATCAAAGTAACAGCCACTGTTGAAAGCCGGCCTGCGGCTCAGACGCTGCTAAATCTGGCAGTACAAACACCTGTGAGAGCCACCAGGCTAGGAGCAACTAAACAGTTACAGTTTAGGAAAAAATGCAGTTCAGACTTTCCAAGCCTTGGGCTTACTAGTTTGGGGCTGGTTAACATTATGGCAGGGGGACCCCACACTGTGTGTCTTCCTGCTATAGTGTAAGCCCCCCGGCTGGTTGACCCTGGTGTGTTATTGGAAAATAGGGGGAATCCATGCCATTTTCCCCCTGGATTTTCCAATACCAGCCCAGGCTGAGAGGTCCGGGACTAGTTATAGGTTTCAAGTGGGGAACCACATGCATTTTTCTTCTTCAGGTTTCATAGGGTTTTTTTGTTTGGTGCGGCAAGTATCCAGACGCACCTGTTTTAACAGCAGGACTGCTTAGGCAGTCCTAGGCTTTTTATTTTTTGATTTACCTTAGTTTTTTATATACTACTGGGTTAAGTTAGTACTAAGCGTCCAAAGGGATGCATGTACTACAACTCCTACTACCTCCGCTGATGCCGAAAAACCAGCTCCATAACGTGCCTTGTGGAATTGTGGAATTTCGGCCAGGGCCCGGACTGCAATCGGATCCAAGGAGATGACAAGGTAAGGCGATTACTCGCTTGTCGGGGAATCGTGCGCTGCAGTCCTGGCTTCCAGTGTAGGAGATGCATCGCAGGCTGCTGCTAGTGAGGGCCTACGAGCTGCGTCCTCACTTAGACCGCCGGGGCCGTATCGTTTGACGCTGGGGATGGGTAGTATACGCATTAGCAGCGTACTAGTAAGCATCTACTAGTGTGAGGCCAGCGTACCCATGCCGATAAGCAGCTTAGGGGGAGATAGGTGCTCCCCCAAACCCGCGTGCTCCCCCGACCCGCCTCCCCCAACCCAGACGCAACTTCCTGTGTGGGTTCCTGCCTCTGGTTTGTTATTTATGACCACCTTGTGTATTGAGACGCTCGCAGTTCTCCTATGGTGCGCTGCTGAAAGCTGCTGATTCTCAGAGGTGTGGGTCAGTCTCCCTGTATGCCTCTCCCTTGGGTCAGGTATACAGTGCTCTATATTTTACCAAGCTCCCTGGGGTTTGGTCAGTTGATTCAGAGCCCATGTGCATTTACATTTGCATATGAAGTTATTTGCATTACATGTCACTGTAATGCTAGCTGCTGATGTATCGACACTTCCTTTTATTTTCCAAACTGTCAGATATATCTATCACTGTGTTTCTCATCATCCCTCTGTGCAGGTGTGCGGGGTTTTTCATTTGTCTTCAAACATTTACTTGAGGAGACGGTCACATTGCATTTATACCTTTTACCCGTGTAGTGTTCACACTAGCTCCGGCGGCAGGCAGGGCGTCAGAGCCAGAGAGGGCACCTTTGTGGGCGCGCCCGAAAAGGGGACGTGGCCATTGAAAAGGGGGCATGTCTATAAGACGCGTCCCTTTTTCTTCACTCTCGGGGGCGTGCCCGGCACTTACGGATGCGCCGGGCAGCCTCCAAGCGCTGCAGACAGGGAGAATAGATGCTGGGCGCATTTGCCCGGCGTCTATTCTCCGGCAGTGACTGGGTCAATGCACATTTCTCCACCCGCGGGACACTGCGACCCGCGGGTGAAGACGGCACCCACAGGCTGTGAGGGCAGGGTGCTTTTTGCCGTCCAGAAGGAGGGCAGGGCGCCGCGCCCCGCTAAAACAGCCTAGCGGGAACGCTACCTGTGTACATTGTTATGTCTAAGAGCATGGGGAAAAAGGAGGTTGAGCCTTGTGCGCTGGTATAATGTAAATCCTGTTTGGCAGGATTTTGTGCAAGATGGTTTGTGTAGGGCCTGTTGTAAACAGCCACCTCTCCAATCCAGTACATCAGCACCTGCACAAGAACCACCTTGGGTGGCCTCTTGGTCTAAGGTTTTGTCAAATTTAGTGGACCGTGCAGCAGCTTCACAGGCACGTGCAACTACTACATCACACTATGGGTACCCATAGCATTTACATCCTTCTATGTATATGAATCATTTTTGGTTTGATGCTTATGCTCACTCTAATCAGAGTATGCTGCCATCTATAGCCGCTTATCAGGTAGTGCAAGTGAATAGTCCAGTGGTGTAAAAGCATAAGAGAGTATCCCTTCAGGCATCGCCTCATGATCCTCATACATCATCATCATAATCATCATCAGACTCTGATACTCAGAGTTTGGGTTCTTACTCGGTTGAGGAAGACCACCAATCCTCTGTGGATGTCCCCTCTCTGGTGACAGCAGCTAGATCCATCCTAAGTATAGAGGAAGAGGAGGTTCCTCCTAAATCTAAGATTCCAGTTTTTAAGCGGCAGAAGGTAGCAAAGGATTATTTCCCTTTGTCTGAACAACTGATGGATCTCATGTCTGAAGCATGGAATACTCCAGATAGGCATTTCCATGCGACAAAGAATTTTACTTCTCGGTAACTAATTAGCTGCTCCAAGACATGCACATCAAATGTTTTTAATATTTTATTGAATAAACACCCCCCACATACAGCCCTTGATATCTACATTAATACACACAGAATACAGGTATCATGTCCTCTTCATTCGGAATTGGTATGAAATCCCAGAAGTCTTGTCAATATACTGACAGCGGCATCCCGATGCTCAGGATCCCGACCAGGGTCTGGTAAGTATAGTAACTCTCCCCCCTTGTCCCCCTAACCCTCCTTTCCTGCATCCTAACACTAACCCTCCCCGTTAGTGCCTAAACCTAACCCTCCTCCTTTATTATTATTATTATTATTATTATTGCCACCAGCTATTTATGTACAGCGCATACATATTCCGCAGAGCTTTACAGATAATATATGTCCATTCACATCAGTCCCTGCACCAGTGGAGCTTACAATATATGTTCCCTAACACATACACACTAAGGTTAATTGGCTCCCAACAAAATGAACCCACCAGTATATTTTTGGAGTGTGGGAGGAAATCGGAGCACCTGGAGGAAACCCAAGCAAGCACAGGGAGAATATACAAACTTCAATCAGTTAGGGCCGTAGTGGGAATCGTATCAACGACCTCAGTGCTGTGAGGCAGTAACGCTAACCATTATACAGTCTGTGCTACGGTGCTTAAAGCTAACCCCCCCCCCAGTGGTGCCTAACCCTAACCCACCCCCGGGGGTACCTAACCCTAACCTCCCCCTCCCCTAGCCTAGCCCTAACCCCCCCTCCCCCCGTGACGCCTAAACCTAACCCCTCCCCCCTGTGGCTTAGATCTAACAAGCCCCGCTATGCTTACGAACGGCTATGATCGGTATTCGGGCGACTGTCTTCTGGCCGGGTAGTGGCATTCCGGCGCCTGGATTTCGTCAGCCGGGATGCCGGCTGTAGGTATGATAACACAAATTTTTTTATTTTTTTTGCAATGGGCCACATACATCAGAGATGGATTGCCGCGATGCTGCAACCCGGCATCTCAGGATCGCAGAGATCAAACGTGGGATTGCGGCGATTTGACGATCGCGATCAAAAAATTATCGCAATCGTCACATCGGGGACATTTAACATGTCAAATGTTCGCGATGTATGGGCACTTTAAGGAATAACTATTTAGCTGCTCCTAGCCTGGTGGCTCTCACAGGCGTCTTGGCCGCCAGCTATTAGCAGCTTCTGAGCCACAGGCTAGCTTTTAGCAGCAGCTGTATTATTTATAATGACTGTCAACATTTTAACTGTGTCTACGTTTTTACCCTGTGAACGTTTTGACTGTCGACATTTATTCATTGTTAACATTTTTACTGTCTACATTTTAATTGTTGACCCTCTGATCCTGTCGGCCTT
This sequence comes from Taudactylus pleione, assembly GCA_031769625.1. Classification (NCBI taxonomy): domain Eukaryota; kingdom Metazoa; phylum Chordata; class Amphibia; order Anura; family Myobatrachidae; genus Taudactylus; species Taudactylus pleione. Next base: position 336,498 of record JAUIMM010000054.1, read on the forward strand.
TTGTCCATGTCTGCCTTCTGGTTGTCGACATTTTGATTGTCTAAGTTTTGACTACATCCCCTTAGTGCACTATTCGTTATGGATCGCAATAGCGATTACGCACACAGTCTCACCGCATTAGTATGCTAATCTATTGCGATGGCTATGCCGTCGCAGCACTACATAAGGACGCCCACTTTACCTTACACACATCCATAATCCATAGCAAGACTGCAAAGCAGTCGGAAACATCGAGTACCATCGCAGCCTCACACACACTTGCACAAGCTCTGACCTTACTCAGGAATTGCCAACATCATTGCACACTATGAGAACCCAGGATAATTTATGCATGCCCATGCAACGGCGTTCAAACGCACTGGCATGCCTGCGTTTTGCCGACCACCCACAAACGACACTTCATGTCAATCACTCTGCGAGGGATCTGCATAGTCACTGATCGCAGTGGCCGGTTTGCGCACACGCACTGCGATGCATGCGCGGTGCTTATTAGCAGTTGTGATCAGGCCATTAGTTCACTATTAGCCATTTAAGACACAAAATGTTAGAAAAGTTTGCAATCTGGGTAAAAAGCAAAAGGCAGAGGTCCTATACGTGTTGCTTGTGCTATGCATCATTATGCTTAATCTGCTACTTTATACCAATTCCTTTGAGACAAAAAATACTTATCCTAACCATGCATGGTGCAAGTCACTTGTATAGGAAGGATCTCTGGGCCTGTTTCAGAGCCGGACGCTATTTGCGCTCGCTCGTTCAGTAAAAGGGGCCGGCTATTTAAATTGAGCGCTCGCTCTTTGCGGTCTGTTGACGCCTCTATGTCTGAGCGAGTGAATGAAACATGTGCTCGCTATTTTGTAAAGATGCCCCCTGGCCGCTCGCATCATACGTCATCTCCGCTATTTATTCGATTAATCGAGTACATCGAAAGGCATCTGGACTGCTCGCAGTGCTTGTGGTTGGATTTTCCTATCGCAATCATGCGAACAGTTCAGGCTAAGAAACAACCAAGTGACGTGGCCGATGACGCTGCTTTGTTAATTATGCACACCCTTAAAACGCCCGTTTTGACCGTTGGCATGCCTGCGTTCGGATCTCCACTCCCCGTTTTCAAGCACCTTCCCCTGTTACCACCCACAAACGTCTCATCCTGTCACTCAAATTAGCAGGCACTCGCAATTTTGCGAACACACGATTTCCGACCGCACTGACTGGTTGGCACATGCGCATTACGACCCATACGCATGCGCAGATGTGCGAACATCGCTCGGAGCGAACGAGCGGCCGCTTACGAGCGGCTCTGAATCAGGACCTGTGTCTTTTGACTTTTTACTCAGATTGAGCACTTTTTTCCTGAATTTTGCATCTTACTTTTCTTTAATAGTGTATTCAGCATGGATCGCAATTGCAACCATGTACGCAGATCGGCTGATTGTTGCATGCAGCGCACTGCATTTGTGCAGTGATCGCATTAAGATTACGGATGCATTGTGTAATCCATCGCAGAGAGGGTGACCGACCGTGAGAGTATGGGGGTGATGACGGGGAAGTGGTTGTAGAAATGCAGACGTGCCTGTCTGTTGGAACGCCGTTGCATGGACGAGTATAAATTAGCCACTGAGACTGTCTAAGTAGCTTGAGTACTTGCTGCGTGCAACGAGACTTCTGAGACAGGTCAGCCCTGCTGTAGTTGTGCGTGAGGGGCCGATGTTACCGATGTATACGTAGGACTGCGATGTATTACAGATGTGAGACTGCAGTAGTGGGCGTCTCTATGCTGGCTGAGCTGTGGCAAACATTAGCTTCATTGCGTGCGATCCCAGTTGCGATCTGTGCTGAATCAGGCCCTAAGCGCTTAGTATTTTTGTTGGAAAATAATTGGTATAAAGTAGCAGATTAATACACGTGTTTTAATGAAAAAGTTGCATGATGTGTCTAAGGACGTGGTGTGCCAAATGGGGCTTTTTGTTGCGATTTGAGAATATGTGCATGTGGACACATTTGTACTTATACTATGAGTATATACTGGGAGTCATTCAGACCCACTCGCGAGCGCAGGACGCTCGCAAGCGGGTCGATGTTGCCCCACTGCGCATGCGCACGACGGAGGTAGCTCCGCCGTGCGCATGCGCGAGACCCGGATAGCGACGGGCTCTCCGTCGCTCCGGGTCTCGCACCAAAGGGGATCGTGCTGTCGATGTTGATTGACAGCACGCCCCCTTTGCTGGGCGTGCCGGGGGCGTGGCTGCCAGACGGAGGCGTTCCCATGGGAACGCCTGCCGTCTGAAGCCGGCCCCACTGACATCAGTAGTGATGTCAGTGGGAGTGATTTTGGCTCTGATAGAGCCAAAATCACTCCAGGGCTTGCGGCAACGAGACCCTACCGCAGGGTCTCCGTCGCAAGCCCGATGGTCGCGATGGTCTTGACCATGGCGACCATCATCATGGACGCTCGCATATGCTGTGGGTGGTCACCCACAGCTATGCGAGCGTCCAGGAGGATGCTTCATTTTCATGGAGGAGGGCCCTGATTCAGAGCGAGCGCTCTGGTCAGAGCGTTCGGCTCTGAATCAGGCCCACTGTGGGGTATTACGTTTATGACTTTAATATTTTTTATCTATTTTTTTTCATGTCTAGGAAGATGTCATTAACACTCAGTGTGGCTATGATGTCAGACAAAAGTCAGTAAGTAGTAGCGATTATTCATTTACAAGTGTTTTTTGAATCTGAAAAAGTTACAAAAGGACATTTCTATTAATAAAGCCCCCTCACAGAGCAATCCAGGGATTAATGACTCACCCATTTTGTATACTAACCTCTCCGGAGTCGGCGGGGCGTAAATCACTGGGAAAAAGGCGCACCCATCATTTTCCCAGAGATTCGTGCACTGCAGAATTCAACAGGAACATGTTCATGCCCAGTAGACTCTAGCACAATGCCAGAGTCTGCTCGCATCGGCGCCACAGAGAGAGGAGGGGGCCTATACGAAAGCTACAAACAGGCAAGCTCCTCTCTTAATCTGTCCGTCAGGAATGTCGAACCAGGCACAATACATGTGTAATACATGTGTATTCAAACACTGCATTGAATACACTCCTACAGTTGCAATTAATTTTTAGTCTGTCCCTTTGTGTAATCACTACAACAATGTTTGAATACACTTATATCATGGCAAGTAGTTTGCAGACTGCCCCTTGCTCCCAGCCTGCCACCTTGCAGGTAGTGAGAGAATGCAGAGGAGCCAGCCTGTCAGCTAGCTGTTGTGGTAAGCAGCACTACATGCCCACCAACATACATTTTGGGCACTGGGTGGCATTATTAAAAGGATTAGGTTGCATATTAATTTAAAATGTATTAGGTCCAATTGTTCTTTTATTTTTTCAAACAACAAAACATTTATTTATTTTTACAAAGCTCTCGGAAGAATACACTTGTATAAAATTAGGAATGCGGGTGGAAAGGTGTGGTAGATCACGGGTAGTTTTGACACGTGAAAGTAGACCACAACCTACTGAAGATTGGACATGCCTGGAGTAATCTATAGTCTTGACACATTTTTCCAGGTTATCTTTCTTATAGTTCAGGATGAGTTTGCCAATATTTCTCCTTCTTTGGGAGACTTTTTTTTTTTGTTTAACTAGAATGTGTGTGTTACATTAGAATAGTGGACCCGATTCAGACCCGCTCGCAAGCGGGTCGATGGCCAGGTAGTGCGCACGCGCGGCATGCACACAGCGCATGCGCCAGCCCCGGAGCGAGTGAGGAATCACTTGCTCCGGCGCTCACAACCAAAAGGGGTGGCTGTCGATGTTGATCGACAGCTCGCCCCGTTTGGTAGGATTGCCGGGGGGGGTGGCTGTCCAAACGGAGGCGTTCCCGAACGCCTGCTGTTTGGGGGCGGCCCCACTGACATCACGAACGATGTCAGTGGTGAGCTTCCAGCTCTATTAGATCCGGAAGCTCACTGGGGCTTGCGACGGACGTGACCCTACCACAAGGGTCACGTTGCAAGCGCGATGGTCATAACCATCGCGAACATCATCTGGCCACTCACTAAAGCTGTGGGTGGTCACTCACAGCTTAGCAAGCGGCCAGAAGGCCGAACAAAAAAAAAACCGGCGGCTGCCCTGATTCAGAGCGAGCGCTCGCTTTTTGCGAGCGGCTCTGAATCAGGCCCAGTGTGTGCAGTTCTCAGGGCTGGCACTAAATTTAGGCAAATCTAGAATGTTGAAGAAGACTCTAATGATTGTCTGTAATGCTCCCACAGTGTGCGCTGGGCGCAGACTTAAAGGTGAAGCAGCCGGCAACTCCTTACATGTAAAGGTGTTGGCTGCTGCTCCACAATCCCAGTGAGTGTGTTGCGCATAGATATGATGTCAGCCAAACACCACACTCCCAGTAGATTAGGAAATGTAACAAACCTTCTAAAGAGTGGAGAAGTTGCCCAAAGCAACCTAGCAGCTTCTAGCTAGCATAAAATTATTGGTTGATATGGACAACTTCTCCAGTTATCCACTCTTTAGCCTTGATGTATTTCCCCCCAATGTACAGAGGCTGAGGGGCGCTATTCCCGAGTAGAGTTTGCATGTGCCGCTAATCTGAGCTCATAGTGTTATTTTCTGCACATAAAGGAACTAGACCAGCAAGCGACCATTCACACCAAGGGCTGTGTTCCACAGTTTGAGAAGTGGCTACAAGACAACCTAACCATTGTGGCCGGGATCTTCATAGGCATTGCACTACTACAGGTAAGTGATCTCATAATAGGAAGTATAGGGATAACCCTGAAATGCCATCTGGGTCCAGCACTTTCACTACTAAAACATTTGCTCTGGTAAAGCAGTAAATGAAGACTGAAGTATTCACAAATCAATTAAAAATATAATGAGAAAATGTTGTTCTTCATAATAAAAGCATTATGTCATGTCTGTATTATGCCTCCATGCTCTTGCATTTTAGTTGCTATTGTATTATAGCAGCCAAGCTACACTGATCATTAGATGTGATGCAGGAAACGATTATATCAACTTCTTATAATCCATTCTAGGCTTGGCAATTTGAAATATACTGTAGGGACTGCCCATTTTGCTGCCATCATTCTTAGATTCAGAATATAAAGATGTAGTTTTAGAAATCACAAAACTGCAATCTTGTCCAGGAGTGCACAACATTTTTATGATCAGAAGGTCACATTCGGGGTAGTGCACATTGAAAGGGGCACTAATAAAACGTAATTTGCTTAAAAAGGTAATATAAGTAAAATGTACTACTACAGTTTTGCCACACCTCGCATCATTGCTAAAATGTCTCAGTCGAGACCGAAGTGCGTGCAAAAGTGCCAGCAGAGGAAGCATGGTCGGCGTGGTGGCTCCAATTAGGAAGCAAGCCATGCCACTGCACTGTAACACATTTCTTTGCTACTCATATTACCTCCCGCTCACTCATGTAGTAACGCATTTCTTTCCTTCTCATATTACCTCCCGCTCACTCGTGCAGTAACACATTTCTTTGCAACTCATATTACCTCCCGCTCACTCATGTAGTAACGCATTTCTTTCCTTCTAATATTACCTCCCGCTCACTCGTGCAGTAACACATGTCTTTGCTACTCATATTACCTCCCGCTCACTCATGTAGTAACGCATTTCTTTCCTTCTCATATTACCTCCCGCTCACTCGTGTAGTAACGCATTTCTTTCCTTCTCATATTACCTCCCGCTCACTCGTGCAGTAACACATTTCTTTCCTTCTCATATTACCTCCCGCCCACTCGTGCAGTAACACATTTCTTTGCTACTCATATTACCTCCCGCTCACTCATGTAGTAATGCATTTCTTTCCTTCTCATATTACCTCCCGCTCACTCTTGTAACGCATTTCTTTCCTTCTGATATTACCTCCCGCTCACTCATGTAGTAACGCTTTTTTTTCCTTCTCATATTACCTCCCGCTCACTCGTGTGGTAACGCTTTTCTTTCCCTCTCATATTATCTTATCTCATATTACCTCCCGCTCACTTGTGTAGTAACGCATTTCTTTCCTTCTCATATTATCTTATCTCATATTACCTCCTGCTCACTCGTGTAGTAACACATTTCTTTCCTTCTCATATTACCTCCCGCTCACTCGTGCAGTAACACATTTCTTTGCTACTCATATTACCTCCCGCTCACTCATGTAGTAATGCATTTCTTTCCTTCTCATATTACCTCCCGCTCACTCTTGTAACGCATTTCTTTCCTTCTCATATTACCTCCCGCTCACTCATGTAGTAACGCTTTTTTTTCCTTCTCATATTACCTCCCGCTCACTTGTGTAGTAACGCATTTCTTTCCTTCTCATATTATCTTATCTCATATTACCTCCTGCTCACTCGTGTAGTAACACATTTCTTTCCTTCTCATATTACCTCCCGCTCACTCGTGCAGTAACACATTTCTTTGCTACTCATATTACCTCCCGCTCACTCATGTAGTAACGCATTTCTTTCCTTCTCATATTACCTCCCGCTCACTCGTGTAGTAACGCATTTCTTTCCTTCTCATATTACCTCCCGCTCACTCGTGCAGTAACACATTTCTTTGCTACTCATATTACCTCCCGCTCACTCATGTAGTAACGCATTTCTTTCCTTCTCATATTACCTCCCATTCACTCGTGTAGTAACGCATTTCCTTCCTTCTCATATTACCTCCCGCTCACTCATGTAGTAACGCATTTCTTTCCTTCTCATATTACTTCCCGCTTACTCGTGTAGTAACACATTTCTTTACTTCTCATATTACCTCCCGCTCACTTGTGTAGTAACGCATTTCTTTCCTTCTCATATTATCTTATCTCATATTACCTCCTGCTCACTCGTGTAGTAACGCATTTCTTTCCTTCTCATATTACCTCCCACTCACTCGTGTAGTAACGCATTTCATTCCTTCTCATATTACCTCCCGCTCACTCGTGTAGTAACGCATTTCTTTCCTTCTCATATTACCTCCCGCTCACTCGTGCAGTAACACATTTCTTTGCTACTCATATTACCTCCCGCTCACTCATGTAGTAACGCATTTCTTTCCTTCTCATATTACCTCCCATTCACTCGTGTAGTAACGCATTTCCTTCCTTCTCATATTACCTCCCGCTCACTCGTGCAGTAACACATTTCTTTGCTACTCATATTACCTCCCGCTCACTCATGTAGTAACGCATTTCTTTCCTTCTCATATTACCTCCCATTCACTCATGTAGTAACACATTTCTTTACTTCTCATATTACCTCCCACTCACTCGTGTAGTAACGCTTTTTTTTCCTTCTCATATTACCTCCCGCTCACTCGTGTAGTAACGCTTTTCTTTCCTTCTCATATTATCTTATCTCATATTACCTCCCGCTCACTCGTGTAGTAATGCATTTCTTTCCTTCTCATATTATCTTATCTCATATTACCTCCTGCTCACTCGTGTAGTAACACATTTCTTTCCTTCTCATATTACTTTCCGCTCACTCGTGTAGTAACGCATTTCTTTTCTTCATAAATGTACAAAATTAAAGGGTACATTGGTCACCTGCACTGGAAATTCCACAATGAGTTAAAACTTTAAAGATCTGTTCAGTCAGCAGATGGTGGTGTGAGTGCATTAACTTACTTCAGATACAAATTCAGACTACCTCTCTCCAGGAAATTGTACTTTTTCTATTGTCAGTCAGCTACAGGTCACTTGTTTTGCAGGCATGTCTCTTTCTAAAATGAAATATTAAAATGTATTCATCATTCATTGTGACTGATGAGATGAATAACATTTTCTTATTGCCACAGATTCACTGCAGCATTTTTTTTTCTCCCAGATATTTGGCATATGCCTGGCTCAGAACTTGGTGAGCGACATTGAAGCTGTCCGAGCCAGCTGGTAAAGCTATCCGTCTGGAGAGCAAGCTCCATGTGAGACACTGGAAGCCGATACTGTGCCTGGCAATTTGATAGCTTGGACCAGGCAAGAATGTTCAAGAACTTTTTGGAACAATGTAGAAGAATTCCTGGGCAGATCTTTTCATAACTAATGGCACAAGCTAACAGCATGTATATCTTCTATGCAAGAATGACTGCAGGTCTCTCTTACCGAGAATTTAATGTGAAGATGGACAATCCAGGAGTTTTTCCTGTTTTCTTTTATTGCATGTAAGAACTACAGCTTCAATGTGAAATCATCTTTATTCCACAGAACAATGAATTGTACAGTGTTATCCTATGCAGGGATAACTGCCAAGGTGAATGCACATGTTTTGGCAAATCCATCATTCTTCTACTGATAGCACAACACTCAAATGTATTTGATCAGTTCCATATGTTTAAAATGACAAACTCTTTGTAAATATCAGACCAAATGTTAAATTGTGCAGTATATGGCTTCAGTCTAGTTTAATAGACTCTGCAGTGATAAAACACAGACGTAGTATGACAAAGGTGGGCTTCCGGAAAGGGCAACTACAACTTATTTCCAACAGAGTTTCCACAGTTCACATTTACTTATCTTAGAATACATGTTTTTTTTCTCCTCAATTGTAGTGTTTTCACCAAAGGAAAAAACACGCTTCTGTACCCATGCAGTCACTTCTCTTTGCTACTTAGAACACATTTTCAATGTATTAAAAAATATATATATTATTTAACTGATCTCAGTCATGTTTGAGAGAATTAATAGGCAAAACATTATTTCTGAAATGATTTAATGTTGTTACACTCTGACACTAATGTCTGATGTATTGGCATCACAGCAGTGTGAAAACATGTTCCACTGAACAGGCGATTGTTCCACTGAATAGTTTTATTTTTTTCCATGATTAATGGGTCCTTGGTTATTTAAGGATTATCTAATAAAGGTGTTACACATTTCCTCTTTCATTGTGTCCTTTACAAAACTTTCTATTTATGCTTCTTTTTTTTTAAATTTATTTATTTACCAGGACATAAATGTCTTGCACATGAAGGCACTTTGAGTTAGTGCTTTGCTAACTGGGTTTTTAAAATGTATATATTACTGCCTGAAAAAGCCTCCATGTCAGAGTTGTGTTTCCCTATAATTGGAGTGGCCACAATGGGCCTGATTCAGAGGTGGATGCAGCTGCATTTGCAATTTTAGTCACAGCAGGCTTGCAAAAATATCATCTGCCATCTTGTATATTAAGACACCCACCACTGGACAAAGACACAACATAAGGAACATCGGTCGCACCATCAAACTTTTGAGTCTCAGAATGTCTATCTTAACTAGAGGTATGGGCCAGTCCAAATGCAAACGAATTTGCAGTGGCTGACTAGGGCATGGCCAGAAAATGGTGGCGAAACGCCTCCGTTTTTATAGCCACTTTCTGTTACCTCCCCCAAAGGTCACTCACTCACTTTGCAAATAAATCCTCTTTGCGTCTGTAATCCATCGCCATGCGTGCGCAGTGCGGCTTTGGCGCATGCTCAGTGGCAACAAATCGCTCCATCACATGCCACACTGCATCCAGTTCTGAATCAGGCCCATTCTCTCACTGGAGAACGTATAGTCCTTATTTGTTTCAGTGTGTACCTCACATACTGACCAGATAAACCCCTCCTTCACTTGTGAGCTCTGAGACAGTTTGTCTCTATATGTGCAAACTCTGTCAGCATGAATCAGTACTTTTAAGTCTGTGGTAAGCCTTTCCCAGTAGTGTCTTCTCCCAGTATAGGGAAGGCTTGTTTGCATATTGTTTAAAGGACTAGCTTAAATATTTATTCCTCCTAACTATTTCAGTGAGGCTTTTGCAAGACTAACAGACATGGGTCATGTTATATATATATATATGTATATACACATTCAGGAACATTTTTAAAAATATCTGTCTTGGAGGCAGTAAGCAAACAGTAATGTGGATTTCTTTTTGTCCTTTACACATAATTATAATAGTAAACCAGTAGAAAATGTACACATCGCACAATAAAAAAAAATCAGGATTTACAACAGTGGTTCCCAAACTGTGCGCCTCGGCACCCTGGGGTGCCTCGGGACACTTGCAGGGGTGCCTCAGGTTCGTGGTCCAGCACCAAACCAAATTATTTATGGTCAATGTAATGTAAATATGTGGACAAACAGAAGCGCAGACCTGTTACCCACTACATAACTAAACCTAAGGATGACAGGTAAGCATAATATACTTCACTGTACTACTTCACTACATTTTTTTCTGAATTTCTCAATAACAAACTTTTGGCTTAGGGGTGCCGTGAAAACAATGCTGATGCATTAGGGTGCTGCGATTCAAAAAAATTTGGGAACCACTGATTTACAATATTGAATTATCAATTGATAGAATATGCCATTGAAGTGATTTACATTAAAAAAAGTTTTTGTTTATTTTCAAAGTAAATGATCTTTAATACAGATTTATATACAGGTGCTTGATGCTCTCATCTACTGTAGATTTAGACATCTACCCCAGAGAATTGGCAGTGCCTTTTAGTTACTGTCACAGACTCTATGGGTAAGATACAGGCTGCATACAATCTGCCACAGAACCTGTGTAACTTACATGTTGGTAAATTAAAGTGACGTGATGGCTAATCTACATCTCTGTGAGGGTATGTAACAGGGCATGACCTGTTTAGTTTATTACTTTAGATTTGGCTAACAGATTTATTTTTGCCTTATTAAATAATTCAATGTGAAAGACCGGTTCTATAGAAGCATTAGAATACAGTCACACCATCGAACTTCTGAGCAACCATGAGGTGTCTCAGTATGTCCAGTCCAGCTGCAGGATGCAGACGCCCTCCTCAGCCTTGTGCTAACGGAATTTGGAAATTGTATTCTCTGTCTGTTTTATAACTAAATATCATATTTACAACTATGGGATCTTTGTACTAAGTCTTGGAGAGAGATTAAGGGATCTCTGTACTAACAGAAAAGGGGTAAAAACGCTAAAGGCAGAGAAAATCCCTGTACATACCGCATCTCAGTATATACTAAAGGGATTTTCTCTGTCTGCAGCCTGCCAGCTCTAAGTGCAGGCTACAATATCCTACTGCACCTGGGTCACTTAGCGCTGCCATAGACAGATCCTAACTGTCAGTTTATGGCCTGTGTTTTAAAAATGACACGAGCTGATTGGTTGGTACTTTCTCTCCCCAAGGCTTAGTACATAGACCCCTTAGTTTCATCTCTTGATCTTACTGTGAATTTGAATGTTCTCTGTTCTTTAAGGAACCAACTGATTATTTTTAATCACTTTGAGGCAAAGAAAGTACTACTGTATATATATTTTTTTTAAAGGACCAAGTAACCAGTCCAACCTAGGATTGTTAATATTAATTATAAAAATAAAGACAGGACAAAGTTTCCTTTGTTACATTATTTGTGTTTTATGTATTTCTTCCTTCTGCTGAGTATTTATGTAAGAGCTTGTGATCTACATATCTCCAGTTACTAGTTCATGGGGAACTCTTGTTCAACAGCTGTGCATCCATAAGTTGCAGACCATAGAAATATCGTTCCTCGTCTTCAATATATGTTCTATAGTATGCGAATTATAGATTCAGATTAGTTTTTGTTATTTAATACAGATAACTTTTTGTATTGTATTAAAGTGCACATTACTGTACCTACCTGCACACTGCAGCCATTTTATTGACACCAGTGTTGGTGAGAATACAGAGCCTCCAACTAAATGTTCTTACTAGGATGAGAATGCAGACTACTAATTCATTATGGTACTAAACATATCAAGAATGTATCCTGATTCCTCCTCAATTCCTACTTCTTTGTCCTTAACACGGTCTCTGCACACAACTTGACTGCTTCTACTGTATGTAGGCGACAGGTTCAACAATATTGGAATTACATTGTCAGTAGATAACGGTACATGAAAAAGCCATTGCACTTTAATTTAGTAGTAAAACTGGATTAGGCTGTGTGAAATCCTGATCTACTACTTTGCCCAATCTGTCTGCAATATACAGGCCCGCTAGCAGTTTAAGGTTTATTTTTTTGTTGTTTTTAAGGAGAACCAACTTTAAAACATGAATGTTGGTAATTATTTGAATCACTGTGCATCACACATTACTTTTTGCATGTCCTGCTGCATACACACGGTACGATCTGCACAACCAACGATATCGATGAACGATTTCCCTTGAACTCTCTGTAGTGCAGGATAAACGAAATCGGGTGTACACACCGAAAGATATATATATATATATATATATATATTAGATATCTTTCAGTGAAGTCATCCTGCCACATCTCTAAACAAGCAAATCGTGATGAAATCGTCCAAGTTGGACTGTATGTACGCAGAACCATAGATATCGTTATCGTCCATGCACATAGTTGGTCGTTCACTGCATATAAATATACAATTGGACAGCTTAAGATGATTGGACACACTAGATCACATGACTGCATTATTTCCCAACAGCTGCACACTTCTCAGCGTAAACGCTCACCTGAATTACTTCCAACTGTCACATGACCATCTGTAAACAAACTGTATATAAAAAAACACCCCTCAAAGCATGTTACACACTCTTCTACTGGAAGACAGAGCCTTAACATGACCAAAGCAGCCTTTATGACTACTCAGGTGACCGTCACTATACTTCACCAAACCTGCGCCTCTAAAACTATTAATATAGGATGTGGCTTGCAAAAGACAGAACTCTTTGAAAAGTGTTTTATTCTTTTTCAGAGGCATTCAGCACATGTGTTAGGTTAGTTAATTCAATGTGAAATTTACAAGTTGTATGCATACCAAAGATATGCTTAAAAACATATGTAGAGAGTGGTGGTTGTTTGTTGGGTAACCATCTCTTTCTTCTTCAGGGTCCACAAGATCTACCTTGGGGTATGTAGTTGGAGAGATCTATTGCACCAAAGAGCTACAGCTTTAAGGATCCCAGCATGCACTGGTCCTCCACCCTGTATACCCTACCTCCAGCCACAGGCATTGTTGTTTGTTTTGTTTTGTGTATCCAGACGCACCTGTTTAACAGCTGGACTGCCTAGGCCAGGTCTGGCCAACCTGTGGCTCTCCAGTTGTTGTGAAACTACAAGTCCCAGCATGCCTTGCAACAGTTTTAGCATTCCCTAATAGCAAAACTGTAGCAGGGCATGCTGGGACTTGTAGTTTCACAACAGCTGGAGAGCCACAGATTGACCAGGCCTGACCTAGGCTGTCCCAGGCTTTTTCTTGTATGATTTACCTTAGTTTTTTTGAACTTCTGAGTTGAGCGGTACTAAGCGACTCCATCTACCTCCGTCGATGCCGAAACGCCAGTTCCGCTATATGCCCTGGGGATTTCGGCAGGCCTCAGCGAGGCTTAGCTAGCGTCGTCGTTGGGGTCCGGACTGCGAACGGATTCACGGAGATGGCAGGTAAGCGATTCCTCGTGAGGGGAATCATGCGCGACGCAGTCCAGGCCTCCGATGTAGGAGACGCACCAGAGGCGGCTGCGGGTTAAGGCCTTGTGTAATGTGTACTCATTACGGTGGCCTGGCCATATCATCTGTCATCAGGGATGGGTAGTAGACGCGTTAGTTAGTGTCTGCTACTGTGAGGCCAGTGTACCCGTGCCGTCAAAATCGCAGCTATGGGGAGATGGGCACTCCCCCAGCAGCTCCTCCCCCGACCCAACAACCAGTTACAGATTCCCGCCTCTGGGTTGCTACTTCTGACCACCTCATGTGTGAGACGCTCACAGTTCACAGTTGTTCGTACTGCTGCAGGCTGGTTGTCTCAGAGGTCTGGTCTGTCTCCCTGTATACCTCTCCTCTGGGTCAGGTATATAGCACTCTATATCCTACCAATACCCTGGCAGGGCTGGTCAGTTGATTCAGAGTCAATTTGCAATAGCAATGTTTGTATTTATGCATTGTATGTGACTTTCATGCTAGCATTGCATTTATACTGTACACGTTATACCGATCACACATTTGTCATGTCTGAGGGTAAAGGTGAGGAGGGTTAGCCTTCGGTGCTCAAGTCATGTAAATCCTGTTTTGCAGGCCTGTCTGAACAGGATTTTGTGCAAGATGGATTGTGTAGTGCCTGTTGTAAACAGCCACCTTTCCTATCTGGTACACCTGCACTGACGCAAGAGCCATCTTGGTCGCAGGTTTTGTTGGATATGGTGGATAAGGTTGCAATGTTGTGTGCTCCTACCATGATATTGCCTCCTACTGTGGGATACCCACAGCAGTTGCATCCTTCTATGTGCATGTCCCCTATGAATCCCTTTTGGTTTGATTCTTCTTCTCACTCTAGTCAGAGTATGCTGCCGTCTATAGCCCTTCAGCAAGGAGTATAGGTGAATAGACCAGTGGCAGTAAAGAAGCAGCGGCATAAGAGAGGATCTCTTCAGACATTTCTTCAGGATTCTAACCCAACCTCCTCATCTCTGGTGAGAGTGGTTAGATCTTTCCTCAGTATAGAGGAAGAGGAGGTGCCGCCGAAATCTAAGACTCTGGTCTTTAGGCATTAGAAGGTGGCTAGAGATTATTTTCCTCAGTCTGAGCAACTGACGAATCTCATGTCTGAAGCATGGTCTACTCCAAATAAGCATTTCAATTCTACAAGGAATTTAACCTCTCGATATCCATTTGCTCAGAGTGAATGTAGCAAATGGGAAGTTCCTCCATCAGTAGATGCTCATGTGACTAGATTGATCAAGAGCTCTACATTACCCACTCCTGCGGCATCCTCTTTGAAGGAGGTTACAGATAGAAAACTTGATAACTATTTAAAATCAGTGTTTTCATTATCTGGAGCTATTTCCAGGCCAGCTATGGCTGTAGCCTGGGTAGCCAAGGTTATGGAAGAATGGACGAAGTCTCTGGAGGATAGCATGCCTAATGCTACCAGAGAACAGCTGTCTTCCCTCTGTCAGATGCGAGAAGCAGCTATATGTATGGGGAAGCGGTCATTGACGCAGTTATCTTAGCTTCTAGGATATCGGCAGCTTCAGTTGCAGCTCAAAGAACCTTTAGCTAAAACCTGGAAGGCAGATACAGGTTCTGAGAAACCCTGGAATCCTTGCCTTTTGTAGGGAATGTACTTTTTGGACCAGGGCTGGATGAGTGTCAGCTCTGGCGACATCTAAATCTGCGGGGTTGCTATCTAAGACTACCCCTAAGAATAGGCAGTCGTCAGCTTGGTCCTTTCGCCCATAGAGTAGGGCAAAGGGACAGTCATTCTCTATACAGGATAATTCCCACGTGAGATGGCAGACCAAGAAATCCTGGTCAAACAAGCGTCCTGCCTCCAAGTCAGACGGTAAGCCCACTGCCTGGGGCTGGCCTCTCCCTGGGGGGGGTCTCCGGGTTGGAGGCCGACTCCTACAGTTTTCTCAGGCCTGGCATCAGCCCACGACAGATGCCTTGGTTCGAGAGGTCGTCTCTCAAGGTTACGCCATTAGGTTCCTGAGGCACCCCCCCTTCAAAGGTTTGTTGGTACAACCCTGCATTTAGACCCGCTTAGGTCATCTGCCTTCCGGGAGTCTATTGGGGGCCCTCCTGATGTCAGGAGTTATAATCCCCATTCCTGTGACGCAACAGGGAAGGGGTTATTATTCAAATTTGTTTTTGATTCAGAAACCAAATGGTTCACATCACCCTATCCTGAATCTGAAGTCTCTCAACCAATTCATCCTTGTGCCCAAATTCTGTATGGAAACCCTACAGTCAAGTATGCTGGTAATGGAGCCTGGAGATTTTATGGTCTCCCTGGCCATACAGGATACATATCTGCATGTTCTGATTGCACGATCCCACCAAAGATTTCTAAGATTGGTGGTAGATCAGCAACATTACCAATGTCAGGCTCTACTCTTCGGGCTGGCCACAGCCCCTCGGGTATTTACCAAAGTAATGGCAGTGATGACTGCTCATCTCAGATGACAAGGGGTCAGGATACTGCCATATTTGGATGACCTCTTGATATTAGCACAATCGCAGAAGCTGTTACAATGTCATCTTCAGATGACCATTGTCTGCTTACAAGAGCATTGCTGGAAAATATATTGGAAAAAGTCCTCTTTCTACTTCAGGGTCCATAGAAGGTCCACAGGAAACCTTGGGGTATAGGTGATGACGAAGATATCCGGGCTCCATGCAGTTAAATTTTTTCTCCCAGGATGCAACGGGGCCTCCCTCTATACCCCGCCTCTGGGCTGGAGGCTCCTCCGTTTCCATTTGTTGCCTGGCCGGAGTCTGGTTACTGTAATGCACTTGGGCTGTTACTAGCAGCCCTGAAAATTTCAAGTTTTTTTTAAGTGCGGTCAGCCTGAACAGTCCAGTTGAAGTTCGCACGGTCGCATCATCACCCCGCTGGTGCTGAGATGCCGGTACTGATCTGGGCCTCAGGGGTCTTGTCTAGCAGGGAGGATTCCTAAACTGCGGCTGAACGCTACGGGGTGCAGGTAAGCGACATGCACCGTGGTGGTGCATGCCGAGATGCAGCCTTTTTTCTCCAGGGTTGGGGGACACCCTGGGGATGACAGCAATTGTGGACAGGCACTGAGTCCTGCATCTACACTAAGCTGCCTGGGACTTGGGACTGGAGTTCTGTGGAACACTCCAGCATCCCAGGAGTTAAATGCTGGCCAGGGGAGGCAGCCTTCCCTGTTTAACAGCTGGCTCCTCCCCACTTCTGAACACGCCTTTCCACTGGTCTGTCTTGATCTGTGACAGCTTCCTGTTTCCGGCTCTGCCTCCCCATGAGTTCTTCGGTCATTCTCCTGGCTGTGTGTCGCTGATCTCCACAGGCAGTGCGGAGTACGGGCCCCCCACATACCTCTCCTCTGGTTGGTGGTCAGTGTATGTAGCACTTTTGTCCTACTAGATGAGATAGGCAAAATTTACTAAGCGGCGGTTTGACGGCGGTTTCTATTCTATTCTAAACCCCGGCAGTTTGGTGGCAGGTTCTATTCTGTTCTAAACCCCGGTGGTTTGATGGCGGTTTTGCAGCAGTTTCTAAATGACAGCCCTGTTCTATTCTATACTAAAATGTGTTTTGACTGTGGTCTGGTGGCGGTATTGCTACCTGCAGATTTACTAAGGCCAAAACCACTGCAAAACTGGGGTTGGGGGCGCAGTGACAGGTCCACACTCCTTTCAGGGAAGGTGGACCGCAGTGGAATCTGCCCACAGTTCCAAATATATTGATTGGAAGTGCAGTCTTCAGGGCTCTGCAGCAAGCCAGGCTGTTGCTTCACGGAAAACCCCTGCAAGTACAGTGGCTTATCAAAACAGTCAAGGAGGAACTTGAAGTCAGATGGCAATGACAGAGGTGTCATGCATTCTGACATGGGCGGAAGGCCATCTACCAGCCATATTGGCTGTGTTTATTCCAGGAGTGCTGAATTGCGACGTGCATCCAGGGAATGATCTTTTCACCAAGAAGTGTTTCAGCACCTAGTGGACAAGTGAGGCCTTCCAGACGTGGACCTCATGGCCTCTCGACTAAATCACAAACTGCCACGGTACCAATCCAGGATAAGAGACACCAGAACTCTCTTGGTAGACGCTCTGTCAGTCAGGTGGACCTTCCAGTTTGTGTACCTGTTTCCTCCAATCTCCCTCCTTCCTCGAGTAATTCAGAAGTTCAAACAAGAGGGAGGCATGGTCCTGCTCTTGGCTCCAGTATGGCCCAGACGTCCATGGTACTCAGATGTTTGGAGTCTCTCTATCGATACTCCGTGGCTGTTGCCACAACGTCCAGACCTGTTGTCTCAGGGTCCTTGCCTCTACCCAGATCTGGGTCGTCTGTCTTTGACTGCATGGCTCATGAGACGGTCCAAGGGTTTTTCCGGTTCTGTGGTTAACACTATGCTGAGAGCACGTAAACCTGCTTCTGCTAGAATTTACCACGGTATGGCATACCTATTTTGAATGGTGTCATCCAAAACGTTTGGATATCCTGAACACCTGGGGATCATGAGTGTTGGCTTTCCTGCAGGCAAGTTTGGACCTTGGTCTCCATCTTGCTACACTGAAGGTTCATATCTCGGCCCTTTCAGTGTGGTTCCAGCGAAGGATTGCTCCTCTTCCTGATATCCACACTTTTCTGCAGGGGGTCCTTCGTATCCAGCCTCTTTGTGTCCCTCCTGTAGCACCTTGGGATTTGGCTGTTGTCCTTATGGCTCTCCAGAGCCCTGCACTTGAACCACTGGGCTCAGTGAATCTCAAATGGCTTACTACTGTTTTTCTTCTGGCCATTGCTTCCACCAGAAGAGTTTCTGATTTAGGGGCTCTCTCGTCATTCCCCATTTCTAGTTTTTCATAGGGACAGGGCAGTGATTCGAACTCGCCCTGGGTTCCTTTCTAAGGTGGTCTCTAGTTTCCACATTAACGAAGAAATTATTGTCCGACCTTTAATTCCTCAGACCTCTCGGCAGGGGAGGACTCATTTTGGATGTGGTACGTGCCCTCAGGATTTATGTGGATCATACCAGTTCTCTTTGGAATTCGGACTCCTTGTTTGTTCTTTTTGGTTTCCACAAGAGAGGATGGCCAGCCAATAAACAAACTTTGGCTAGATGGCTTCACATGACTATCTCTGAGGCTTACATTCATGAGGGCCTTCCAGTCCTGCCCTCTGTTACTGCTCATTCTACTCGGTCTGTAGGCCCTTCGTGGGCAGCTAGTCATGGTGCCTCGGCTGTACAGCTTTGTAAGGCGGCCACATGATCTTCTATCCAGACCTTTTTGAGGTATTATGCCTTTGATACCTTTGCCACTCAGGATGCTTCCTTCGGGCAGCGTATTCTGCTTTCTGCACAGGAGCATCCCTGCCCTTGAGGGTACTTCTTTGGGAATCCTCAAGGTTTCCTGTGGACCTTCTATGGACCCTGAAGTAGAAAAGTAGAGATATGGTAAGAACTTACCTTTGTTATCTCTCTTTCTACGAGGTCCACAGGGTGCCCATCCTGACACACCTGTGCTTCAGATGGGCTTCGCTCTGGTCACCGGTTTTCTGTCTCCTTCTGTGTGAGAATGTGATTCTGGTGTGTTCCAGACTTTCTTCTCTCTCTTTTATCCTCTGGCCTGTGGCTTGCTACGTAACTGAGGAGCCTCCAGCCTGGGGGTGGGGTATAGAGGGAGAAAAAATTTAACTGCATGGGCCATGATGTCTTTGTCATCACCTATACCCCAAGGTTTCCTGTGGATCCTATGGACCTCATAGAAAAAGAGATAACAAAGGTAAGTTCTTACCATATCTGTACTTTTCTCAAACTCAGTGGATAGTGCACTTAGGGGCGCTGCTAGACTCTCTGGGCCAGAGGATTCTGCGGCACTACAGTCTCGTGTGCACAGTCTACTCTGCAAACAAAGTGTGTCAGTTCACCTGGCAATGCAGGTGCTGGGCTCCATGGTATCCACATTCGATTTGGTGGTGTGTGACCAGTTCCACTCCAGGTCCCTGCAGCAATGGACTCCATCTCATTGGGATGGTCCGTATCATTGGATAAAGGCCCTCATTCAGAGCCGTACGCTCTGAGCAGAGCGCATGCTCTGAATGAGGGCCGCCCTCCATGAAAATGGAGCGTCCTCCTGGACGTTCGTATAGCTGTGGGTCACCACCCACAGGCTATACGAGCGTGCAGTTTGATGACTGCGATGGTCTTGATCATCGCGACCATCGAAACTGCGAGCCGGAGCCTGCGGTTGAGGTTTTCAACCGCAAGGCCCGGAGTGATTTTGGCTCTATCAGAGCCAAAATCACTCCCACTGACAGTGATGTCAGTGGGCCGGCTTCTGACGGGAGGCGTTCCCGTGGGAACGCCCCCATCAGGGAGGCACGCCCCCAGCACGCCCACCAAAGGGGGCGTGCTGTCAATCAACATCGACAGCATGCCCCCTTTGATCAGACACAACGAGCGAAGGACTTTCCTTCGCTCGTCGCGTCTGGCGCATGTGCACGACGGAGCTCCCTCCGTCGTGCGCATGCTCAGTGCAGAACACCGACCCACTTGCGAGCGGACAGCCGCTCGCGAGTGGGTCTGAATCAGGGCCAAAGTCTCAGATGATCCGCATTTCGCCAGAGGTTCGGCTCTCCCTCGCTTGGTGGCTGGAGACTACTTATTTAGACAAGGGTCATCCAGTATGGGTCCCAGATTAGGTATTCCTCACCACAGGTGCAAGTCTGTGAGGATGGGGATCAGTGACAGGTTGTCACACCTTTCAGGGAAAGTGGAGGAATCAGGAAAGTCACCTACCAATAAATATCTTGGAGCTTCGTGCAGTGCACAGAGCGCTCACTCTGGCGCAGGATCTTCTTCATGGCAGGCCTGTCCAGATTCAGTCTGACAATTTGACCACAGTGGCCTACATTAACCATTAGGGAGGCACATGAAGTCCGGCAGCCATGAGGGAAGTGGCGAACATTCTGCTGTGGGCAGAATGCCATCTTCCAGCAATCTCAGCAATATTCATCCCAGGAGTCCTCAACTGGGAAGCGGACTTCCTAAGTCGCCAGGACATAGCCGCCGGAGAGTAGGCTCTTCAGCCGGATGTCTTTCAACTCCTGGTGGACAGGTAGGGACTACTACAAGTCGACCTCATGGTGCCATACCACAAGGTCCCCAGGTACAGCTCCTGAACGAGGGACCCCTTAGCCGCCTTCGTGGACACTCTGGTGGTGAGGTGGAACTTCAGGTTGGCATACCTGAAGTTTCCTCCAATATCCTTCCTCGAAAGAGTTGTCAGAAAGTTCAAGCAGGAAGGCGGCAGGTTAATACCAATAGCTCCTGTCTGGCCCAGGAGACATTGGTTCACCTATCTGACATATCTATCCATAGACAGGCCACTTCCACTGCCTCTACGACTGGATTTGCTAGTGCAGGGTCCCTGCCTATATCTGGAGTTACCTTGGCTGGCTTTGATGGCGTAGCTATTGAGGCTTCCATCTTAAAGGCTAAAGGTTTCTGTGATCCAGATGATGATGAGGGCAAGGAAGCCTGCTTCAGCCCGCATCTATCACAATCATATTTTCGTTGGTGTTCCCAAACAAATTATGACCCTAAGGTTTTCAAGATTTGAAGAGTACTTGTTTTTTTGCAGGCTGGGTTAAACTTTGGTCTGCGCCTGGCTACCTTGAGGGTTCAGGTTTCTGCTTTGTCAGTTTTGTTCCAGCGCAGAATTGCGCCCCTGGCAAATGTAAGAAAATTTTTGCAGGGGGTTCTCTGACTGCAACCTCCATTTGTCCCTCCGGTAGCACCATGGGATTTATCCTTGGTTCTCAGGGTGCTGCACGCTGTCTTGGATAAGGTGGACTTAAGATATTTGACAGCAAAGACACTTATTTTCCTCGCTATCTCCTCAGTTCGTAGAGTTTCTGACTTGGCAGCACTGTCATGACTCTCTCCATATTTGATTTTTCATCAAATTAGAGCTGTCCTTCATACTAAGGTGGGTTACCTTCCGAAGGTAGTATCCATATGAATGAGGAAATTGTAGT
This sequence comes from Taudactylus pleione, assembly GCA_031769625.1. Classification (NCBI taxonomy): domain Eukaryota; kingdom Metazoa; phylum Chordata; class Amphibia; order Anura; family Myobatrachidae; genus Taudactylus; species Taudactylus pleione. The sequence goes on from JAUIMM010000054.1 coordinate 357,964, forward strand.
CCCGGCTTTTCAGTCTTCAAACCTGTCTACAGGTGAAGCTTCCCTGGATGTGGTTTGAGCCCTTCGTATCTATGTGGATCGTACCAGCTCCATCAGGAAATCAGATACGCTCTTTGTGTTATATGGGTTTCACAGACTTTGGCTCGCTGGCTGCGTACAACTATTGCTCAGGTCTATAAACAGGCTGATCTCCCTATTCCTAACAAGGTCACAGCACATTCTTCTTGGTCTGTCGGACCGTTGTGGGCGGTTAGACATGGTGCCCCAGCTGAACAGCTGTGCAAGGCAGCCACTTGGTCTTCCGTCCATACTTTTATCAAATTCTATGCATTTGATACATTTGCCTTCCAGGATGCTTCCTTTGGGCGGTGGATTCTCCTCTCTGCTCAGGAGCATCCCCACCCTTAAGGGAACTGCTTTAGGACATCCCCAAAGTAGTTCCTGTGGACCCTGAAGAAGAAAATAATGAAGGTATGTTATACCATAACTCTTAACTCTTTCTTCGAGGTTCATAGGGTCCACAGGGCACCCACCCTGATGCACCTGGCCTCAGTTGGGATCAGTTCTTTGCTTTTTTGTTTCACAGATTTCCTCTTCATATTTTGAGAGTGTTTCTTGGGTACATTGTACTTCCTTCTCCACTTTCCATCTCTTGCCGTAAGGTTTGTTTACAAACTAAATGCTTGTGGCTGGAGGCGGGGTATATAGGGAGGAAGACCAGTACATGCTGGGAGCTTTAAAGCTGTAGCTGTTTCGTGCAATGGATCTCTCCAACTACATACCCCAAGGTAGATCCTGTGGACGTCGAAGAAAAAGAGTTAACTAAGGTATGTTATACCATAACTCTTATTATTTCCCAATAGGTAACCTTCTCCTTGGATACTCATCCAGTTGAAAAATATTCAATATATCTTGTATATAAAATCCATTGGTTTGTTTTGTCTTGTTATGCATTCGTACACCCCTTCACTGATTGGGATATAACAATGCAAGGTGGTATAGTTGGATCCTGGCCAGATTTTACTGGGGTTGGGGTCCCGGCCAAACCTTCTGTTGGTGTACACTGAGCAGAACTTTGACCCGGGAGCCTGTTCTGGGCCTTCCACTGGATGAATTTGGATAAAAACTTCACAGTGGGGTGGCAATTGGTCTGAATTGCCTAATGGAGGGGTTGGGGTCCTAGTTGGATCTCATGGCGAAGTGTGCTGTATTGAACTTTGACCCAGGGAGCTTGTTCTGAGCCTTACATTGGATGGATTTGGACGACAACACATAATAAAGTTTAATAACTTGAAGATTTAAACCCGGACAACGTTGGTTATTTCAGCTAATAGATCTAAAAGTAATACATTGTATTAATCAGAAAAATATTTCCATTAAATGACAAGAGCAAAAAATGGCACATTCTATCCAGAGAAATCTAAACATGGCAGGTACATCCCCTTGAGTGAAAAATTTTCCAATAAAATAAAAAAGGGACCCAAAAATAAACAGAGCCCACCGAAGCCTGTATCAGACAAAGAAATGGGTGGATCATCCAGCAGGATCTGGGTTTCATACCAAGAAGTACTACGAAAGCACAAATGTATTTGACAATTTAAGGCCAAAGTAAAAGAGTCAATAAAACCCTCCCACAACTGGGAAAAAAAAGCCATTTTAGTCTCTTTATGCAGGGTAGCTTTTAGCCAATACATTTGGAAGGCAAAAAATTATTTAGCCCGGAATAAAGAAACCGATGGGGGATCTGCATGGGTCCACATCTGTATAATACATTTATGTGTCACCGCTGATATAACCAATAATATTTTTTTACTTTCCCCCTCTGCCTGAGACAGATGGTGGCATAATACCCAACACTGTCCACTCCGCCGATAGCCGTGGATAATTAGATACATGGATGCAAATCTATTCACCAAAATCTACGTATAAAGGGGCAATCCCACATACAATGTATAAAATTTGCATTGGAAGCCCGGCACTTAGGACAAGCACTAGTATCTGACAATGCCATCATGAACCTGCGGTGGGGGAAAAGATACCCATTGTGATAGATGTTCTAAAACATCTCTCTATACATACTAGATGAGAGCACTGTTTGAGAAAAAAAGGAATGAGCATAATAGACTTTCCATGGTAATATGTGGGAATACAGCACACTAAGAAGATAACCCTGTAGATATTTTAGTATGAGCTAAGGGAGTCTGAAGGATTTTATAATGAAGAGAAATTATAGATCTAGCCAATAATAGATCAGAGGATTTGGACCAGTCTTCTGAGAAAAGTTCGTACCATGCAACTCGCATAACGTTGTGTCTGATATAACTCCAGAGAGTGGGATTGAGGTAATACATATTTATCCACTAACTACGCCACTCGGTAAGGCCGATGGTTTTCAGTGTCAATCAATGCTCGGATGTAAGGCATCCCCCCTATCAGGCCACAATGTGCAAGTCGCAGAAGCTTCCCCATTTTGAAACTCAGGATTTAAAAGTAATAGGAGAATGCGAGAAAGTAAAGGAAACTAAATTGTCACTATTCTCTCTAAGTTCCAAACTCGCCATGCTACCATAGTTCCTAAAAATATCCTCACATAAATCTTGTTCATGGGAACGGAGAAAGACCAATAAGTGCTGATCACGTAGAAAATACTTGATCCAGCTTTCAATCAGTATTTAGGTCTGTCCTATGCATCCAGTCCTATATGTATCTCAAAACTCCAGCATGGTTTTACAATTTTAAATTAGGTAGGTTAACCCCTCCATTAGCCAGAGTCTGTTGGAGTTTCAGCAAGCCAATTTGAGGACGAAATGTTGTGTACAAAAAGTTCTCATCCACATTTGATAGCAGAATTGGCAACTTCTGTATGGTGTAGAGGACTTAATAATACTCGTAAGCTCTGAGCAGGTCACAGACTCTCCAAGCCAATTTATGGCATCAAATTTCTGATAGTCAGAGATGCAACTAGGGTTGATGAGGGTTTATTTGCGTACATGGCAAATAAAATGTTACCCCTTGAAAACTGTTCTTTAATATTCTGTCTGAATTCTAATATCGGTGTTCAGATATGCACTGAAAACACATATTAGGGATGTGACGTGCAAGGCAAAGCATGAATATGGATGAGCTTCCGATGTCTCTCCTGACCCTTCTCTGTGTTTCTGGGGCAGTCAGAGTAGGGGCAGTCTGCTGCCTACAGCCAGGGTCCAGCACCTCCTCCCATAAACAGTGTAACCCTGCCACCAATTGCGGAACCTACAGTACAGTTCATAAATATGAACTTACTGCCACATGACACAAATTTCCTTCTACAAAACTGTATATATTCAGTCGCTCTGCTAACCTCCTTAATAAAGATTATAAATGGAAAATCTCTCTTCTCTTTAGCACTCTAAATGTTGGGCAATGTCTCATTATGGTAAAGTCTCTCTTAAATAAAAACATTTATCTATCTGGGGACAACAGACTTCCATCGAGCTTGCCAACCCTTGAAAATATTTCTACTTACCATTTTATTAAAATTTACTGTCAGCATTTTTTACTAATATATTAATGTGGCTATAATTGATAGAGGTTTTCACTACAACACAAGAGGCTTAAGTATTGTAAATAAGGGCGTCACCTCTCTACATTGTCTCAAAACCATCATTGATGTTTGACTTCTCTGTGTACTGCAGTATTAGGAGTGATGTCTGATTTTAATGTACTGTATCTATATGAGGTGTGGCTATTAAAGAACTAGACTAATGCTATAATATATGATTATATTAAGTAAATGTTATCGCTGTTCCCCTTCTATGTACTCCACACACCACTGCATTCTTATTTTCCATAGGCCTGCTTGGGTGTCACCCTTGACTCCACTCTCTTCATCGCTGCCCCCCCCCTTCTGTCTGTCTGCCCTCAACCCTAGATTGTAAGCTTCTAGGAACAGGGTCCGCCTCCCTCGTTTTTTCACAGCCCTTTTCTCTAACACTTCAATGACAGCCTTCACCTAGTCATTGGTCATTGGTCATTTGGCCTGTTATTCCTCTCGCTCATAGACACTATTGGAGACAGGATCCACCCTTCACCGATTACTCCCTCGCTCACTTTGCTTTACAGCTGTGTTGTGTACTGAGAATTGTGGTGCTGTTATTTGTGCTCTGTTTATTTTGGTTACAGTATTGTAATGTATTGTTCTGAGTACCTTGTACTGTCCTACTGTTGGCATATGTACGGCACTGCGGACCACTTGTGGGGCTTTCTAAATAAAATACAACTGGTCAAATCCATGCTGTAGCTCATTATTGTCAACTGTCTCAACAGCTCCATCATTTTCCGCTTTACCTCCATAACTGATGCAAAACTGGTTCCCTTGAGTTCAGATTTGACTTTAGGGAAAATAAATAAGTCACATGGTGCTGGGTCTGGCGAGTATGGAGTGTGTTCTAGCCATGCAATCTGTTTCTCCGCCAAAAACTACTTTCTTTGAGGTCCATAGGTTACAAATGAATACCGTGGGGATAATGTGGTTGGAGTAATCCAGGCACCAAACAGTTAAAGCTTTCAGCTCCCAGGATGCCTCTGATCCTCCTCCACATATACCCCACCCCTGGCCACAGGCATTCAGTTTTGTAAATAAGCCCAAGGTAGGAGAAGGAAGAACAATCGTACACCAGAAACACTCTCATACAAGATGAGGGAATCCGTGACTGAAAGAAAAATTACCCAATGCAGCCAGGTGTGTCAGGGTGGGTGCCCTATGGACCTCGAAGAAAAAGAGTTATCAATTCTTATTTTCTTCTTCAGGTTCCATAGGGATCCACAGGGATACCCTGGGGATGTCCTAAAGCAGTTCCCCTAAGCGTGGGCATACTCCTGAGCAGAAAGGAGAACTCATCGCCCAAAGGAAGCATCCTGAGAGGCAAAAGTATCAAAGGCATAGAACCTGAGAGAAGTGTGAACAGAAGACCACGTAGCTGCCTTGCACAATTGCTCAACAGAGGCACCACGACTAAACGCCCATGATGGCCTAAAGACTGAGTAGAATGTGCTGTCACCGTGTTTGGAACAGGGAGATAAGCCTGTTTGTATGCCTGAGAGATAGTCATACGTAACGATAAGTCTGTTTGTTAGCTGGCCATCCTCGTTTGTGAAAACCATTATAACACAAAAAGAGTATCTGATTTTCTAAGAATTTGCATGCTCCACATACCTGTATATACAGAGAGCACGAACTACATCCAGGGAGGCTTCACCTACAGAAAGGTCTGAAGACTGAAAAGCTGGAACCACAATCTCTTCATTCACATGAAAACAGGACACTACCTTAGGAAGGTAACCCTCCCTTGTGCGGAGAACAGCTCTTTGTTATAAAAAAAAAAATGGGTAGCGATGAGAGCGGTGCCAAATTAGAGACTCTGTAGAATTGAAATGGTTGACAGTGAAGACACTTTTTCTCCTCGCTATCTCTTCTGCACACAGAGTCCAGTTCAAATGAGGGAGCTTGTAGCCCCTTGAGGACCAAAGACAAATCCCATGATGCAACCAGTGGGACAAAAGGAGGATGAACTCGGAGAACCCCCTGAAAAAATATCCTAACATCTGGTAAAGAAGCAATCTTTCTCTGGAACCAGACTGACAGTGCAAAAACTGTCAAAGTGGACAGGCAGAGACCAAGGTCCAATCCAGCCTGGAGAAAAGCCAGTACCCGGGAAACCCTAAACACCTTTGGGTCATATTTTCTGTGGGAACACCATTGACCAAAAGAATGCGAAACTTTGTCATAGTTGCAGGCAGAGGAAGGCTTTCGTGCCCTAAGCATTGTTTGAATCACAGACCTGGAGAAACCATTGGCTCTTAAGATGGAAGACTCAAGAGCCATGCCATCAAAGACAGGTGAGAGAAGTCCGGATGCAGACAGGGACCCTGTGCTAACAGATCTGACCATAGAGGAAGAGGATACGGACTGTCTATGGATAGATTCTGTATGTCGGTGAACCAATGACATCTGGGCCAAACAGGAGCCACTAGTATTATCGTTACGCCTTCCTGCTTGAATTTCCTGAGAACCCTTGGAAGGAAGGAAATTGGAGGAAAGAGATGCACCAGCTTGAAGTTCCATCTTACTGCTAGTGCGTCCACGAAGGCTGCTGAGGGATCTCTGGCCCTGGACCCTTACCTGGGGACCTTGTGGTTCTGACGTGAATCCATGAGGTCTATGTCTGGTAGGTCCCATTTGTTCACAGGAGTTGAAAAACCCCCAGGTGGAGAGAGGACTTAGGAAGTCCGCTTCGCAATTGAGGACTCCCAGGATGAATATTGTAGAGATCATTGGAAGATGACGTTCTGCTCAAATCAGAATGTGTGTCACTTCCCTGCATAACTTTGCGTGCCTCCCTGATGATTGAGATAGGCTACTGTGGTCGCGTTGTCAGACTGGATCTGGGCCTGCCCGGGAGCAGGTCCTGTGCCACGATGAATGCTTTGTATAATGTTCAAAGCTCAAGAATGTTTATGGGCAGATGACTTTCCTGATTTGTCCATCTTGCTTGAAAAGGTGTGATGACCAGTCACTGCCCCCATCTGCGAAGACTGGTATCCGTGGTGAGAAGCACCCAATTTTGAATCCAGAATGGGCGACTTTTGTCCACATGATCCTTTTGTAGCCACCACGAGAGAGACGAACCTCAAGAGCGAGAAGGATTATATGGGACCTTATTAGATGATACTGTCCATTCCACCTGGAAAGAATCAATTTTTGTAGAAGCCTGGAATGGAACTGAGCATATACCACCATGTCGAAGGTGGATACCATTGACCCCAGGTCCTGCATCGCTGATAGAATGGATACCCTTCACTTGTGTAGCAATTTGCGTATTTGCAATGATAGGGCCACAATCTTGTCCTCTGACAGAAATACCCTTTGTGCCTGAGAATCCAGAAGTGCCCCCAGATGTACATCTGCTGTGTGGGAGAAAGAGAGGATTTCTTCCAATTGATGATCCAGCCTTGCTTCTGTAGGCAGGCTATGGTCAGTTGGAGATGGTGTTGTAAAACAGCTGGAGACTTATCTGACGGTCATCCAGATATGGTAGTATTCTGATTCCCTGATGCCTGAGGTAGGCCATCATAGCCGCAATTATTTTCGTAGAGACCCAAGGGGCTGTTGATATACCAAAGGGTAGTGCCTGAAATTGGTAGTGTTGTTGCAGGACAGCAAACCATAGAAATTGTTGGTGGGATGGCATAATAGGCACATGCAGATACACATACTGAATGTCCAGGGAAACCATAAAATTCCCAGGCTCCATTGCCAAAATAATTGATCGAAGAGTTTCCATATGGAACTTGGGTACAAGGATAAACTTGTTGAGAGTTTTTAGATTTAGAATAGGGCGATGAGACCCATTCGGTTTCTGAACCAAAAATAGATTGGAATAATAACCCCTTCCTTGCTGAAACACAGGAACCAGGGACTATCACCCCTGCCTGCAGCAGGGAGTAATGGCCTCCTGAAGAGCCAAGGTTTTGATCGCATCTGATGGGGGATTTGTAAAAAAAAAAACTTCTGGAGAGGATGCCTCTGGTATGTGAGGGCATACCCCTGAGAGACCACTTCTCGGATGCAGGCGTGTTATTTGATGCCAGTATCCTGAAAATTGAAGAAGTCGGCCTTCCACCCTGGGATACCCAGGAGGAGGCCCGCCCCATCAGGCCAAAGGTTTGTCATCCAGATTAGAAGCTGGACGTCTGTCCAGCCCAGACCGCTTAGTTTGTCCTGCAAAAACTAGACTGTCTGGATGAAGACTGTTCCTTTGCTCATCCCTGTGGACAAAAGGACCGAAAAGGAAAATGCCTAGACTTTAGTGTAGCCATAGATTGCAGACCTACAGATTTTGAAGCTGCCAGAGTAGCTATAATCTAACTCTGCCCCAAAAAGTATATTTCCATAGAAAGGTAAGGATTCCAGAGTCTTCTTTGACCCTGTATCAGCTTTCCAGGACCTTAACCAAAGGACCCTACGAGCCACCACTGAGGCTGCTGATGCTTTAGAAGGTAAGAGTCTTGCATGTATTGCAGCTCCTCCAAAATAGGAGGCTGCTTCCCATATGTGGGAGATATATGTGAGCTGTTTTGGTAGCATCTGGTAGAGAATCCTCCAATGTGACCGTCCATTCTTCAACCACTGTGGCTACCAAAGCCCCAGCCATATCTGGACGAGTAACAGCTCCAGATGATGAAAATCTTTCATTAGGCATGTTTCAATTTTCCTATCTTTAGGATCCTTGAGAAGATGCTGACGGAATAGGCAACATAGCATTCCTGACTAAGTGTGTCACATGAGCATCCACAGTAGGAGGGATTTCCCACTTAGTACATTCAGAAGCTGACAAAGGATACATCGATGCTAATCTTTTAATAATATAAAACCATTTATCCAGGTTACCCCATGCCTCTTCTACAAATTCAGTGAGCTGCTCGGATTTAGGAAACTCAGCTTTTAGCACCTTGTAGTGTTTAAACACTGGAGCCTTCTTACTAGGAGCTGGTTCATCATCCTGTATATCTAGGATTGATTTGACCACCCCCATCAAAGGAACATCCACTGTAGGATGGTCCTCTGCCAAGCTAGACCCCAAAGAACCCTGTGCTTTATCTGATTCCTCTGATGATGCATATGCATGGTGAACAGACCGATAAAAAGATAACTTCTATTTAGGCGCCTTAATGACTACCGGTCTGCTTGCAACAGCTGACTGACTTGTGTGGGCATAAGCATCCAATCAGGAAGGATGTTTAGGAGGTGAAAACATAGCATGCTGTGGGTACCCCATACAAGGAGGCAGCGTAAGTGTAGCCATACAATCGACAATCTACTTCATTGCCTGAGACAAGGACAGCCAAGATGGCCCCTGTACAGGGACTGGTATACTGGACTGGTGAAGTGGCTCTTTATAACAGACAGCACACAAACCATCCTTTATAAAGTCCTGAATCCCATCACTTTTTGGAATATGAATTATAAAGTTAATAATGCAAAGTAATGTAATGTGATAGCCTTCACAAATAACAATTAAATGTGAAGTATAAAGATAAAAACCCCCATACACCACAACAGAGGGATGATGAGAAAAACAGTGATAGTTATAGCTGACAGTCAGAAACAAAACGCAGTATCAACACAGCAGCTAGCTAACAGTCACATACAATGCATATGCAAATTAGTTGCAATGGGCTCTGAATCAACTATTCAAAAACTTATGCTTGGTAGGCTACAGAGCACTATATACCTGACCCATGGGAGAGCTATACAGGGAGAATGACCCAAAACCTCCTGAGACCAACAGCTCCAGCAGTGCAGCGATAGTGGACTGTGTTACATATACACAAGGCATGTAGGAGGAGCGACCCAGATGCGGAAAACCTTTGAAGGAACTGCGTCTGAATCAGGGGAGGAGCTGCTGGGGGAGAACCTACCGCTCCTAAGCAGTATCAACCAGCCGGGTATGCTGGCCTCATGGAAGCAGAAGCGTCTACTGCCAATCCCCGGCGTCAGACGATAAGGACCCGGTGGTCTAGCGAGGACGCGGACGCTCCAGGCCCTCACTGCAGCAGCTTCCAGTGAGTCTCCACTGCTGTAAGCAAGGACTGCCGCGCGCGATTCCCCGTAAGTGAGGAATCGCCTTACCAGACATCTCTGTGCATCCGGTTGCAGTCCGGGCCCCAGCATCGCTGCTAGCAAGTTCTGCCGTGACCTGCTGAAGTCACCAGAGATGTTACTGGTGTTGCAGCCCAGCGAAGGTAGACGGAGTCGCAGTGCATACGTCTTACTTCAGACGCTCAGCACTGCTAACTCAAAAACATAGAAAATAAAATGTAAACTAAAAGCTTAGGACTGCCTGTGCGTTTGAATCCTGCTGCACCAAACAAACAACTGAATACCTGTGGCCAGCGGCTGGGAGCTGAAATCTGTAACTGTTTGGTGCTTGGATCACTCCAACCACATTATACCCATGGTATCCCTGTGGAACCTGAAGAAGAAACCATTTTTCCACAACTTGTCTCTTTCTTCTGATTCTTTCCTGTAAAGTTGCTAGAATACTTTTGTAGTAATATTGATTCACTGTTGCACCTTCAGATACACAGTTTTTCAATATAGCAGAAAACAATTAACATGGTATTTTAGATATGCTTTGACATACTTTCTACATCTGCCTCATAAGACTCGGTTAGCATACGGTAAGATTTTGTGGGCACTTTGTTCAATTTAAGTAATAATTTTAAGTTAACACTTTACTCTTGAACTAAGCATTCTTACGATGCATGGAAAAAACAGAACTTTGAACGTTGTGTGACAGCAAAATGTCTGTGTGAGAAGGGTGAAACTTGCAAAACTGTTTTGGCATAGTCCAAGCTCAATGTTCCCCCCACTCCCTATTGACTCAAGCAGTATGATTTATTTTGTACACTCTAGTTATTTAGTCATTTTTTAATCCAAATAATTCTACAAACAGGTTGACTTTTCGGTCCAAAACATGAAGCTTTTTAAAGACCTCATAAGAGCATAACCATCACTAGTAATGTTTATTTGTATGAAGACTGTTGAGTGCCTTCTGATTGGTATAGATATAAGTAGTTGTATTCATCCAATCATATTTAGATATGTTAAAATACGAAATATAAAATCAATAAATATGGTTAACTACCTTAAAGGGTAAAAAACTGAGAAGTTATAGGTTTTCTAAATTATAATAATCATATTGATAATGCACACAATTCAATGATTAAGTATTCATGGTCTGAAGAGATATCTTGATATACACAAAAATAAAAGGGAACATTGTTAATGGGTGATAAAATCATACCATTACTACAACGAATCTTTACCAGTCCAAATTATTTCTAAATTAGTACATAATTCTCAGAGCAATCACAACTAATAAAGTATATACTGCAAATGATAAAAGGGTTGGTACACAGCTATCTTAATTAAAAACAGAAGTGTTACAAAATGTAAAGATTACATTAAAAAAAAAAGATGTCATCTGTCATTTGACAAACCGCTAAGTTCAATTCAGGCTCCGCATCTGAATACACACATGCAGATTCAAATAGCCAAGATCTAGGTTTTTGCTATATCAGTTAGAAAATTGTGTTAACAAGGCTTTGAAAGGGAGAAATTATGGTTCGCATATCCAGAGTTGCTGATGACGTTTAAAAGTCTTTATTTTAAAAGTCCTTATTTTAATGTAAAAATGTCAGTATAAACTACATGTCACCCCTCCTCAGGTTCAGGCTGTCCCACAGGGGTATAGGGAAATCCTCAGTGGGGCCCCCTCCCACCCCTAGTGGTCAGATTCCAGACTGTGCATTTTAATGATATATTATTATTATATTAGAGCAATGATTCCCAACTTCGGTCCTCAAGGCACACTAACAGTCCTGGTTTTAGTTATATCCATGATTATGCACAGATGGTTAAATCAAAATAACTGAGGTACTAATTAAGTCACTTGTGCTCAAGTATGGCTATCCCTAAAACCTGGACTGTTAGTGTGCCTTGAGGATCGTGGTTGGGAACCCCTGTATTAGAGGGTCAGTTACCTGGTGGCGTAGGGCCACTGTTGAACATGGTGCTTGGTGCACTTCTATAGAAGATTCGCCCTCCTGTCAATCGAAATGGGCGGCCGTGATACAACTCTGTCCCAGTATCTTGTTTGCAGTGGGCTTTGACATAATGAATAGTTTCTGACAGTGATTGAAATGGCATTTAGCTCTGCATTAATTCACTAACCTACAATTAAGTTATCCCGGTGAAAGAGCTTAGACAGTTTAATTTGTCTTACAATGGTATGTACTTCGCCTTTACTAGACCTAATGCAGTTCTCATTTTTAAACACTGTCCGGCAAGTACCAAAGTCCCCTATCACATGTACAATGTATTAGTGGGGGGGGTGTGTGTGTGTGTATATATATATATACATATAGATCACCATCATGTGCTTAATTATTATTTGTGCACGCTCTATGGTGGCTGGCCACACCTCTTATGCATGGGCCCCCTACCACTTCATTCCCCCCGGGGGGGCCTTCATGCCCAGGTCCGACACTGACCCTCCTAACAAATGATAAAGTATTTATAGGTGCTTAAATAGAAAAATATAGGCAATAAGGACAATTAATATTTCATGTCATTTTTCCTGAAATGCAGAAAAATTTTATTTTGTGTGACATTACAAAACACAATATATACATTTAAATATACTGAAATTATTTACTTGTACTTCATTAGTAAAAGTTGTAAAAACACCTTGTAAAATACACTGATGTGCCAAAAGTCATGGGATAACAGTATGTAAAGGTAATGGTAGGTAGCGTCACTGTACTATGTTGTCTTGGAAATGCCCAGACGTGCATCACTTGTAATCTGGCATCTTGTGAGTCAGGTTGAACACTGGCTAAACTGCTCATGGCAAGGCAACGTGAATTATCGGAGTTTGCATTTGGCATGATAGTGGGTTCCCGATGGATGGGAAATTCCATTTCCCAAGTCGTGCTGACATTCAACATTCCTCGATCTATAGTGCCATGTGTGTACTGGTAATGCCTCATGGAAGGCATTACCACCTACCGTGGAGAGTGCAGTGGCCGACCATGGGTGCTTAATGATTGTGACCAGTGACATCTAGGCAGAGTGGTCAGTGGCAACGGACAATGCAGGAGGTGCCAGACCCATATCCAGCAGGTCAGTGCAGCGTTCTGTAGCTTCCATGGGATATGGGAGCAGAAGTCCCACCAGAGTGCACCCTGTTAACACTTCAAGATGGGACACAGCGTCTCGCCTGGGCTTGTGACATCACTAATTGGACTCTGGAGGACTGACAACATGTGGTGTGGTACGATGAGTTACGTTTCCGGTTGTTTAGGGCTGATAGTTCAGGTGTGGCACAGACGTCATGAGGCCATAGACTCCAGTTGTGAACAAGGTACTGTGCAGGATGGTGGTGGTTACATGATGGTGTGGGATGTATTCACTTGACATGGGTTGGGTTCGCTAGTCCACCTGAACACGTCTTTGATCAGTAACAGCTACGTTGCTTTGCTTGATGACCATTTGCAACCCTTGGACTTCATGTATCAAACAATGGAATATTCCAGCAGGATAATGGTCCCACGTTGTCCAGAATTGGTTTTAGGAGCATTCTGGTGAGTTATGATGACTGGTGTGGCCACTGCATTTGCCCAACATGAACCCAATCAAGCATTTATGGGACGTGGTAGATAGGTCCATTTGCACCCAATATCCTGCACCTACAAATATCAGGGAGCTGTGGGAAGCTATCCAGACTGCATGGGTCAACATCTTTCCAGAGATCTTCTGTCCACCTGTGGAATCGATGCCACATCGAGTTGCTGCACTTTGCCAGGCTAGAGAGAGTCTTACACAATACTAGGTATCTATCCAATGACTTTTGGCACTTCCGTGTAGTCTCCTATACTGTCAACACAACATAATCAATCCACTGTTATTAATAGCACTGATTCTGCATTTAAAACAACGTGAAAACACTGACATTGCTTTATTTAGAGTTGTGTTTGATACCTCAAACTGGTGGTTAGCCGCATCACTACCCTGTCGTGTGGGAAGACTCTGGGCCTGATTCAGACCCGGACGCTAAGCTGCCGACGCACGCTATTGCCGTTAAATGCCCATTTGCGCATGCGTGTGTCAATATGCGCATGCGCGAGTCACTCACTGCGCTCAGGAATTGTGCGCTCGTAGTACACAGACTGGACGCTACTTTGAGTGACAGTGCCATTTGTGGGTGGTAACAGGGGAATGTGCTTGTGAACGGGGGAGTGGATGTGCGAACGCAGGATTGTCCGGGCCTTTAAACTGCATTTTTTGGGTGTGCATTATTAGCAAAGAAGCGTCATTGTACACGTCACCTGGGTGTATTTTAGACAGCACTGATCGCAGTGCTTGCGGTGGGGTAGGGTGTACCTCAAGCGATGCGTGCAGCGCCGATGGCTCTCGATGTAACCGATTAATCACACACTTCCAGGAGATGACGTGCGCTTAGAAAGGTGGGCGTCTTTATACCGGCATGCGTTCACTCTGCCGTTGCTCTCTAAGGTATAGAGGGTGTCCTTCCACCAGACAGTGCGATCCTGGCATTTGCATACCCGGCCCCTTTTGGCTGAGTGAGAGCGCAGCTTAGTGTCCGGGTCTGAATCGACCCCTTCCTGTCTTTAGCTACCTCCTTGTTCACTAAACAAACTATGAAATGTAGTAATAAAACCACTCGTACTATTGCTTTTGTAGGTTTGTAAAGTAATTAGCATAGTTGTAATAAGCAAGAACAAATACAGCAACAAATATCACCTTGGTGCTATTCACATGGATATTGACAATTCAATTACTTCTTTGTTCTTTATCTATACCTAATATTAGCCTCAGCAGCAGCACATCTGTATGCAGAGATGGCCTACAGTACTGACAAAACAATGTTGTACAGAGGAAAACAGTGCTGAAATCTAATTAACTAGAACATCTGTAAAGCATTATGTACAGATTTATGTTTATATAATTTTCTTCAGATGCTTTACTCAATTTGGAATTGAGCGATGATTCTTTGTGTGCTAAGCAAGGGTCTATAGCGAGGCAATAAGACTTCTTAAGAGACTAATATTAATGGAAGCCGACTATCTATACCACACGATGTACCCTAACCAGACGATTGCTAAGGCAGCTTCCACAAAAAGAGGTCTTGATGGTTCAACCTCAAACCTTTGTAGTATAATAAAAAACAGTGATACTAAAGTATGAAAAAAAATAGTCCAGAATATTCTAACTGTATACAGGTTGAGTCTCCCATATCCAAATATACCAAAATACAGAATATTCCAAAATACAGAATTTTTTTGGATTGACTGAGATAATGAAACCTTTGATTTTTGTTGGTTCAATGTACACAAACTTTGTCTAAGGCACAATTAAAAATATTGTATAAAATTACCTTCAGACTGTGTATAGGGTGTATATGAAACATAACTACATTTTATGTATGTACACAAACTTTGTTTGAGCCACAAAATTATTGAAAATATTGTATAAAATTACCTGCAGGCTGTGTGTATAAGGTGTATATAACACATATAAGCATTCTGTGTGTATATTTGGGTCCCATTGCCAAGATATTTCATTATGATATGCAAATATTCCAAACTACCAATATTCCAATACCCCTGGTCCCAAGCATCTTGGAGACTCAACCTGTATTAAAGTTTTTAATAGAAAGGTCAAAATGACCTGAATTTGTGCATGTATATCAATATGTGCATACAGCATAAATGTAGAAGGCCTGGTCCCAGCGCTAGATTACAATATTATGTAATTTATTTTAATTCCAAGATGATTAAAATTTCATGTCAAAAGCTGCTCCCAGAAGTACAGTACAGCAGACAAAAAGTACTCTGTGTGGCACACTTTGGGGCATATTCAAATTAGAGCCAAGTTTAGCGAGGAAAAAAACCTTGTGCCCCTCGCGGGGTATGCGTGCTCCCGATACCCGCGGGAACCAATGTAAAAAAAAAGTGGTTGCAGGGTTTTCAGAGCTGAAAACCCCGCGCCGTGTGAAAAAGAAAAAAAAGAAAAAAAATCTACACTTATCTGCCCGGGGGTCTCCATGGCTCCCGGTGGCCCCCTGGGGGGGGGGAGGTTAGGGTTAGGCACCCCCTGGGAAACTTAGCATTAGACTGCGTGGAATGGGGAGGGGGTTTAGGCACCCCTAAGGGAGGGTTGGGGGGGAGGTTAGTAAACAGAAAAAAATACTTACCTGTCAAGATCTCGCTGTCGGGATTTGAACCGCCGGTCATGCCATCATACTGATCCCCTTACAAGGTCTATGACTGATACTTTCCCCGTGTTACCTCAGCCTCCCCTTTTCTGCAGCATTTTTGAAAAAGCTGATGATTATTTATGCACAACACTGCTTTACCTAATTATGCTGCACATAAATCACTGTACATACCTTCTAATGTCTGAGTGTAATAATTAGATGCAGCAATTCAGGTGTATCCAAAAGACAGACACTAGTGTTCTCTACTGCGACACACTTATTATTTTTCCTGCATATTGCATGACAACAGGTGGTACTATTACTATCTAACAACTCCTAACACTGTACCATCTATGTCTACATATAATATAGAAAGCTTTATAAATGTTGGAGGGTAACTATATGGACTCAAGTACTACATGTTATTAAATACATATGCAACAATTGACCCCTTTAAAGAATAATTGAGGTTATCATCTCTATCTGATTGGAATTACTGTTACACCTCTTGTAGACCGCCCACCTCACTGCACAATTACTGGTAGCAGGGCAACTCATGGGAGATGTCCCCACAATACTACATCCATATTCCAGTCAGTCTCCACTCTGTGTTTTGCAACACATGAACCAGTCAGCAGATGGGCTGTCAGGGCAGTTTGCAGCAGCAGTGCCTGGAGGAGAGCTCAGCGGACTTGGAAACAGAGAAGCACGAGAGGACATGGACTGCTTAAGATAAGTTATCCACTGAGCAAACAAAATCCCAATGTTGTCAGTCTAGCAAACTTGCAAATATGAATTCTGCAATTTGTTTATTTTCTGGATATAACTCAAATGAATGTGCACTATACTTTTCTATATACTGTATGTTTTACAAATAGCTAAAATGAGATGTGATAGTCTGTATACCTTAATGGTAAAAATATTTTTTTCTTTCTAAAATCTGAATAAAAAGATAGGCTTATAGAATTGAAAGGCAATGAATTAAACATTCTACTGATCTACCACTCATATTTAATGCAAAATATAGGGAAACCGGGATATTCAGGACAATACAAAACACTACAGGGTGGAGAGAATGAGGGCAGTACAAAAGATGGGGTGAAGAAGACCACACAAAACATAGGGGGAAGAATATGTTATGTTACCAGGTGATTCCCAAACCGGGGTTCTGGCTGGGATTGGGCACATAGGGAAGCCTGTGTGCTGCTCCAGGAGGTGCACAAATGTGACAGGCGTCGCACGTTGACGGGTGCTAGATAGATTATGTGAGAAAATATGTATATTAAAGAGATCAGCTTCTTTAAGTGCCTTAAGGAAAATGTTTATTATGGGGGGGGGGGGGGTTCAAATCAACATTCTGTATTTATAGAACATATATAATTTCCACATTATTATTCTTTATATACATGGCGCCACAAGGGGTCCACAACACCTTACAAACTACATAAACAGAAAGAAAAGACTTACAGTTCTAAACAGTGCAGAACATGAACTACGTCGTCTATACATATTGCTGCATCGGCAATCATAATATCGAAATAAGCAGTACCGACTGAACTCAAAGCTTTTGTGCCATTGTTGGCAGCGGGGAATAGATAATAGTATAAGTGAGGGAAGGAAAAGCACATGAGGGAAGAGGGACCTGCTTGAGAGATCTTACAAAAGGCTTGGCGTGACAGAGTGGATAGACAGTGAGCAAGGAGAATGAAGCAGTGGGTTAGTATCAGAGCTGGAAGTGATTGATAAAGAGGATCTTCCTACTACTCAAAGGGCTGTACAGTAAAAAACTGCTTTTAGCTATTAGCGCGGCAGCACGTAAAGCTATTTTATAACATTGAATCACTGCTACGTCGCCATCTTTCACTTCGCAAAGTAATGGAAACTTCCTTGGATCAGGAATAGATAAAACCAAACAATTTTAACACTTGAAAAAGCTACTACTCTCCCCCAGAAGTTTTAGCAACGTATTAAAGATTCTCTTAACCCGGCGTCAAAGAGCTTTTGTCATAATGATCCGGGGTGTTTTAAAGTATGTGTATCTTTTTACTTAGTTATGCAACATTGCCAAACCTCTCAGTAGCTGGAGTTAAGACCCCTCCATACCCATTTCCCACTACCACTCAGTCAGCCGGCATCAGCGCAGAGAACTAGATGGGTACAAACTCCAAAAAGATTATCGTAACCCAACCTCAATGTCGGTGTAACAATTTTTTTGTTTTTGTATTGTTTTCATTTTCAAAGCTCTTATACCAAAAGTCAACAAAAAAGTTTAATGTTAGATGAAACGTTTTTTTGTTAAGATACGATACTAGCAATAACACATACGTTGCCAATTTTTTATGTCTACGTAGTCTTCAAAAATAAATCAACAAGGAGTTCCTTCTCTAGGACTTTTTATTTTATCAAAAAACCTCATTCAATAGTTCATTATTCCAAATATATTAAAAATCTTAACATCGGCCATAAAATATACCCGGGTCATAATGACCCACCTCAACGTCCATGAAACAACTTTCCAACACAATGACGCTGGGTTAAATAAACTTGGTGGTATGAACAACAAATTCTCTCTGATGATCCTCCTATAATTTTTGATAACGAGCCAATATTCTTAAGTGATTTGGGTAAATTCTTGTAGCTATTGGTTGATGTCTACACAGCTCCCCCTAATCTCTTCACTTTGTTGTCCTGATTATATGTGTTTATTATCTACTTCAAATGCAAATTGTGTTATTACCATTGAATTTCCAATGTACCATACTGCCAATGTAATCATAGATATGCTCCAAAGATTGTTATTTATGCAAAATGTAATTCTTCTGTGAATGTATTGTGGTGCTTTCAATAGAAAAAAAAAATTGAAAGCCTGCTTGAAGATTTGCAGAGAGGTGGAGAGTTTGAGGGAGAGAAAGTTCCAGTGGTAGGGTGCAGAACGGGCAAAATCTTGGAGGTAGGAGTAATCATGAGGCGGCATTCATTTGTGGAGCAATGTGGGCAGGTGGGTGTGTGAAGGGAGATGAGGTCAAAGATGTACAAAGAAGAGGATTGGGTGAGAGTTTAAATTAGGTTCTGAAGGGGAGGCAGACACGCAGTATATCTGAATAGGAAGATGAACCAGACAGCAACATTGAGGTGAGATTGGAGTGAGATAAGGAGTCCAGTCTAGAGATGACCAGTGAGTGGATAAGGGTCTTACAGCTGCCTCCAGAGTGAGAAATGGTCTGATCTTAGATATTTCTGAGATGGAAATAACAGGCCTGTGAATGGTATTCAAGGAGAATGAAGCAGTGGGTTAGTATCACAGCTGGAAGGTTTTGATAAAGAGTATCTTCCAACTACTCAAAGGGCTGTACAGTAAAAAACTGCTTTTGGCTATTAGCGCGGCAGCACAAAAAGCTATTACACGTAAAGCTATTTTACAAAATTGAATCAAAGCTATTTTTATTAGGACATATTAGATTCAGTTTTTAATATATTTTTAATAATATTATTTGCTGCTATCTTCTCTTGTATCCCCACTCATTCTTATTTATGTAATGAATTCATGCGTATTGTTTATATATTCTGATCACATATGGGATGAGAAATCTTTTATATCCCTTTTGTATATTTTTTTTTATATGTCACATATTTACATGTTTTTATTTATATATTGTGTTTTACACTAAGTTTATGTATTTAAACACCCCCTTTGAAACTATGAGGCTACAATATAGCCGCCGCTAATGTGAGACATTCCCTCCGTATGCTGTGCCCCAGCTTGTTTGTCGCCGGACGTGCGTCATGGCCCAATGACGCGGCTTCCGGTCGGACGCCGGGGCCGGCTTCAACGTGATGTGCTGTGGACTTAGGAGCACGGGCGCACGCTACCCACGTGGAGGAAGTTCAACGCTCATACACGTGGGTAGCGAGCCTTGGGGGAACTCAATAGGAGACGAACGTGCTTAACCATTTCCGGAGGAAATCCAGTTGGGAGACATTAAGTAACCACCAACCCCGGAATATGTATTTCCACCTCTAGAAGGTAGATCTCTACAGAAACGTGTAGTCTATACACCAATTAAGTGACAATTGAGACTAATTGATTACACAGGGTATTTAAGACACTAGTGTATACATGAATCCCTATACCTTGAAAAAGAACTGCAGGGACAGGTCGAAACGCGTTGGCTACAGGGATTTTTTAACTATTGGACAACTTTGGCTTTTTCCTCTCTGACGAGACGGAGGATTATTTTGCTACTATCAGGTCAACATATACTTATTTTTTATTTTTCACTTTTATGTATGTTTGAGTTTATCTTATATGTTATTAAAAGCTTTTAGCAAACATATACCATTTCCTTCTTTATGAGGAAACATCATATGGGAATTAAGCCCGAGGATACTCCAGGAGGATATCCGAAAAGAAACCATTATATGCAGGTTACAGCATTTACACCATGTGAGTAGGGTACGCATCACTTCACCCCTCATAAACATTTGTGTGTCACGATATAAAAAGACTTGTTTGGAATAACAATTAGGAAGGAAGAGTAAAGAAACCTTTTTAGGAGTTAAACCACACTTTCTAATGTGAGTGGGGTACGCATCAACCATATGTGCCTATTTGATAAGAACAACGTCATTCTGCATATGAACATTAATAGGAAAATTACATCAGACTATTAAGACATTCCTTTACTATTTTTGTTACATGTATCATATGGACAAAGTATGAAGATTTTGAGAACTCCAGATACAAAAGGATGACCAGCAGGATTTAAAATTTCTGATAAGGATTAAGTACTATCCCAATACTTTGTGTTTTGCAACATTTTATATCCAGCGCCACTGGATGACACAATAATTTTGCTTTGTCAGATCAAGTGAGTGTCCACTCACATGGGAGGATGAGTAAGGTTCATTGAGAGATACCAATTGATGATGGGAGGGTAAGGAGTTTAGAGAAAGACTTGACACTGGGGATATTTAAATCATGCAGGAAAAGAAAATGCTGGAGCACACTCTAAGCACTTAGATTAATGATAATCCAAACATTTACAATAAACGTTAACAACTAACATGGAATATAAATAATAAGGTTCTTAGCATGTTTGGACAAAAGGTATGAACATGGTTTGCAACAATGTTTAATTAGGTGGTACGGGTCAATATCACATCCACATGAATGTCAGGACCCAAGGTTTCCCAGCAGAACATCATAATACCAATGTCGGCTTGCCTTCTTCCCATAGTGCATTTTAGTGCAATGTCTTCCCCAGGTAAATGACACATATGCACGCAGCTGTTTGAGATGTAAAAGAAAACGTGATTCATCAGCCACGCCACCTTCTTCAATCCGTTCATGGTCCAGTTCTGGTGCCCACGTACCCATTGTAAGCACTTTCGGTGGTGGACAGGGGTGTCAGCATGGGCATTCTTCTGACCGGTCTTTGTTACACAGCAAGCTGCAATGCAATGTGTGTTCCGACACCTTTCTATCATAGCCAGCCATTAACTTTTTCAGCAATTTGTGCTACCGTAACTACAGAGCTGTTATGTTCTCTATTTTACATTTTCTACAAGTATATCTTAAGCTATAAGAAATTAGGAACTAAAAATGCATTACATTTTTTTTATCTATCATTCTTTCTTCTATGGAGAATCTGTTGTCTGTTTTATCAGTCTACTATCAACACATAATTAACAAAACACTGGCTATTTTCATAGAGACACAATTACTAAATAAAAAACAAATGCTCTTCAAGCAGTAGCAATTTTGTCAATTAGATTAAGGACAAATCTATTAATTATTTTTTGCAGGTAATCTATTAATTATTATTTGTAGTTACAGTAGCATACCTTATATCCTATTCCATTTCAGCAGACACCTGGGGACTTTTGTAATAGGTTTTGCGCTGCAGGAACTTCTGCATGCCTTCCTGTATTTTTAAAGCGGCAATCACTTTAAAAGACAAAACCAGCTTTGTTCTGCATTTAAAATTATTGCAGTTTTAAAAAAATAAGGGAAGACTCCCAGGAGTTCCCATAGTTTCAGCTTGCAATCTATTATATAAGCCCCCTTGTCTGCATGTGTACATTGTTTTGGTATAGTAAATTCGCACCCATTTTAGGCAATCCAACCCATAGTTCTTCTACACATTGGGAAGACAGTTCAAAACAGATACCCTTACCTGGTACAGAATTCTTGAACCACACGTGAACTGTGGGTCCAAAGTCAGCAACAGAAATCTGTATACCTTGACAAGACCACTTTGAACATATGTAACATGCATGACTCCCATGCACTTAAACACAATCATTTTCTTGCTGTGAACTAGGGCAACACCAACGCATTGCCAATGCATACTACTTGGTTTTGCCACTTTGCATCTTGCGGCTATATCGCCGACATCCCGCCACTTGCCTCATCGCAGGCTATTACATTTAGGGTTTATTTACAAAAAAGTGGACTATACATTCTAAGCTTTTGTACTATTTCCTCTTTTTTTTATATTTATTGTGTTTGTCTACATTGGATTAAAAGAAAAAGATCAAAGGATGAGCGTAAAGCAGAGGTAAACCAGCTCCCCTGGCCAACTTCTTCATTACGCTGTGAAGAAGTTGAGCATAAGTTAAGAGTTAATTTTAAACCAATTTCCACCCATGGACAAGTGGACTGTTACCTTATTTGCCACAATCATCAATGTGGAAGTGTGGTCAGCGTGTCCTTTGAAAGCAGGTATAGTTACTGTATTTAGCAGTAACTACTGTAATCAGCCATGGTACTTAGGGTGGATGGCACTGCAGTTCAGGATCAATGTACGTCTGCCTGATATTTTTAAACTCTCTGATTATCTGTGGCCATTTTTGTGCGGCTTGCAGTAAATAGGTTTCCTGGTTGAAATGTGATAGTTAAATAGCTGCAATGTCAAACATTGAGTACAGTACTGTACTTATCTATACCAAGCTAACAATGCTGTATTCTACTGCCACCTACTGCTGAAGAGTTAAAATAACCTATCCATCCACTTATTGCGCAGTGTCACTTTTATTGAATATCTGTATTCTAAATGATCTTCAGTGATGACGTGAAGAAAATTAGGCATTATGATAGCTGTAAATGTCCACTTCAGTGATTCTCAACCTTTTTCAACTTGTGGCACACTACACAAGATTTTTAAATTGTAAAGACTCACCATCCGGCGATGCGGCATGCATGACTAATTATATAACACACATTGGCTCCCACATAAAAAAATACACACACATCGGCCTCCACAGGAATAAAACACACTACATTGGCCTCCACAGGAATAAAACACACTACTGTACAGGTGCGCTGAGCTGACCGCTGCGGCACACTTAGCAATCGCTCGGCACAGTTGTTGAAAAAAGC
This sequence comes from Taudactylus pleione, assembly GCA_031769625.1. Classification (NCBI taxonomy): domain Eukaryota; kingdom Metazoa; phylum Chordata; class Amphibia; order Anura; family Myobatrachidae; genus Taudactylus; species Taudactylus pleione. The sequence goes on from JAUIMM010000054.1 coordinate 381,169, forward strand.
TTGTCAAAAAAATGTAAAGGTAGAAAGTCACGCGAAAATTGTCGCTACCGAGTCTGTGGTGTGACTAGATGGGCTGTTTAACGTGCAAGTATGATGTATGTGGACAAATTTGCATGATTAGATTTGTTGGATTGCACCGTTCAGTCCTTGTTTAGCACCCACGTGTGAACGACTTGTTATGTTTAAAAAAAATAATAAAAAAAAAAAATAAAAAAAAGTTGCTACTAACATTAGATAACATTTGGCGCCACCTACTGTCTTGGAATCACTTTACATTATGCTTATAAACTGCTATGTATGTAAATTCAGAGTGAGTGGGTACAATTGGTAAGCAAGAAATCAGAAAATTATTTGTCTCTAAACTTAATTTCTCGTCACCACTGTCCAGGGGCGTCTTAAGAGAGGAGGGTGTCCGTGTGCATTCCCCGTCCGTGGCCCCATCCTCTCTCCCCGGCGGCCGGCAGCCAACTGGCGCGGCTTGCCGTCCACGGCAGCATCAGTAGACTCTGGGCACTAGAGTGTGCCCAGAGTCTACTGCGCATGCACAGATCGCCAGGAAAATGGCACTGCCGCCATATTCACTCACATTTTCTCACAGCGCATGTGCAAAATGCCAGTAAAATGGCTGCGGCAGCCATTTTCCAGCGTTTCGAGCAGCGCTGAGACACCCGACGCGGGACCTTGGAGAGGTAAGTTTTAGATAATATGGGTGCAGGGTGTGCGGAGTGGGGCACCCCTGGACCCGGGGGCACCCTACACCCATTACAGATACGCCCCTGCCGCTATCACATCCTCATGTATAATCCACTCATTTACCGTTGTTGTCAAAGTCTAATAAGATAAAATGTTGATCTCTGAAAGCTTCCTCACACCAGCAATACTGTAAGAAGTTATATTGAACAAAGTAGTTAGGGTTAGTATTTTTGTCACAAAGTAGCTGATTAAGATGAATATTTTAATAAAAAGCTGCGTTGCTCAACTAAGTTGCAAAGTCTGTGGCATGTCAAATATCTCTGATTTGTGGATAGGTGTATGTGGACACATCTGTAACTCTAGCCACTGCTATACAGGCGGGTATCCACTACACGACTGTGAAAAACTGAACGATAACAACATCGTTATCGCTCACTAAACTGCACAGTGCCCACACTGAATGATATATATTGTTCAGTGGAGGCACCCTCCCTCATCCCCGAACATGGTCAACCTGACGATATCATCAGGTTGACCAGAATGTTCGGGCGATGAGCGATGCCGGCAACGACCAGCGTGAGCGCGCATCACTGGTTGTTGCCGACATTTTAGTGCCCAATCAGTGCACGATTAATGGACAACTGAACGATATGATGCGTAGTGGAGTAGGACACTTGTCAGTATCCTAACCCTGTCGAGACACACACACGAGCTGATTGAAAAGTAATGAGATTTCCTCTGTTTTTATGTCCCATAGGTAGACGTGGCAACGCTATGCTGGTTATTGTAAAGCTCATACATCGATGAGTCTGAAGATCTGATGTGTGGAAGATCTTGGTATGTTTTGTCATGGCGGATGAGGAAGACGGGTTTGTGAGATTACGTGAGTTGTGTGATTGAATTTTGTGTTAAACTTGGAAAAAGCGGAAATGAAACTCATAAAATATTACGGCCAGTATGGAGAAACAATTAGCCATGCTGCAGTATTTCGGTTGCGGAAGCACTTCAAAAGAGGGTAATGAACACGTTCTGGGAGAAAATCCACCGCATTTACAGATGTCAACATTGCCAAAGCTGCGGAGATGTTGCAAAATGACGGAAGGTTAACTTTACATGAACTTTCGGCTTCACTTGACACCTCATTCGAACGGGTTCAGCATATTGTGACAAAGGATTTGAAAATGCATCGCGTGGGTGCCAGGTGGGTACCCAGAAATCTCAGAGATGAGCAGATGCGACGACGAGTTGAATCGTGCAAGAACATAGGGCTCAATTCAGACCCGCTTGCTAGATGCATATGCAAATTCAACAAGGCAGGCGATCGCCTGGCAAGGCATTAGCACGCCCACTATGTCTTATCGTGCGATCGCATTGTGTATGCAGACGCTCACCAGCCTGTCTTAAGACGCCCACTTGCGCACGTCATCTCCAGGAAGTGTATGCAACCATCGGTAACATCGAGTACCATCGCAGCATTTGTGGCTGACCATACCCTAATGCAAGCACTGCGAGTGATTCAGTGTGATTTTCAACCATGTGACGTGTACTATGACGCTGTCTCTTAATTATGCACGCCACTGAAACGGCGCTATGATGCTCAGGCACGCCTGCGTTCACACCTCCACTCCCCCATTTCTAGCGGCCGCCCCTGTCACCACCCACAAACGGCTTCTCCTGTCACTCATTCAGCCAGGCTGTCTATGCGCAGAGAGCGCTTCCCGATCGCTAGCACTGGTTCACGCACGTGCACTGCGATGCTTACGCATGCGCAGAATGCAAACCATCGGCTGGCTGCGTGTGAACGCATCCTAGCGAGTGGGTCTGAATCAGTCCCGCTGTTCAAATATTGGAGAGGATATCAGATTTCCTTACATTGTGACATGTGACAAATCATGGATTCGCCATTATGATTCGGAATCCAAACAGTCCAGTGGAAACATGCGAATTTGCCTCCGCCCAAAAAATTCTGTGAGATTCTGCGTGTAAAGTCTGTAACCGCGATGGATGGTCTCCCAGAACTTGCTTTGTCAGTCTCATTACTTTTCAATAAGCTGCATATATGTGAATAAACCTTCTTCATTGATTCAAGTGAGTGCTGGTTCTGCCTTCTCTATTTGGATTGGGTGAGTGTCTCTGTGGATTATATTTGAACCCAGCACCATGCAGTTTTGCATAGGACTGAGTGCTGCACCATACCCATATTAGTTTCAGTATAAGAAAAACACTATTCCAAAAGCCACACTCCATACTTAAGCATTCACAGTTGTCAGTTGGAATCTCTAAAACATTATCATCTTTTTATTATTTCACATAATAAATAACCCATGAAACACAACCACAAAATAGAGGGCACTGGTAGTTTTATTAGTTGGTTTTGGGCATTGTACCACATGTTTGACAGCAACAGGCAAGACTAGTGAATGAATGAGTGACAATACATCCCTTCCTAGCCTGCATACACAGCACCAAAAATGGAGCTGTTGTGACTATGAATGATAATGCAATTCCAAAAAGAACTGGCTGTTTCCTGTGTTGTCCATACTCTAGCAATACTCTATTACACAGTTCAGGGTTGTTATAGGGGGCCTCGAGTATCACCTTTACATTAGAGGACTACGACATGCACATATTTCCCTTGGAGGTAAGCAACAAGGATACAAGGGAGACAGTAATGGAGGATACGCTGGCTTAGTTTCCATCTTTCTGTGCCTACGATTGTACAAGGACCTACAGCAGTTCATCTGTTTCTGTGGCAACATAACACACATGCACACATGATACAGTTGGTGGGGGACATGGCCAGGGCAGAGCACAGGAGACAATAATGGAATCAGCGGGATGGACAATTTGTGCAAACAAATTTCAGCTTTGTACAGTCAGTTTCTGCTCTGTTAGCGAGGCCTGCTGGGCAACAGTTTTGTTCTCATGGCTCCGTAATTTAGATACAACTCCAAGGAATGCCAGGCTTTGAACTTCCTTGAACAGAGGCTCTGTAGAAGATCAAGGAACAGGTTTTACAGATGGGAAAAAAAAAGCAAATTCAACAGGTACCTAAAAAACACAAAAGTCTGACTACAGATGTGAAGTCCCCATTGACACATAGTCCCATGTGACTTTTGCCCAAAAATGTGTCTTAGTCGCAAAGAGATGCAACTAAGACGCACCATGAGACTGCACTGATTAATTTGAAATGCGACACTTGTATATCTGTATGTGACTGAGTCTGTAACTGTATACAATACAATGCAGTGGCCACAGCTTATTTCCACGCCCAGTTTCGTTGTGCTTTATATCCAGACTCTGGTTTCACACAGATATACATGTGTTGCATAATAAATTAATCAGTGCCGTCTCATTCTGACTGTCGACATGTTCTCCATGTCAACATTCAAACTATGTCAACTGTCTGGTGGGGTTGGGTATGGGATGCCGGCGGGTCAGAATCCTGATAGATTTAGGATACAGACACCTGTCGGTCGGTATCCTAACCTTCCCGCTCTACCTACCCCTAACTCTCCCGTCCTGGTGCCTAAACCTAACCTCCCCCTTTAGTGCCTAACCCTAATCCTTCCCCTAGTGTCTAACCCTAACCCCGCTACTTACCTTCGGCATGGTCAGACATCGGTCAGGATGCTGGCGCCGGGATTCTGAAAGGTGTCGTAATTCCGGCGCTGGCATTCTGAGCGCCGGAATCCCACCGGTCGGTGTTATGACTGCAACCCATCTTTTGTCAACATTCTGTGTGTCAACATAATGACTGTATACCGTATGAGGTCTAAGAGCCATTTTAAGGGAGCTGAGGCTCTTCCCTTTCGGAAGACACCAATGAGCTCTGGAACTTCACTTGAGGTCAACTTGACAGCCCAGCCCGATGGGCCAGAGGTGAGAGAGCGGGACCAGGATGGGCTGACATTAGATGCCGGGGATCCTGCTGTTGGTAGCAGTCACAGGGGATGTGTGAGTGTATGGTGTACATTGTGACTGCGCTAGACAGACACCATACAAGATTACATAATATCGTATCAGTACACAAATACTGATCTTAACAACGCAAGAAGCAAAAAGCTGTTGACTGCAGTACATATACATCTTCAATTTAAGCTTCATTAACAATTACAGGTGAAAAGCCCCACTTACACCCTCATAGGTTTCTTATGGTAACTTGATTGACAGGTGAACACGGACTTGTGGGCAGGAACTTTTTGCAACTGCAAAATGCTCTTTAAACAGTTTGCACACAACATTAGTTAACCTGAGATAAACTCTTTCCAGTTGAATTGCACAAGGGGTTCTTATTCCATGGATTATGAAAGCAGTATGTAACAGAGCAGTCCACTAGAAGATTCTTGGGCTAAAAATTGTAAGAATATTACAGCTGGTCATAGTGGATCCATTTTAATACATTGAGCAGTTCAATATTTATTGAAAATACAGCTATACAATGAATGGGATGTGGTCTCAATCCCGGCATCGAAATACGATGCCTATCTTAATCCTGAGGCTGGAACGCAGAAGACGCCAGCCCGAACGAAGGTAAGTCCGGTAGCCGTGCCAGGGGGGGGGGAGGATAGGTTTAGGGAGTGGTAAGAGGGGGTTAAGCACCCATGGGGGAAGTTAGGGTTAGGCACCACTAAGGGAGGGTTAGGGTTAGGGGGGGGAAGGTTAGGGTACTTACCTGTCCCAGTCGGGTCTTCATCCTGTCGGGCATCCAGTATTTCAATCCCTTACCCTATGAACACCCTGAAACCTGAGTGAGGGTGTAATCTCACACTGTTTCAGATTGATACATTTAAATATTTTGTGATAAGATTTGGTTACAGCTGGAGAGCATTATACGTACACTATAAAATCAAATAGTATGTTGTAAATGGAGTGAATACAATATCATACATCCCAATTATCCTAATTACTGAACAGTGCTTATTTTGTCCCAAATTTGTGTGTCTAATGCACACATAGGCAGGCAAAACCAAATCCCCGATAAGTATTTGTTTGGCACTCTCTGCCACAAAAGTACATAGAATCAGCGAAAAGCCACGGACCTACAGTCTGGTCCATAAATATTGGGACATTGACAGAATTTTCAGATTTTGGGCTCTATTCACCACCACAATGGTTTTGAAATGAAACAAACAAGATGCGCTTTAACTGCAGACTTTCAGATTTAATTTGAGGGTAATTACATCCAAATAGGGTGAACGGTGTAGGAATTACAACAGTTTCAATATGTGCCTCCCACTTTTTAAGGGGCCAAAAGTAATGGGACTATCAACTCAAAGCTATTTCATGGACAGGTGTGGGCTATTCCCTCGTTATTTCATTATCAATTAAGCAAGTAAAAGGTCTGGAGTTGATTCTAGGTGTGACATTTGCATTTGGAATCAGTTGCTGTCAACTCTCAATATGAGATCCAAAGAGCTGTCACTATCAGTGAAGCAAGCCATCATTAGGCTGAAAAATCAAAACAAACCCATCAGAGAGATAGCAAAAACATTAGGTGTGGCCAAATCAACAGTTTGGAACATTCTTAAAAAGAAAGAACGCACCGGAGAGCTCAGCAACACCAAAAGACCCGGAAGACCACGGAAAACAACTGTGGTGGATGACAAAAGAATTATTTCCCTGGTGAAGAAAAACCCCTTCACAACAGTTGGCCAAATCAAGAACACTCTCCAGGAGGTAGATGTATATGTGTCAAAGTCAACAATCAAGAGAAGACTTCACAAGAGTGAATATAGAGGGTTCACCACAAGATGCAAACCATTGGTGAGCCACAAAAACAGGAAGACCAGATTAGAGTTTGCCAAACAACATCTAAAATAGCCATTACAGTTCTGGAACAACATCCTATTGACAGATGAGACAAAGATCAACTTGTACCAGAGTGATGGGAAGAGAAGAGAAGGAACTGCTCATGATCTAAAACATACCACTTCATCACTGAAGCATGGTGGTGGTAGTGTCATGGCGTGGGCATGTATGGCTGTCAATGGAACTGGTTCCCTTGTATTTATTGATGATGTGACTGCTGACAAAAGCAGCAGAATGAATTCTGAAGTGTTTCGGGCAATATTATATGCTCATATTCAGTCAAATGCTTCAGAACTCATTGGACAGCGCTTCACAGTGCAGATGGACAATGACCCGAAGCATATTGTAAAAGCAACCAAAGAGTTTTTTAAGGCTATAAAGTGGAATGTTATGCAATGGCCAAGTCAATCCCCTGTCCTGAATCTGATTGAGCATGCATTTCACTTGATGAAGACAAAACTGAAGGGAAAATGCCCCAAGAACAAACAGGAACTGAAGACATTTGCAGTAGAGGCCTGGCAGAGCATTACCTGGGATGAAACCCAGCGTCTGGTGATGTTTATGCGTTCCAGACTTCAGGCTGTAATTGCCTGCAAAGGATTTGCAACAAAGTATTAAAAAGTGAAAGTTAGATTTAGGATTGTTTAGTTTGTCCCATTACTTTTGGCCCCTTAAAAAGTGGGAGGCACATATAGAAACCGTTGTAATTCCTACACCGTTCACCTGATTTGGATGTAATTACCCTCAAATTAAATCTGAAAGTCTGCAGTTAAAGCACATCTTGTTTGTTTCATTTCAAAGCCATTGTGGTGGTGAATAGAGGACAAAATATGAAAATTCTGTCAACGTTCCAATATTTATGGACCTGACTGTATGTGTTTTCGGGTGAGAAATGGTAATTTTGCGCACTAAAAAATGGGCTATAATTGGACAGCCTGATGGTCATCAGGCTTTTAGAACGATAAAACCGTTTTTTCCGTGCTGCAAATAATCGCGTTTAATAGGATACACCCCCCCCCCCATAGAATAATACATGGTTCTGATAATTTTGCAAGGATAATCTTGCCTATTATTGTGCATCTCCTCCATTATGTGTCATCTTTTCCAGGCATTAGCTATTCTTTCCAGTGTAATCCTATGTAGTGCAGATGAAATGGCTGCCTCATCTGGATCCTTCTTGAGCAGAATGAATAATCTTTGGAACTGATGACCCAAAATGGCTGACACACCTTTGTTTTACGCTCATGGTTTGCATGGTTTCTGCATTTTATGAAAACCTAAACACTATCATGCTCACGATATCTGTAAAGCTCCTTTAGTCCTATTGAAGAATAGCGTTATATAAATAAAATCATCATTATTAACTAATTTCTTAATTTACTCATCATATTACGGGATGTAGTTAATAGACTGGCGTACGCGATGCCGCCGGTCTAAATCCTGACATTACATGCCCGAAATGGGACTTAAGATAGGTGTCGAAATACCGATGCCTATTTTAATCCCGATGCCGGAAGCCCGACCCCCGCCATCCCGATAGTCAAGAGCCTGTTAAATATACTACTTAGCCCGGGATGGGGGGGGGGGGGGAATTAGGTTTAGATACCCCCGGGGGGGACTTCGTGTTATGCACCCCCCCAGGGAAGGTTAGAGTTAGGCTAGGGGAAGGGGGGGTTAGTGTTAGGCGCCACTAGGGGGCGGTTAGGATTAGGCAACCCCCCGGGAGGGTTAGGTCTAGGGTTCGGGAAGGGGGGGGTTAGGTTTAGGCACCCCCGGGGGGACTTAGGCTTAAGCACTCCCCTGGGAGTTTTAGGGTTAGGGGGACTTACCAGCCAGCGTTGGCATGTCCTCCTGTTGGGCTGTCGTAGTATTTCAACAGCCGTCGGTATTTCAATCCCATATTACAATTCCTAGTTATTAGAATTGATATTACTTACCTGAACCCATAACAGAGCAGATCAAAACCATAGAATTGTATTTTATCTCTGGAGCACTTTTCTCATCCGATAACAGTCTATGCAGAACTTGGACTAACTTGGCACTTTCTAGATCACATTCTGCTGTTTCTAGAATAAATAGAGGGAGAAGAGAGTCTGTTTAAAAATAAATCAATAAATATCAATACTATGAGATATGGTAAGAACTTACCCTTGTTATCTCTATTTCTACGAAGTCCGTAGGGTTCCACAGGATACCTCGGGGGTATAGGTGTGACGTCAGTCGCAGGGCACCAAAGAGTTAAGCTTTCAGCCTCCCAGGATGCACTAGGTCCCCCTCCTATACCCCGCCCCCGGGCCAAGGCACCTCAGTTAGTTACCAAGCCATAGGCCGGAGGAGGAGAAGGAAGAGAGAGAACAAAGATCTGGACACATACAAGAATCACATTCTCACCAGAGGGAGACGGAAAACCGGTGACCAGAGCAAAGCCCATCTGCAGCACAGGTGCGACAGGGCGGGAGTCCTGTGGAACCCTATGGACTTCGTAGAAATAGAGATAACAAGGGTAAGTTCTTACCATATCTCATATTTTCTACTTCAGGGTCCATAGGGTATCCACAGGATACCTTGGGGATGTCCCAAAGCAGTATCCTTTAAGGGTGGGGACGCTCCTGTGCAGAAAGGAGAATCCGCCGCCCGAAGGAAGCATCCTGAGAGGCGAAGGTGTCAAACCTGTAATACCTCACAAAGGTATGGACAGAAGACCACGTAGCAGCCTTGCAGATATGAACTGCCGAGGCACCACGTCGAGCTGCCCACGAAGGACCCACAGACCTAGTGGAATGAGCCTTCAGAGAAGGAGGGACCGGTAGGCCTTCATGAAGATAAGCTTCAGAAATAGCCATACGGATCCAGGCTGCCAAAGTTTGCTTTGAAGCAGGCCAACCCTTTTTACGGAAGCCATAGAGGACAAACAAAGCGTCCGACTTCCTAAACGAAGAAGTGCGGTCAACATAAGTCCTTAAGGCCCGCACAACATCCAAAGAGGCCTCACCCACGGAAAGACCCGGTGAGTTAAAGGCCGGAACAACTATTTCTTCGTTAACATGAAACTGGGAAACAACTTTGGGAAGAAACTCGGGCCGAGTGCGGAGCATTGCCCTGTTCCCATGAAAAACCAAGAAAGGGGGTCTACAAGAAAGAGCCCCTAACTCAGAAACACGTCTGGCCGAAGCAATGGCCAGAAGGAAAACAGTCTTAGCTGTTAGCCATTTAATATCCACTGAGCCCAGTGGTTCAAACGGCGGTCCTTGGAGAGCCCTCAGGACCACAGCCAAATCCCAAGGCGCCACAGGTGGAACAAAGGGCGGCTGAATACGGAGAACACCTTGCATAAAGGTGCGCACATCCGGGATTGTAGCAATCCTACGGTGAAACCAGACAGATAGGGCCGAAACCTGTACCTTCAAAGAAGCAAGGCGAAGCCCATGATCTAGTCCCGCTTGCAGGAAGGCGAGAATCCGAGACAGACGAAACTCCCGCGGTGCATAACCTCTCGGTCGACACCACTGGAAGAACGTATGCCACACGCGATGGTATATCCTCGCGGAAGACGGTTTCCGAGCTCGTAACATGGTACGCACCGCAGAGCTGGAAGAACCCCGGGACCTCAGCATGGCCGTCTCAACAGCCACGCCGTCAAAGACAGCAGAGTCAGGTCCGGGTGAAGACAAGGACCCTGAGACAGAAGGTCCGGTCGTAGCGGCAACCGCAGAGGACTGTCCACGGACAGACCCTGAAGGTCTGAGAACCAGTGCCGTCTGGGCCACGCGGGAGCTATCAACAGGAGCGTCCCTCCTTCCTGTTTGAATTTCCGGATTACCCGTGGAAGAAGGGAGACCGGAGGGAACAGGTATGCGAACCTGAACGTCCACCGGACGGACAGAGCATCCACCGGAGACGCCCCTTCGTCTCTTGTGCGAGACCCGTACACCGGCAACTTGTTGTTGTGCCGGGACGCCATGAGGTCGATTTCTGGAAGACCCCACCTGTCCACCAGTAGTTGAAAAACGTCCGGGTGCAGGGACCATTCCCCTGGATGAACGTCCTGGCGACTTAGAAAGTCCGCCTCCCAATTTAGCACTCCCGGGATGAAGACCGCTGATATGGCCGGAAGATTGCGCTCCGCCCAAACCAGGATCCGAGAGACCTCTACGAGAGCCGCCCGACTGCGAGTTCCTCCTTGCCTGTTTATGTAGGCCACGGTGGTAGCGTTGTCCGACTGGACCTGCACCGGGTGACCCTGGAGAAACCGCTGTGCCTGCAGGAGAGCATTGAAGACCGCACGGAGTTCCAAGATATTTATTGGAAGCTCCGCTTCTGTCGGCGTCCCCCTGCCCTGGAACAAGTGTGGACCCGAAACTGCTCCCCAGCCCCGAAGACTGGCGTCCGTTGTCAACATGACCCAATTTGGAACCCAGAACGGACGTCCCTTGTTGAGGTGGGTCGTCTTTAACCACCACGCAAGGGACAGGCGAACCTCCGGGGTGAGCACAATCGTCTGGAACTTCAGAGACTGAGGCAGCCCGTTCCACTTGGACAGGTGCTGCAGAGGTCTGGAGTGAAACTGGGCGTATTCCACCATGTCGAACACCGACACCATGGAGCCCAGTAACCTCATCGCCGAGTGTAAGGACACCCGGCGGCTGTGCAGACAACTGCGCACCCTTGACTGTAAAGCAGAGATCTTGTCCTCCGTCACGAAGATCCTTTGCTGTCCAGAGTCCAATAAGGCTCCAAGATGCAGAATCCTCCGAGACGGGATTAGAGTGGACTTCTGCCAGTTGATTAGCCAGCCGTGCCGTTGCAGCAGTGCAATGGTCAGGTCCAAGTGGTGTAACAGGAGCTCTGGAGATCCTGCCACCAATAACAGGTCGTCCAAGTACGGCAACATGCGGACTCCCTGCAGCCGCAGAGAAGCCGCCATGACCGCCATCACCTTGGTGAAAACACGTGGTGCTGTCGCCAGGCCAAAAGGTAACGCCCGAAACTGGAAGTGGTCGCTGCGGATTGCAAACCGAAGGAACTCGATGGCGCAAAAGAATAGGGACATGCAGGTAAGCGTCCTGTATGTCCAATGACACCATGTAGTCCCCAGGTTCCAGCGCCAGAATGATGGACCGTAGGGTCTCCATCCGAAACTTCGGGACCCGCAAAGACTTGTTGAGTGCTTTGAGGTTGAGAATCGGACGATATGACCCATTGGGTTTCTGTACCAAAAATAGGATTTGAATAGAAACCCTGGCCCCTCTGGGAGAATGGAACAGACACTATAACTCAAGCCTGGAGCATAGTGTGTAATACCTTCCGCAGCTCCGTAGCCTTGTTCCGGTCTGATGGTAGACCCGTGGTGAAGAATCGAGCCGGGGGTCTGTGCCGGAAGGAGAGGGCGTACCCGTGGGAGACCACCTCCAGAACCCAAGTGTCTGTCGTAGTGAACGACCAACACCGGGAGAACTGCAGCAGGCGGCCTCCCACCCTGGGATCCCCCAAGGGGAGACCCGGACCGTCAGGCCGCAGGCTTGTCATCTGGCTTGGGGGCCGGACGTCTGGTACTCCATGCCTGTTTCCGGGGCTTGACCGATTTCTTAGGGCCAGCCTGTCGAGGAAACGACTGTGGTTTGGGCCTGCCCTGGGCCCTAGATGACCGAAAGGACGATGGTCCAGAACCAGAAGGAGCAGCGGCCGACGGAAGACAAGCAGATTTGGCTGCCGCCAGCGTGGCCACAATCTTATCCAGATCCGGACCGAAGAGAACTTCTCCGGTAAACGGCAACGCTTCCAGACCTTTCTTGGAATCTGCGTCTGCCTTCCAGGATCGCAGCCACAAGGTGCGACGAGCAGCTACCGCTGCTGAAGAAATTCTAGACACCAGAGTACTAATGTCTAAAGCCGCCTCGTTGATGTAGGTGGCCGAATCACGGAGATTGCCAATCAACTCCGCCTGTTCGGCCGGACAGTCGGATTCAAAAGAAGCCTCTAATGAATCCGCCCAGCGCTCCATCGCTCTGGCAACCCAGCAAATGGCCATAGCCGGCCGTGCTGCCCCCCCTGCAAGGGAATAAGCGGACTTCAGGCAGATTTCTACCTTGCGGTCCGTAGCATCCTTAAGGGAGGACATGGATGGCATCGGCAATGTGGCACTACGGACAAGACGGGTCACGTGAGAATCCACCTGTGGAGGGGATTCCCACTTAGCAAAATAATTATCCGCGAACGGATAAGCCACCGCCAGGCGTCTCTGCGGCTGGTATCTTTTGCCAGGTTGTTTCCACGCCTCCTCTAAATGGTCCACCAACTGACCCGAAAGAGGAAAGACTGTGGCATCGCCCTTCACATCTTTGAAAAAGGCATACTTAGATTTAGCCGCTGGGGGAACTTCGTCCTCAATCACCAAGGCTGTGCGGACCGCCCGAATAAGTCCAGGAATATATACTTTGGACTTAGCATCAGCGTCCTTAGTATGGAGAGGTTCCTGATCGTAAGGATCCAGAATCTCCCCATCATCAGACGTCCCTTCGTCATCCTCATAAGGAGCGGACAGAGACCCCACCGGCCTTTTATGAGGCCGCATCACAGACTCCCCTTGCAACACATCCGATAAGTGCTGTACAGAACTCGTCAGGGAGTTAACCCACGCTGACTCCTGAGAACCCGGGAGCGGGGAAATTGGGAGACTGTGGGGTACCACCAATTGTCGTGGGAACCCCTGCATGGGTGACGACACCACAGACTGCTGGGACAAACCCATCGGAGTAAACGCGGGCTGCGGAGCTAACTGGCCCACTAAAGCTGTTAACGCCTGAGCGAAACAAGCCCAGGGCGGCTCCTGTACCGGTGCTGTAACCGTAATAGGCCGCACCATGGACAAACACTGCCGGCAAAGGCCCTCCGCGCTACCCTCCCCCTCCGCTAACGGTACTTTGCACGTGGTACACTGTAGCCGGAGGGGAAAATCACTTTCAGACATGATGGCACCACGTATGTGACCTCTCTCACCAATTAAGTATTAAATAGGCGAGAGACCACCCTGCAGCACCGCACCGCAAGGGCTTTAGCAGAAAGAACAGGGACAGTAATAAAGCTGACAGTTTAGAGAAGAAAAGTTACAGGCAGCGCTAGCACAGTCACATACAATGCAGAGAAATAACAATTCCTGCACTAACAGCGCTGATCACTCAACTACACAGACACAGAGCCTGGTAGGACACAGCGCTGCATACACAGACCTGAGCCACAGCGGAGGAGAGGTATGCGGGGGGACCCAGACCACGATGCTTCCTTCCAGACTTCCAGCAGTGTTCACCATGCGTTGCAGAGAAGATGGCCGCCGAGGAGCAGAGAGAAGCTGGCCTGGGGGAGGAGCGCTGACACAGGGCCAGTCAGCACAGTGCAGAGAGGGCTGTGTGCAGCGGGGGAGGCGCCGGCTGTGAGACAGGGAAGGCGCTCTCCCCTGGCATGCATTTAACCCCTGGGACGCCGCAGCGCTACCGCTCTGCTGCGGTCCGCTGTCCCAGGGGGTAGTGGAAAGCGCAGGTTCAGTACCTGGCTCCACGCTGCAGCCAGTCCCCAGGGAGCCCCCTGCCTGGGGACTTAGGACCATGTGACCAGCGGGGACCCACCGCGGGACCCCGCTGCTTACCTTTGTCCCCCTTGGATCCGGCCATGGTGTGGAACATCTGGGGTCACCGCTAGCTGTGACCCCAGATGCTCACCAGCATCCCCGGATCGGTACCGGCGGGGGTGTAGGGAAGACAGCATGGACGTCAGGACTGACTGTCCATGCTGTACATCCAGATGTGCAGCCACAGCTGCACTGAAGAAAGCTTCAGGGGCTCTTCTAGCCCCCACTCCGACAGGTGTACCCGACGCCGGCCGGGCACCAAACTAAAGTGGGGTGCCTTGGCCCGGGGGCGGGGTATAGGAGGGGGACCTAGTGCATCCTGGGAGGCTGAAAGCTTAACTCTTTGGTGCCCTGCGACTGACGTCACACCTATACCCCCGAGGTATCCTGTGGATACCCTATGGACCCTGAAGTAGAAATAAGACAACACTAGACTCATGTTTCTTTACAATGCTATAGAATTAGAGAACATATGAACATAGAAAATGGACTGCAGACAGAGACCAAATGGTCCATCTAGTATGCCCATTTTACATAAGCCATACAAGAAATGATTATGGACACACACATGCTAATACTACAGAATGACTGGACCACATTCAAGGAGTTCTGTTAGTGTAGTGGAAGATGACCACTCACAGGTCAGTACAGTTAACTGCGCTATTCAACATGGTAGAGAAATCCCAGTAAATTCCAGCATTTGTTTTGAGGCTTAACTGTTTGCAGTAAAAAGCTTATATTAATGGCAGTTACACAGTAGGGGGGATTCAGAGTTCAACTCAGGGAAACCATTGGGCACAAGTGTCCGAAGGTTTACATGTACCACAGAAAAAAACAACCTCACAAGGTATAGGTCATATCTCATTAACTATCCAACTCCTAATGCCTTCTTATAGGAAATAAATGTATAATTATGTGGCATGGGGGTGCTACCACTTCACAATGAATTCAAATACAAATAATGTAAGGACAAAGATTTGTGTATTGTGGTGCACAAAGACCAAATAAAATTAAAATATAGCTTTTATTATAAATACTAAAATATCATCTGAGAATGACTGCAAAATAATACCAAGATGTACAGATAATGTGAATAAAGAAAGTGATTAAAAACTGCTGTGTCTCAATTATTGTATTTTGTACCAGGGATTGATATTGTACCTTCTAATTGGGGTAACGTATGTCACAGAGGATGTCCACAATGATGTCCTGCCCACTTATATTGGGATACTCAAAGGTGATTGGTGACTGAATTAACAACAAAGCATCTTCTATAATTAAAATCTAGTGGTTTGGACCATATATTATATATTCCCAGGTACCTATAAATGTGAGATTTGCAGAGCGTGATCTCCCTTTGTTGTATTTATTTAATACCATAGGTTTCTCTATCCCACTGAATCTCTCTATGTGGATAAATGCTCATGATATAATACTCACAAACAGTGCACTGTAAATGAATCAGATTAATTGTATTTTAAGTATTAATTTGTACATTGCAATAGTGATTTAGAGGATATGGCATATTCCCCCATTTTAGCAGCAGTACTACGATGACTATGATTTTACAAATTGGTAATTTATATGTATGGTACTATATTTTTATATTAGAGGTTGCAAGTTCTGTATATATGTTGAAAGTTTAGTGTTTCCACTGTAATGTATACTAAACGTATAAATATATCTTGCTAAAAAAAAATGTGTTTAGGTTTTGCTTGCGATACATATTTTTATAATTTCTTACAGTTTATAAATTGTTTGAGAGAAAGTTATTTTCCAGACATAATTCATAACATGATATAAAGAAAATTGTAATAGGAAATTAAAGGCAGAACTAGCAAGTTAATAGCAAAAATGGAATATATCCTTTATAATACTCACGTAATTCTAATGCTGCTATCAATCCCAGGGCAACAAGTGCTTCATTTTGCATTATGACATGTTCGCTGGTTGCCATGGTGACTAAGTGCTTGATGCCCCCACTTTCGACAATGGTTCTAATTACATCCTATGGCAAAGAGAAATCAAGCAATGAAAGAAAACCAATTTGCATGAAACTGCTCTGCTTTCATAAACATCACAAAGCACAGAGCTACACCAGAGTATAACTGGTGCAAAACAAGGGTGCTCTAGTACATAGCAACAAATCAGACATTTGCTTTTTAGACTTAGGAAGTACAGTATACTTATTCATAAACACATTTATAAAACTGGAGCAGAGAAACTAAACTACCAAACAGTTACATGAGAATAATCATGGAATTCTCAGAGAATTCCACTTTTATTTTAGATATAGAATAGACATAGCATCTATTACCTGCACGTGTGTTATCAATTTTGCAGTGGGTGGAAAAAAAACAATTTCTACCATTACATTTATATTACACCAGTGAAATATTGACATTCTCATAGTGATAAAATGTAACAAATTGTGTCATCAAATGCACCTAATTATGGAATGAAGTTCATACAGATAACGTGCTGCGTTACCCCACTGAGTAAAGATCACCAATATACTCATAAAATGGTAACCTACCTTTGACTTGCTGTGACGTATGAGAGCTGAGAGCAGCCTGTTTGATTCACCCATTACTCCAGCGTGGTCTTTGGCTTCACACCATTCTACAAGGCGTTCCACTAGTTTAACATTCTTCCCCAACTGCTCAGCGGCTTCAGCTGCAGCATGGAGCAAAATATACATTGTTACACAATACAAGCATTTATATCCAAATATACTGGAACATTGGGGATATCTGAGTATGGGATCTCTTATTACTGTGCAACAATTAAACCACTACAGGAAAAAAAACAACATACAGATGGGTCCACGTACATCTAGCCTCCTTGAGCATTAAACAGCCCTTCTAGTCGCGCCATGCCGTGGCGTGACTCGGTAATGCAGAGCATCTTTTTACCTTCAAATGCGTCTTATTTGCACAACTATGCAACTAGATAGCACAAGCAGCTTCTGCTGAATAAAATCATATGCAGCATGCCTATATTCTGTGAGCGAGTGTGGGTGTATCTGCATGCAAAATGCTACATTACAGTGTCAGAGGCTGTAACACTAACGTAGCGTTTAGCATGCAGCTACACCCGTAGTCACACACAGAATATAGGCATGCTGCATATCATTTTATTCAGCAGAAGCTGCTTGTATTATCTAGACGCATAGTTGTGAAAATAAGATGCATTTGAATGTAAAAAGACACAAAAAGGCACCTGGCACTACCGAGTCACACTGAGCTCCCGCGTTATGTGTGGCGCGACTTATAGCACATGGAGGATAGATGTATGTGGGCACATCTGTACGTTGACATGAAATGTGAACAGATTCATGTATGGACATCTTTGTGACCCCACTGATTACACAAAGAGATGTGTGTGTGTGTATATTTGACTACATACACATATATACAAACTATTGGACAAAAGTTTTAGAACACCCCCAGTTTATATTGTAAGTTTACAGTGTACTATCTCAATGTACTCTGAAATTAAATCATAGAAAACATAACCAAACAAAAATAAATCATAGAATCATTTTGTTTAACTAAATTTAATCTGGTCACGGCACTAGGGGTTTGTAGATTGGGGTTGGGGATCCTATGGGCTAGCTGTATGGGCAGGAGTGTGAATGAAGCTGGGTGGTTTAAGAAAGCGGTTCCTCATGCAGGTTACTAGTAACAGTAGAAGACCATAGGCGTATGCATGTGCTGGCACAGGGGGTGCTGTTTCGGCACTTCCCCCTCTGCCGGGTCATGGACTAACCCGTTCCCCCTCCCTCCGGGACATACACTTCTCACATGGCCGTCCAGGTGAGTAGTCTACGTTGGGAGGTGTGGACGGGGTTGTCCATGACCCGGCGGATGGGGAAGTGCCAAAGCGGCACCCCCTGTGTCGGCGTCTGCACACACCTATCTAGAAGACTGAAGCTGCAGAATGGTTAGAATAGGAATGGAGAACTGGGTGCCAGGAGGCAGGCAAAATATGTATGTTGTGAAGCAACACTGGAACAGATTTTCTGAATAGCACTGGAGCACAATGCCGTGAACAATACTGGAGCAGGTTTCTGGCTAGAACTGGAGCAGAATTCTGTGAAGCAATACTGGAGCAGATACTGAACCAGGGTACTGATCCTCAGAGAGAGAGAGATGTTGTTCTAGCAATGAGCAGTTCCTGGTTTAAATAGAACAATTCGAACAGATAGGCTGGATTTATCATATTACCAGAGTTGCTGGAGACTGGTTTGTCAGAGTGGATCATGTGATACTGTCCAAGATGGCAGCACCCAGTGCAGAACAGCAGGAACTACATGTTTACAGATGAGGGACCACAGATCTCAGGGATGCCGCAGACAGCCAGCGGGGACACATGGCAGTAATGTGACACCACCAAACCCGGTAACAGGGACCCATACTCTGTGGTGTGACAAATCTAAATTTCGGACTCATCATTTGCAGATATAACAGCCGAACACACTTATGGTATTCTTTCTACAATGGAAATCAAATATTGTTTGGTAAGTTATTCCCAACACTTTTGCGTAGGACCACCTTAGCAGTGACGCTCTGACTTGGCTGGTGGCTTACCATATGTTTGCAAAAGTATGCAACTGGGAACTCTGCATTACTATTATAATGTAAGACACAGGTTCTCAAACTCGGTCCTCGGGACCCCAAATAGTGCAGGTTTTCCAGGTCCCCTCACAAAATCACAATTGAAATAATTATCTCCACCTGTGGATCTTTTAAAATGTGTCTGTGCATAATGAATACATCTGTGCACCTGCTAGGTGACCTGGAAAATGTGACCTGTGTGGGGTCCTGAGGACAGAGTTCGAGAACCACTGATGTAAGATATAGGTCTCTTTTGCTGGTCCATTATGGTGTGCTGGGAGAATTTGTTTGACATTTCTAATCTAGATTTACCCCTCACTTACATGCACCTTTGATGGACCAATAAATTGATTTGAGCAACTACTATTCTGTGTATCACTTGCAAATGTGTTGACCTTGAAGGCTACTTTGCTTTAATCCTTCTGTCCAGTTCATCCCAAACCAGCTTGATGGGGTTTAAGCTTGGAGATTGTGCTGGCCATTCCATAATTTGTTCTTTTCCTAAAAGCCAGTTCTGACAAAACCTATTGCTGAACTCTTGACCAACTAAGCGGAGATCAGAAAGTATTGCATGGCGCTGCAAAATGTGGTAGTCCTTTTGGTTCAAAATGCCAGTCACTCTGTCCAAGTTGATAACTCTGGAAGCAGCAAAACAGCGCCAGATCATCACACTTCCTAAACCATGTTCGACAGTTGGTGTCACACACGGATCCTTTTGCCTACTTGATGGCGTACAAAAACCCAGTGTGAGAAACAAAAGATTTAACATATTGATTAATCAGTCCATAAGACCTTCGTCCAGTCTTCGGTAGTCCATATTCTTTTCACAGTTAAAACAGAGACTTGCTTACTTTGACCACTGATAAGCAGTGCTTATAGATATTGTCCTGTGAGCCACCAATTACACAAGATTCCTCCAGTTTCCAAGTGAAGAAATGGAATGGTTCCAGCGCTATCTTGAGATCTGTGTTGTAGACAGATTCGATCTTGTTCCCGATGTATTCCGAAATATGTAAAAAAATAGAAAACTAATATCGTGTGATATTGTTAAATGAAATGTTATATTCAATGAAATTGAAAATGCACTCACCATTTGTAGGGGGTATATGAGTCTTGGACCAATTTCCACTGTGGTCCTACGGTGGTTGCGAGATATACGTTGATCAGATGTGTTCTTGGATCACTCATGAACGGGTGTCAGTCATTCGGAAGAAATAAACGTAACATGTCTCCATAGTGCAAATCAGTAAACCCAAAAGAAGTCCTACAAAATTCTGTAGTGTACTCACCTTCTGTGGGGTATGATATAAGCCTTGGACATTTATTTTTAACAACCGATGTCATTCGGTTATATGGGATTTGTGGTCCTTGGATCCAAAAGACTGATTTATGAAAAAAATCAAATTGCTGTATTTTTCATAAAAAAACTTTTATTGGTCCATAACTGGTGTAACGTAATTTACATCAATAATCTAAAAGGACATATAAGATACGATAAAAAAAAATATATATTAAAAAAAATATAAAAAAAAAAAAGAAATAAAATATACTAAAATAATTAATGAAGGAGTGAAGAGAACCAATGAATGGTTACCTAGCTAGGTAACCATTCATTGGTTCTCTTCACTCCTTCATTAATTCTTTTAGTATATTTTATTTCTTTTTAAAAAAAAAATATTTGTTAGAATATATATTTTTTTTATCGTGTATCTTATATGTCCTTTTAGATTATTGATGTAAGTTACGCCAGTTATGGACCAATAAAAGTATTTTCTATAAAAAATACAGCAATTTGATTTTTTTCATAAATCAGTCTTTTGGATCCAAGGACCACAAATCCCATATAACCGACAGACTTCGGTTGTTAAAAATAAATGTCCAAGGCTTATATCATACCCCACAGAAGGTGAGTACACTACAGAATTTTGTAGGCCTTCTTTTGGGTTTACTGATTTGCACTATGGAGGCATGTTACGTTTGTTTCTTCCTAATGACTGACACCGTCCCTGAATGATCCAAGAACACATCAGATCAACGTTGTATCTCGCAACCACTGTAGGACCACGGCGGAAATTGGTCCAACGCTCATATACCACTTACAAATGGTGAGTGCATTTTCAATTTAATTGAATATAACATATTTCAATATTTGTTTAATATTTTTTTACATATTTCGGAATACATCGGAAACAAGATCGAATCTATCTACAACACAGATCTCAAGATAGCACTGGAATCATTCCATTTCTTCACAATTACTCTCTGGGGGCACTGTTGAAAGGCCCCTGTTGTTCCCAGCTGCACGTCTGGATCTATTGGATCTTACAGGGAATTTGGCGCTAGTCATACACATCTCTACTCCAGTTTCCAAGTGCCAAACTGGTTTAGGAAACTACTCGATGACACCATGCCTTTCTATACAATTTCTCTAAAGGAAAGACCTACAACTTTTAAGGGCTATAATGGTCTGTCTTCCCTCGTTAATTGCCTTTTTCTTGCCATTATAATATACTACTTGCAGCAGTGCAATATTGTCCAAATAACACTTTAGAGGGTGTAATAGCAATCCACTCCAACACTGAATTTATATAGTTGGTTTATAATCAAATAATTAACAGAAGTCGGGACACTTACAGGAATTGTTTGCATCAACATTCAAGGCTTAACTTGCTGCAGGGCAGCTTTAAGTACTTAACCCATTGCTTTTTCACCGAAAAGTGCATATGTATATATATGTATATATATATATATTATATATATTTATATTATTTTGCTAACCAAAACTTTTCTTTAACCTCTGGCAGTTTATTGCTATCTTTTGTACCATTTTAGGTTATTCACTGGACTTGAATTGATTAAATGTCAGTAAAAACTGGAAAGAATGGGAGTGTTAGGAAACTGTGACCGGTAGGTATATTTCAGGGTCATCATCTAAAATAATACCAACTGACAAGCACGCACTAGGAACAAACATTTCTTATATGAATGCACCAAAAAGCATCAAGAAAGTCAGACATTAACATGTTACTCTGTCATCATGAACAGATGTAGTACTTTCCCCCATTTGCCATTACCTTGAGCATCTATTAACATCCGTAGCGTTCCTAATAGTTTAAACTGCACTGGAGGCATTTCCGACCTCAGAAACTTCAGCACTTCTTCTGCTACTCCAGCTGATAGCATTTTTGCTTTATTTACAACTATGGAAGGATGAAAAAAATAATGTAACACAAAATAGATCAGAATGATAAAAAAAGGCCCTGGTTCTCTTTTTGGTACCAAGGATATTTCTAATTATCTGTGAGAATTATTTGCTAATTACCTTTAGTTGTACACCTAATTTTCTACTTTACTCTACACACCCCTCCCGCTACATGTTGTTATCAACCATGTGTTCAGAGAGTGCTCATGTAGAGGTCGATTGTTACTCCTCTACAGTACAATGTAGCTTTGATTTAATCTTCCCTGTTAAGTGCTTCCCTGAAGTCACATTATTAGAACAAATAGAAATGTGTGACAACCAGTCATTACATCATTTTTACCTTACATAGCTTCCTGAGCCAAATGTACAGTACCTTATAAGGCTACTTAAACAAAAAAATGTCAGCGTGCTAGTGTGAGAAACTGCCAGCTTCTGTAAGAAATGTATGTAAAAACTCCAACTGTTGATGCCATGTCATGAAATGCAATTTACAGCAGCTAATGGTCATATTAATTAGTAGCAATTTGTGAATATTTCACAAATAACAAACAAAAAAAAAAACAGTACAGAAAAACAATCTGTCTCAATTAATTTGCACATCACTGTAGCAATTGAATATCTATGTATATACAGTATGCACTACTTACCAGGGATTGCCAGGTTCCTCAGGGCGCTGAGAGCTGCATGCTGTACAGTTACATTGCCATCTTCCACATGCCTGTCTAGAAGGTCTATAAGCTTCTGAACAATACCATTGTCCACCATATGAATGCAGTTTCCATCTAAATTAGACAGACTGAAGTCAACACTTGCAGGCATGATATGATGTGATAGGAGTGGTCCTCTGTGATTGCTTATCTATTCAAAATGTTTTCACTCCTTAATTGTAAGGATATATATGTTACATAAAATAACATTCTGTATTTAAATGAAAAGAAATGTCTTTATGTCGTGTATAAGAGAAAACAAGAACATATCTTACCTGCCAAATATAATAGAAAATAACAGAGAATATGTGAAATCAGAAAAAAGCAGTACATGGAGAACTCATCTACTGTTTGGGGCTAAGCACTGACTAGACAACAGTTCTATCCTCACTGCGAGATACAGACATCTACACTTATTGCTAATAGGACCATCGATTTACTGTCTTCATAGCAGCTGCATGAACAAAATCTCTATCTAAAACTTTACCATCCAAACATTTAGGTATCGGATTTATTTAAAAAAAAAAGAAAAAACTCTAGACGCTAAAATTTAGATTTTCTGATGCAAACCATAAAAAGGTAAAACTATATTGTTTAGCATTAACCTGACAATATACTATGGCTTTGAGGTTCGACTGAACTCAAATGAAACGAGTCATTGGTCGTCTTTCTGTATCGAAGACTTCACATATATTTGCTATTTGTCTAATAAAGAACTATGATATATATGTGTGCCATACGCTGAAGACTATCTTTTATCTAGTTGACCACTGAGGGGTAATTATACCAATATATCTACTTTTGCTCTTAATCATCATTATAAGAACTTTAAAATTCTGCTCTATATGATTAACATCGCTATAGACTTTATACAGCTCTGCGTGTGAGTTAATGGACTCTTCATTTAATTTAGAACATCCTGCGCCATATGTAAGCTAAAAGACTGATGTTCACCATTACCAACAATGAGGTTTATGACTCACTGCAGTATATGCCAATGTTTCAGAATATGAGTTAGTTTTTAATATACGGTGATATAAGATCTTTGTGGTGCTAGTACATAAAGCGAGACAAATATTGCTTGGTGTGAGTTATAGGATTGCTGCTTAGTATTAACATCACTACTACCTGGAATATATTGCTGAGCCTGCAATCTTGTACGCAACAAAAATGTCTCAAGCGTCTCCGTTCTAGTGGCTGGTCTGATGCTTGGATTTGCCAAGCCGTAGGTGGGCGTCTGAGACATTTCCGCACAGCAGCTACGTACAGGATCATAGCTGCGATGGCATTGGCGTACAACTCTGAATCAGGTCCACTGTCAATAACTTTTACAGTGGGGAGCTGCAGCTCCTAATTGGAAGGGGAAGTAGCTGTTAAAGCACAAGCACTTTATTATTTATTCTGTCAGTGAAATAATTAAATGGACTGGAATATAAATACATGTGACTGGATAAACTAGCTCCATATATTTTTCCTTCAGGTCCTGTGAAATGTTAATTCAGATAATACTATCTGAAACTGATGATCTTTAGTGCACATTTTGCAACCATATTGAAGTTTAGGAAAAACATGTTTAAATTACCGGTGTTATTCAGCTGGGTGCTTATATTGTACTTCTATTGTTTTGCTGTTAGGGTTTGGTTTCACAGCACTGCTCTAGTTGTATCTATATATTCCACTAAAGCTCTGTTAAGAAACTTAGGAATTACCTCCCCACTCCACTAAAGACAGCTGACGCTCCTACTCATTCTTTAGGGCAGCATCTGATCTCAGTTTCAGACATGATAGGGGTCAAAAATACTAGAAGATGAAATTAGAAAAGAGGAGCTATCACTGGCCATGCCTGAAACCACGAGTCCACACAATGCATTTCTGAAAAGCAAGTCTGCAATCCTGCCTCAGTGTCTGTCAGTGAGACAGCCGCCTGCTAACATGGCGACCTTCTGCAGAGAAGTGATAAAGAGCATGGTGGACATGTTTAGTGTAGCACTTCATTTATTTCATGTATATTATTCAGCTCAGTAACATACATCTGTTGTCAAATACTAGCTTTACTTGCTCTTTAATATATTTGAAGTTGAGGCAAAACAATATTAACAGCAGCCATTCAAAGACGCATTACCATTTCTAGCAAAGTTGGCAATTGCCAGGGCACCCGCTAGTTGTAGCTGGTGGTTGTGAGAGGGAAGCCAAGACAGAACCCTCTGAAAGACACTTCCTTTTCCACCCTCAAACAGCTTCTGCATGGACTCATCTGTGTAAAGAAACAAACAAATAAAATCATAAACTGTTTTAATTAAAAAACTTAAAGTAACAAAGAAAGAAAACAGAACTACTACAACTATTCTACACTACTACTACTGTACTATACTACTACTCTACAAACAGTTCTCCAGAATTTCTGCTTGTTTTTCGCAACACCTAACAAAAGGTGCCGAGCAACTAAATATAAATGTTCTTGAGGGGCGTGACTCAGCAAGCCATGGAGTAGGACGCTGGTTCCTGTGATCCCCAGCCTCAGTAATCCTCCTGCTGTCCTTTGAGGGCTTTCATTTACCTACCTCATGGTGCTTAACCCGTGTCTGCTGCCTGAGAGAGTGTTTGGGGCCATATCTCTATTTCCTCTATTTCTCCTGCTGTGATTGCATCCGACTCCAGTCCAATGGGCTGTGTGAGCACCGCGGCGCCATTTTGGCTCCGGTGTCTCTGCCCATTTGCAGTCTCCTTCAGCCTCCGACATCCTACTGTTCCTCCTGTGTGCAGCGGTGGGTCTGGCAATGTGTCCCCGGCTTTCTGGTGGCCTCTCCTGGATTGATTGGCGGCCACGACATCCTTTTGATCCCTGGTGTGTGAGGCGCGGGCGCCATCTTGAATCTGATGCGCTTGCGGCCCCGGCTGTTTCCTCTGGTCACCTGTGCCTTCCCCTTCTAATTACAGTTGGGCAGTTTGGATGTCTGCTGCCCGATTCCTAAGTATTCCTTCCAGTTGATTGGGGAGCTGACCCTGTGGTGCCATTCTGCCCCCAGCTCCAGCATATAGTAATTTCACTAAAGACTGTGCTGTTGTGCTCTTTACTCCCTGTAGTCTCAACACCCTGTGTGAAGTGGGTTCTGTTATGCCTGCTTGGCCTGGATTCCTGCTGCAGCTTTCATTTAGTGCTGTTCTCCAATTCACGGACGTCCAGCTGCCATTTTAGGATACCATGCTTATCAGATACGGAATTTCTCTAGAGTGGTGAGCAATTCAGTATTATATCCTGTCTCCTCATAGTTTATGCTGATGGTGCAAAAATCTCACTCCTCTGCTGCAGCTAAATAGGCAAAGTTTGCCTGAGAAACTTAAGCTCCTGCTTCGCCTACACCTCAGTCTCCTTCTAGTTACGCTCCTTCTGCTATGGCTGTCTCCAACAAAGTCAATATGGATCAGCTTCTGCAGGCCATCACAGATTCTGAGAAACATTTGGCGGACAGGGTGACAGAGGTCCATATTGATATATCCCTTATTAGGCAAGATATGCAGAAAATGAGAGAGAGAATTGGGGAGATGGAGAATCGTATTTCTACCCTTGAGGATTCTAGTACTCTCGTTCCTGGAACAATGGCCTCTCAGGTATTGGTATTTCAGCAGAAATTGATATTGAGGGTCATCTTCGGAGGAACAACGTTCGATTATGGGCCTTCCTGAAAAAGCAGAGGGTGTAAATCCAGAACAATTATTAAAATCCTGGCTGCTAAGTGTGTTTGGTAAGGATTCTTTTACTCCACAATTCGTAATTGAACTGGCCCACCGTATTCCTACGCACCCTCTTCTACCTGGAGCACAACCTCAGACTCTTATTGTTAAAATTCTCCACTATAAAGTTCATGACACCATGGTGTGGTATTTCAGGACTTTTCAGCGGAGGTCCAAAAATCTTGTTCCCAGTTTTAACAGATGAAGCGCCGCCTACGGGATCTTCAGCTCCCTTATTCCATGCTATTCCCTGCCCAGCTCCGGGTTGTGGCTGGGGGCCGCACTCACTTCTTCGACTCCCCATGTGAGGCCTCGACATGGATCAATCAGCAGGAACTGAATGCTGGCGCTTTGCCCTGAAAGACTTTCTCACACTTGAGTATTATGCCTTACATGTTTCTCAAGTTATACTTTTGCTCAAATGTTTGCCGTGGCATATTTGTTGTTTATGTGTTATCCTTCTTCATTCTGCTTTGATACGGTTAATTTTGATGTCATTTTGGCTCTATAATAGCTCTCTCTGTTATATGTTTTTCTGTGATTCAGGTACATACATGCTTAATGTATTTTTTGGATAGTTTACCTTTTGGTCCCAATACTTCCATGTTGAGATAATCTGTTTTCTAGCTTCTGGGTTTAGCTACCCTTTCTCTCTGTTATTGTCTGGCTTTAAACATTTTTTTTTTTTAATATTGGAAGTTCCTCATTAGGGATATTTACTTAGGCTGGGGACACCATGTTCCTACAATTACGGGTTTAGCTGCCTAATTTTTTACTTTGCTTTCTACAGTGGGTTGAATTAGTTTAGGGGTTTAGTTTCTACTTTGGGTTCTAGGTATACCTGTGTTGGGGTAGGTATGGTGGTTGGTTTGGGTTGTTCGAGTTTGTTATTTTGTATAATTTTATTTTTACCGCTTTTTCTTTCTACAAGTAATTGTACAGCCATGGCCAAAAGTTTTGAGAATGACACAAGAACTGGCTTTCACAAAGTTTGCTGCTTCAGTGTTTTTAGATCTTTTTGTCAGATTTACTGTGGTATTCTGAAGTAAAGTTAAAAGCATTTCATAAGTATAAAAGGCTTATGTAGTTTATGCAGAGTCAATATTTGCAGTGTTGACCCTTCTTTTTCAAGACCTCTGCAATTTGCCCTGGCATTCTGTCAATCAACTTCAGGGCCACATACTGACTGATGGCCACCCATTCTTGCCTAATCAATGCTTGGAGTTTGTTAGAATTTGTGGGTTTTTGTTTGTCCATCCGCCTCTTGAGGATTGACCACAAGTTCTCAATGGGATTAAGGTCTGGGAAGCTTCCTGGCCATAGACCCAAAATGTCGATGTTTTGTTCCCCGAGCCACTTAGTTATCACTTTTGCCTTATGACAAGGTGCTCCATCATGCTGGAAAAGGCATTGTTCATCACCAAACTGTTCATGGATGGTTGGGAGAAGTTGCTCTTGGAGGATGTTTTGGTACCCTCCTTTATTCATGGCTGTGTTCTTAGGCAAAATTGTGAGTGAGCCCACTCTCTTGGCTAAGAAGCAACCCCACACATGAATGGTCTCAGAATGCTTTACTTTCGGCATGTCACAGGACTGATGGTAGCGCTCACCATTCCTTCTCCGGACAAGCGTTTTTCCAGATGCCTCAAACAATCTAAAAGGGGATTCATCAGAGAAAATAACTTTGCCCCAGTCCGCAGCAGTCCAATCCCTGTACATTTTGCATAATATCAGTCTGTCCCTGATGTTTTTCCTGGATAGAAGTGGCTTCTTTGCTGCCCTTCTTGACACCAGGCCATCCTACAAAAGTCTTTGTCCTATGTCATGCCACAGTAAAGCATCCTGAGACCATTCAGGTGTGGGGTTGCTTCTCAGCCAAGGGAGTAGGCTCACTTACAATTTTGCCTAAGAACACAGTCATGAATAAAAAATGGTAATCAAAACATCCTTCAAGAGTAACTTCTACCAACCATCCAAGAACAGTTTGGTGATGAACAATGCCTTTTCCAGCATGATAGAGCACCTATTACATATATTACATAACTCCCCTGTGTGCATCCCCTTATCCAAGTTAAAGGCAATTTCTAGCTCCATTACTTCCTTTGTTTGGGTAAATAAAAGATCACGTATAGCTTAAAAGATCCTTTGTAGGCCTCGAGGGGTGGGCATTGCCTGATATGCACCTTTATTACCTCGCTGCTCAGTTAGAGTGGTTCACCCCTTTGGATTGGGGGATCTTCCACTGGTTCTCCTTAAAAGGCCATGATTGAAATTCCCCTACAGTTTTTGTTGGCTCAAACCCCGTTCTCTCGCTGCCCACCTTTACTAAGATAGGCTCGTATAACTTGGTTTGCTATAGAAAAAAAAATTGGTGAACTTATGATTGATGTATGCTCTATGGTTTTGGGGTAATTTGCTTTTCCAGAACTGGGGCGGTTGTTGGGTAGCTCGGCTTTGCGGTCATATGAGGTGGTTGCTATGGGCCAATTGTATCAAGATGGGGTTCTTCATTAATTTACGTATTTGTCCTCTACTTATGGTCTTCCAGCCCATTTTTTTTACAGATATCTTCAACTCCGACATGAACTCTGCACAGTGGAGAACTGTCCCTAATATATCTGAAACGCAAGTATGTCTACTGGTGCATACTTTACCGACTAGGAGATCCATTTCTGTAGCCTATTCCTCTGTTTTGTCATCCAGAGGAGTAGAGGGTTTGAATAGGCTTAGAACTCACTGGGATCATAATTTATGTACTTTATCTGATGATGATTGGAAGGTCCTTCTGGGTTCTCCGCTGGACACCATGGCTTATGTTAGGTTTCAGTAGATTCAATTATATATTTTGAATAAAGTATACTGGACACCACTTAAGCATTGTGAGTTTAGTGGTTCCACTACGGATTCTTGTCTTAAATGTACTGACTCTTCTGCTGATTTCTAGCATCTTCTCTGGGCCTGTCCTCGAGTTGCTTTATTCTGATCTAGGGTGGTTGATTGTGTGCGGAGTACTGGTGTTCAGATTTCTTTATTGACCCCATGTACAGTACCTGTCTGTTTGGTATGGATCTGGAGGAAAACCTCACTGTTCCCCATCGTCTGTATGTCATTAATCTTTTAACATTAGCTCGGGTGTGTATTGCCCGAACGTGGATGATACCTCCCCTACTTTCATCTCCTGGGTGGCTTTAGTAAACTTAACAGTTTCTCATGAACGTTTTATGTATCAAAAGTGTAACTACGTAAAATAAAATTAATAAGATATTGTTCATAAGGCAAGTCTGCTCTTTTCACTTCCTTTATCAGTTCTGCTTAAGAATTTCTGCTACTTTTTTTTTTTTTATTGTTGTTTTTGCACCTCCACCAGCCAGTGCTCTCTTTATTCTAACCAACATCATTATTACTGTTGGATTTATATTCTATTTTTCTGAATTGTCATAACTTATACTGTAATTATTCACTGTTGAATCTAATGTTGGATTGCCATTTGATTATTTTGTATATCTATTTTAATGTGATAGGACACACTGCTCATATACATATATTTGTATCTGTAATCTCTATTTTTTTGTACAAGAAAATCAATAAATACACTTGATTTAAAAAAAAAAATAATAATAATAAAAAAAAAAAAAAAAAAAAAAAAATATATATATATATATATATATATATATATATATATATATATATATATATATATATATATATATATATATATATATATATATATATATATATATATATGTTCTTATACTGTGTACTCCACAGTAGTCCAATCGCTGCACAGAATCATATAAAAAAATTAAAGAATGATATAAAATGAAGATAAAAAATATATATATTCATATAACATATTCCATAGTAAAATTAGTAAAGACCTCAAGGCTAATAATCAGGACTCCATAAATTAAAAACAAGTCCCATTTGATCAGTAGGGTATCTCAATTGGTTCAATCCACTGAATATAGCCTTGTGGGAAGTTCAACCAGAAGTTATTCCATGCATGTCAATAAATATACCTGCTGAGCTCCCTTTGTCCACATGCAATATAAAACATGGGAATAAATTCCTTACTTATTTGAATGTACTACATGGTAAGGAAATATGTTATGGCGGCTATTTCCTCCTCGTATGGAATGCACATGTACAGATTTTTTTATATTTCAGATTGTTCATCATGTGTATAATCATTGTGATCTTTAGTGGCTTTCTGATGCCTTTACTCACAGTAGTATTATTTTTCTGTTTCCTTGGTGATGGGCACTTAGTTATGACATCGTTCAGCTGTGTCTATTTCCAGCTGGCGCAATGTCTAGCACATGGGTGAAAACTACTTTAAAGTCAGTGCTTTTCTTTATCATTGTATCCCTGAGGAAAGAACTAAATGACCTGAAACGTTAATGCGTCACTATTCATCCCAGGGTGCTGCCGCCACCACATCCCTGTTCTACTGCACTGTTCTCGCAGTGTTAGCGGTGATATGAAGGGCACCGGAAACCGTACATTGTTTTGCTCTGGAATGCGGCCAGACACACATTATATATAATGCCAGAGAGAGAGTGTAGTATTTAAGTAAAGACCAGTACCAAGTAGTGTTTCCGGTGCCCTCTGTATCACCGCATGTTCCACAAATTGGTATGCTGTATAAAACTAAGTGCTCTACAGCCTCAGTATTCATCATATCGAAGATCAAATTTTTTTTATAAATTGCAAAGTTTTTAATTGAATTGAATGTTATATATTTATTATAATTATGCTGTATACCATGGTCCTCATTCTTTGGTTTCTGACTGTTAATAAACCTTAACATTAAGAAATACCTCAAAGATGACATATACCTTTGCAAATAGGCTTATTAGTTAAATCTTACTATGCACCAATAATTACATTTTACTTCACATATACACTTACTAGTGATTAGATAAACACAGAAGTCAACTTAAAAAAACAAACAAAAAAAAACTGCCCTTCCCTGAGGTGGTCCCAACTGGCCAAATCAGGTCTGGGTGATGTTCTGTGTCAGCACAAGTCTACATCCTGCTAAAAATGCAGTGACTGAGAACAAAATAAAAATAAAACCTTAATCAATAGTGTGATCCAAAAAACAGAATGATTGCATGGTACTTACCTCCTAAAAGTAGAAGCACCATAAGATCAGAGGCAGTTTTCAGCTCTGCAATGTCATCATCCTTTTCGCTGTTTACAGTTAAATGGACTATGTCAAGTAAGCATTCCACCAAGCCAGCCTCCACTAGCTGAAGTTTAATAGCATCTAGAAAACACAGTCAGTATACGTCAATATATAAGACACAAATAATATATTTATGTTTATAATGAACTATATCTACTTGGATATTCCATCTTACAGTATAAATGTGAATAATGCATTTTAGCAGTAAAATCTGCAGTTTAATAACCACGACTTTTCAGTTATACCCCTTTTGCACTGAGTGAAAAACTCGGGTTATTGCTGAGTCAACCCAGGTCGGGCCTCAGTGGAAATGGCTCCCAAAAAAATAACCTGGTCCAGTGACCATAAAATCCAACCCGGGAGGCAAGCAAGGTTGGACAAGGGGTTTAGGTCCTGGGTTAAAAGGCAGTGTAAGCGGATAACCCAGGTCGGATCAGGATGATGTAATCTCCAAGCTCCAGCTAAAGAGTTCCACTGCACATGGGTGCAGTGAGAAATGCGACCGACCCGGATCGAAGAGCAGTGGAACTTGGTGTGAAGGGTATTACTTGAAAATGAAATACAATTCTACTACAGGTTGAGTCTCCCATATCCAAAATGCTTGGGACCAGGGGTATTTTGGATAACGGAATATTCCGTATTTTGGAATATTTGCATATCATAATGAAATATTTTAGGAATGGGACCTCAATATACACAAAGAATGCATTTATGTGCTATATACACCTTATACACACAGCCTGCAGGTAATTTTATACAATATTTTCAATCATTTTGTGGCTCAAAGAAAGTTTGTGTACATACATAAAATTCATTTATGTTTCATATGGAATGGATTCCCGGCAGCGGCAATCCGACAGTGCTTGAAATCCCGATCGTCCTCAGGTAAGTATATACTAACCTAACCCCCCTAACCCTCCTTAGGGGTGCCTAACTCTAACCTCCCCCTCAAGTGCCTAACCCTAATCCCCCCTGTAAGTGCCTAACCCTAATCCCCCCTGTAAGTGCCTAACCCTAACCACCCCCCTTCCCCGCTGCCTAAACCTAAGTCCCCCCGGGGGTGCCTAACCCTAGCCCTCCCGGGGGGGTGCCTAACCCTAGCCCTCCCAGGGGGGTGCCTGACCCCAAGTGCCCCCGGGTGCCCTAAACCTAGCCCTCCCCCCCCACGACTGTCCACTCGCGGCGCCCGGCATCCCTTCGATCGGGATGCCGGGCGCCTGTCTCCCAAGGTCGGGAAAATGACAGGGGTCTAGATATAGACGCCTGTCCCACACCGGGATAAAGCAGTCGGGAAGCCGGCTGTCGGGATCACGTCAGCCGGTTTCCCGATTGTATCCAGTTTCATATACACCTTATACACACAGCCTAAAGGTAATTTAATACATTATTTTTAATAATTTGCGCTTTTGACAAAATTTGTGTACATTGAACCACCAAAAATCAAAAGTTTAATTTTCTCAGTCATGCCAAAATAATTCCGTATTTCGGAATATTTGGATATGAGAGACTCAACCTGTACTGCAAAATGGTATGCAAGTGTGTTTCATGTACAAGTACAAACAGTGTATTTTAAATGAGGAACAATTAACCCTTGCTGATGTTCCCATGAGTATTTGATCAGAAATAAAGAACACCGTACAATTCTCAATTCCATACATCATAATAAACTATACAGTCACCGGCTTCTGTGCACCACAACACATCAAACACAGCATGAAGAATAATGAAAAATGGTAAACACTTAGTCTATGCAATTATTCATGAATACATCTTGCTTCAATGCAAAGGAAAATGTAAAATGATTGCACGTGATTGTATAGCCTTTAAAATCTGAAAACAAAAATCTAGGATATGCATTTCACAGATAAGCTTCAAGGTTTCAAATTAAAACTCTGTTTTAGAAGAGTCCTTTGCTGCTGATGTCTGGTTTGTATTTCAAGATGCAGTCTTTTACCAAGCAATTAAGCTATGTATCTATGAGAAAAAACATTATGACCACTCCAATACAAAGTGCATGACTTCAGCTATCTCGTAACACCAGCGCATGTCAAGGTCAGGTAGTCAAACTGTTGAATACATTAGATATTTGTCTGTGTAAACACCCAGGTTACTTTGATTAAAGGACCAAATCATTAAGGTCAGATGACTGGGTCAAAGCATTTCTAAAAAGGCAAAGCTTGTGGGATATCAAAGTCAGCCGTGGGGAATACCTACTGACATTGGTCTGAGAAAGATTAAAGCCACAAAATGTCAGGATGTTGGCCGGCCAAGCCACAAATGCAAGATGTCAATGAAGGCTATCCCGTCTGGTACAAACCAAGAGAAGGGCTACTATGGTATAATTTGCAGAAAACTTTAAAGCCAACGACGGAAGTAATGTGTTACAATATACAGTGCATCGACTTGCCATGTGTGGGGCTGCGTAGCTTGCAAGCAATGAGAGTGCCCCCACCAACAAAGGTGCCTACAATGAACACACAAAAGTCGGAACTGGACCCTGGATCAATGCAAGGGCATCTGGTCCAATGGAACCTTTTTTCTGTTGTATTATGTGGACAGTTAAGTCAGCATGTTGACAGTCATATTGTCAACATAGTTAAAATGCCAACATTGCTATTAGGGTTACCTTAGAAATGCATTGTCGACATTATGACCATGTCGACATTCAATCAGTGTCGACATGATCATTATGTTGACATTCTTATTTCTACATTATGAATGACGAGATAGATAATGTCAACAGAATATACTAAACCCTCAGGTACATGTGTGTTGTTTACATTTGAGATATGCTTTGGGTAATTTTCTGCTTGGAAATCCTGGGTCCAATCATTCATGTGGTCATTAAATTGATGTGCACCATCCAACCTAAACCTAATTTGCCATCCAGGTAAATCCTTTCAAGGCAGCATTACATTTTCATGGAAGTGGCCTCTTTCAATAGGATAATGTGCCCTGCTTTACTGCACGGATTGTTCAAAAATTCACCAGACCTCAATCCAGTTGAGCATCTTTGATATGTGTCAAGTCCGATCCACGGCTGTTCCACCTCACAATTTGCCACAAGCGAAAGGATCTGCTGGTAACGTTCTAGTACCACAAACCACAGGACAACTTCACCTTCCCCTTGTTAGTCTGCTGCTTCTGTTGTAAAGTCTGAGTACGGTATTTACAGAAGTGTCCTAGTACAATATTGCTGCAGTTGCGCCACACCACTCTTCTTGGCGCACCAGTTCACATACGACACGGCATGCGCCAAGGCATCTTTTCCATCCGAAAAAACAAACAGCTTTACAAGACTGCAATGATTAATTTTATATGCACTAGTATATCTGTGTCTGAATCTGTATACAAAATGCTACAATGCAGAGGCTGTGGCTTTTTTTCCACGCCAGTCTCGGCACAAGCAGAGTTGCACAGGATCTGGCTCGTCTAGTGGGGCTATTTGCCGCGACTTGAGCAACACTAAATGAGGACACATCTGCACATAGATCTAAAACTTATGAATACAAATTAGTATATATTATATGCGTTAGATCTTTATAGATACAAACTATATGTACATAAAGTTTTATATTGCATTGAATAATAAAGTACATTTTAATATTCATTTTATAATATTCAAATATGTGCACCCAAGTTAGTAGTCTCCGTTTCTTTTGGTTATAACTTTCTATCATAGACAGCATTAACTTTTTCAATAATTTGTGCTATAGTAGCTCTTCTGTGGGATAGGACCATATGGGCTAGCCTTCACTCCACATGAGGATCAATGAGCCTTGGGCTACCGTGACCCTGTCGCTGGTTCATCAGCTGTCCTTCCTTAGATCATTTTTGGTAGGTACTAACCACTGCATACTGGGAATACCCCATAGGACATGCTGTTTTGGAGATGTTCTACCCAGTGTTCTACCCATCACAACTTGCCCATTTTTCCTGCTTCCAACACATCAACTTCAAGAGCAGACTGTTCACTTTCTGCCTTATATATCCCACCCCTTGAGAGATTACATTTTAATGAGATAATCAATGTTGTTCCCTTCACCTTTCAGTGGTTTCAATGTTACGGCTGATGGGTGTTTGTGAAAGGTTACCTATTGCTCACAACCATTACATTGCCTGCATAAGTAATAAAAGTTTGATATTATGTTATAAAGGAAAAGGTTATGCCAAAACTTTACATACAACACAGCATCAAATGTTATTATGTAGATTACAGATATGTATTTCAATGCAACACCCACATGCTGCCTTAAATAAACATCAACCTTCCAGCGGTAGTCACTTGTCAGGATGATTATTTTGTGTAACAGATGTTGCTTCAAGTGCATATTAAATTGCAAAGCTTTTCCAAAATAGAACAGCTGACATGCACACAATGCTCCCGTCTGATGCCAAATGTGCCTAGGAATTTCAGATTTATCCCCCACAGAAAAGCTTTATTTATTTCTAATGACAATATTCACAAACACTTTGAAGCAAACATTCTCATTTTCAAAGAAAAAAGGTGCACATTTGATAAATGACCCTTTGATTTCAGTTACAATTTCATAGCTCTTTTTAATAACATTATGACAGCAAAGGGTAGAATTGAAGGAAGTCTACATAGAAATATAAGTTATAGGACTGAAGTAAATGAGTATATATATATATATATATATATATACACATATATATACACACACACACATTTGAGACCTCTTCACTGAACAACTCTCATATTTTAGTGAATACAGTTTAAAGTTTATAATTGTCACACACATGCTACAAAAAAGGTATTCACCCCAGTGGGCTCTTTCACATTTTGTGCGGTTAGAACATGGAACTACCATGGATATCATAGAAATGTATTCCCACTAATCAACACAGACAATAATGTGCCAGCTAAATATGAATCCAAGTTTTTGTCAAAATTAATTAGGAACTAAAACCCTCCCACCTGTGGCAGTAACCACAGCTCTAAGTCTATTTGGGTGAGTGTCTATCAGTTTTGCACAACTAAACACTGGAATTTGAGCCCATCAGATTGGAGAGTGATCATTAGTGGACAGCAATTTTACATGTTGCCATTGGTGCTCTATTGGATTAAGACCGGGCATTTCACTAGGCCATTTAAGGACATTTTGCTGTTAAGACACTTCAGTTTGGCTTTTGCAGTTTGGTTTGGGTCATTGTAATGTTGGAAGATCAATTCTCTTCCAAGTCCAAGCACTCTTGTATACTACAGCAGATTTTTCTCCTGGATTCTCTATAGTTTGCTCCGTGTATTTTCCCCTTTACTTTTATGAGTTTTCCAGTCCTTGCCGCATAACATGACTCTGCCACCACCATTCTCACAGCAAGGATGGAGTTTTCACTGTGATGCGCCAAGTTAGGTTTGCGCCAACCATAGCATTTAGAAGTATGGCTGATAGAGTTCAATTGTTGTCTCATCAAACCTTGAGTATTTTCCTGCATATGGCCATATCTCCCACAGGCCTTTGGGCAAACGTGATGCAAGTTTGCTGCACTTAGGGCTTTCTTCTTACCATCCTCCCATACACCTCAGATTTATAAAGCGTGCTTGCTATTGTCCCAAGCACAGTTACTCCCATCTCTGTCATGGAAGATTGTAGCTCCTTTAGAGCAGCAATTGGCCTACCTTAATACATCCTTGATCGCCCAGACATTCCATTTTGGGGGACGGCCTGTTCGAAATTGAGTCACAGTTGTTTCATAATTTCTCCAATGTTGTTATGATGGACTTAACAGAGTTTTGTGGCAGATTCAATACCTTAAAAATATTATTGTACCCTTTTCCTGACTGGTACATCTCATTGAACTTGCCCTGGATATGCTTACAATGTTCTGGTGTCTTCATTTTGTAGTCTTTATTGGGAATGCACTAACTACCTGGGGGAACTTGCAGACACAGGTGTATTTATACTGTAATCATGTGACACACCTTACCAGCACAAAGGTGGACCCCAATAAACTAGGTATAATAAGTTGGTTACTTCACAGGAAATGTAGTATGGATATAGCAAGGGCGTGAATAATATTGCAAACACTTGTTTTCAGATTTTTGTTTCTAATTCATTTTGACAAATTGGTGCATTACATATTTTTTTAGCACATCAACAAGTACTCTGTGTTGACTAGTGGAAATAACTTTCAATTAAATCCATCATGGTCCCATGTTGCAAAACAGTGAATAAGCCCAATATATATAATACACATTTAGTGGCAACTTTATAGGGTATTTTCTGCCCCCCCAAGAATAAAATGAATTATTTGTGACATGGATTCAACAAGGTGCTGCAAAAAATAATCCCTTAGCGATTCTGGTCCACGTTGACATGAAAGTATCATGTAGTTGCTGCAGATGTGCTAAGCTGCACATTCATGCTACGACTCTCACATTCCATCACATGCCAAAAGAGCTTTCTTTGTTAGAGGCCTGGTGACTGTGGAGCACATGGAGTACGCTGAACTCATTGTAGTATTAATGAAACCAGATTGAGATGACATGTTCTTTGTGATATGATGCATTATACTGCTGGAAATAGGCATTAGAAAATGGGTGGAAAAGGGCCATAAAGGGATGCACTGGGTCAGTTAAGCTGTGGTATTTAAGCAATGTTCAATTGGTATTAGGGACCCTAATGTGTGCCAAGAAAGCATTCTTCACACCAGGGGTTCCCAATCACAGTCCTCTAGGCAGATTAACAGTCCAGGTATTAAGGATAGCCATACTTGAGCACAGGTGTCTTAATTAGAACCTTAGTTATTTTAATTTAACCATCTGTGCTCAAGCATGGTTGTCACTAAAATCTGGACTGTTAGTGTGCTTTGAGGACCGAGGTTGGGAAACACTGCTCCACACCCTTACACCACAAGCCGGAACCGTTGACACAATGCAGAATGGATCTAGGTTGTTTACACCAATTTTGACCCTACCTTCTGCATGTCACAGTAGAAATCAAATTTGTGAGACAAAATTTTCCAAATTTTTTACTGTAGAGTTCTGATAAGCCTGTGCCCACTGTATCCTCAGTTTCCTATTTTTAGTGGAAAGGAATGGTCTTCTACTGTAGTAGCTTATCTAATGTGAAGTTTGGCTTGCTGTGAGTCCCCTTCTGCATACCACTCTTGTAACACTTGGTTGTTTCAGTTATTGTCAATTTCCAGTCACCTAAACAAGTCTGCCATACTGTTCTGCTTTCCTCTTTAAAAAGACTTCTCTATACACAGAATTGCTGCTCCGTGGATGGTTTTTGTTTTGCAAATAAATCTGTAATCTTTAGAGACCGTTGTACGTGAAAATCCCAGATCATCAGTTTCTGAGATAATCATAC
Source organism: Taudactylus pleione (assembly GCA_031769625.1). NCBI lineage: Eukaryota > Metazoa > Chordata > Amphibia > Anura > Myobatrachidae > Taudactylus > Taudactylus pleione. The sequence continues at coordinate 420,082 of JAUIMM010000054.1, forward strand.
AACCCAGTCTGGCACCAACATTACATACACAGTCAGTAACTTAGAGCAAATTTCTTCTACAATGTGGTTTTTAGTCTGAACAGCAGCTGACCATGCCTGCATGATTTTATGCATTGGCCAATTAGATACTTGCATCAATGAGCAGATCTATCCTCCGTGCGCTACAAGTTGCGCCACACAACGCGAGAGCTCCATGTGACTTGGCAGCACCAAGCGTCTATTTGTGCGACTTTTTACATTCAAATGTGTCTTATTCGCACAAGCAGCTACGCATATCATTTTATTCAGCAGAAGCTGCTTGCGCAATCTATTCACATCGTTGTGCGAATAAGATACATTTGAAGGAAAAAAGTTGTACAAAAGAAGCTCAGCGCTACAGAGTCATACCACATCATGGTGCGACTAGAAGGGCTGTTTAAAGCGCAAGCAGGCTAGATGCATGAGGACCCACCTGTACATAATAAATAAATTCTATATACATACACAAACATTTAGGTAGTAGACAATAAATGGAAAACAATAGAAAGTTACTTAATAGGGCTTTGGGAAATCACATTTGGCCAGTACTATGCATCATGATATTTTTGAGTGCTAATGTCTGGAACTGTGCAGGAAAGATGCAGCACCATTCACTGGAGGGATGAAGCAGGTAGGCACTCAAAATTGTGAAAGTATACTTTAATTCAAGTACAGCTGAAATTTTTTCCAAGGGAGGGCAGTAAAAAGTAGCTTTAATGTTTAAGCAGGTAGGCAACTGACTAGTGGATGGTGGTGGTGTAAAATGCAACCTCACAAATAATTCCAAAATATTCCATAAATACTTGATTGGGTTCGGCAAAACGAAGGCGTGCCAGTGTGCTTGAACGCTGTTGCAGAAGCGTGCATAAATTAGCCATTGCGATGCCATACGCAGCTTGGGCTTGCACTGTATGCGATGAGGCTAGCAATTCCTGAGTAAGGTCTGACCTTGTGCAAATGTGTGTGAGGCTGCGATTGTACTCGACGTTACCGATGGTTTTGCAGTCTTGCTAAGTATTACTGATGTGTGTAAGGTAAGGTGAGCGTCCTTATGTTAGGCTGTGTATGGCATAGCGGTCACAGACATTAGCATATCTTCGCAGTGACACTGCATACGTCATTGCTATTGCAGTTGGGATCCGTACTGAATCAGGCCCATAGTTCTTTGTGATTAGGTGTACTGTCACCTTAATATTAAGTAGGGATTAACATTGACCCAAACTACATCCAAACCATGCCAAAAAAGTGGACTACAGTATATACTATGAAACTAACAGACCTCTTCAGTATTGGAAACAATGACTCAGGGCTGTAGATTTCTTTAGGTTGGCGCACTCTATTTAACCTCTCTCCAATGCAGTCACCAGTGTAGATTACATGATGTGTTGTGTGGTTTATGCACTACAAACCAACGGATATCCTGTTCCAGAGTTCTCTGTAGTCTGTTTTTTAGGACACTGGAGATTCATACTGTACCATAGTTTGAAATACTTAAGCTGCATACACACGTGACGATATGCTGTTTGAACGATATTGGTGAAAGATTACCCTTGAACTTTCTGTAGTGCTGCAGGACAAACTATATTGGGTGTACACATTGAAATATATCTTTGAAAGATATCTTTCAGTGAAGTCATCCTGCCGTATGTCTGAACAGGCAATTCTTGATGATTGACTTATCATTCAAAGATATCGTCTGGTGTGTATGCCCCTTTAGTTAATCTGCAGCTGCTTTTCCAGTAGGATTACATACTGTACATCACGATTCTGGAGTGTGCACTACTGCTCACTGTTACCGTTTACTGACGCTTTTCCCTCAAGGTTCTGACATGTTAGACACATGTTGCTTGTGAAACATTTGCAAGTTGAGCAGTTTAGGTCACTAAAGCTGCTCCCAGATGCAGTCGAACAATAACGTAGCTTTAATGTAGCTCACATCGTACAGATAGGCTATCCAGAATATTAGGTAACCAGCATTTACATACTTCACCCTGACCATAGATTTTATTTGCTTAATTAAACAGCTTCCACCTGTGGAATAACCTTTGCATTCCATATACCTTAGTATTTCCAATTGTTCAGCTATTCTTAATATATGCTTAATGCAAAGGCTCCCCACTGTCAAAGAGGGGAATTCTGAGCTTTTGCCCTTTAACAATAGCTGCTAGGCGTTTATGTTTAAGTAGTATCTAAAGTTACATTGTTATACATTTTTTGGATTATTCTGCTGCATTAACATATTTCTATGTATGTATATTTGTTTCATCCCATTTTTATTCACTGTAGTTAGTTTTACCAACTCATTTCTGTGTGATTGACTGACTTCAATCAGCACAACTGGCTAGAAAACTGAAATTGTCATGCATTTTGCAGTAATAAGAGGTCGGAAAAGTATTCAAATTTCAGTAGCCATGGCAACTCAGATATATAATTAGCATAAACAGAATGACCTATATATACAAAAACAACAAGTTCCCTGTGCATTATTTGTAATATTGCAGTAATTTCCTTTTGCAAAGTGTCAATTATCCACAATAGGAGTAGTTGGAATTCTATAGATGTACAGTAGTCGGTATGTCTATTTTAGTTACATTAGTAAGAATCATTATGTATATTAGTTTTGGGAAGTTAACATAACGTGATATAAAAGATGTAGTATCACATTGTCTATTATTTAGATAGATCTGCATTCATGAAAATAGTTGCATTAAGTTGCCATCTGGACATGTGAATCACCCAGAGTTTTGAAAACGGGATTGATAACATCAGTGGTTTTTTGCTTATCCTGGAGACGCAGTTCACACTAGGCCAAGATTCGTGACAAGATTTATGGCAATACGCAAAGTGTTTCCGAACATGTAATCATTAACACTCTTCTTCATCTCCGATATGGGGATACACTTACTATGTGGTGCTTACAAAGCCAGCGCGTCTTTGCCCGATGGAAATCAAGGAGTAATCATTTTAAATACAAAACCAGGCATGTTTTGTATTTAATATCACTGTCCCTTTAAATCCAGCGTCCAAAACCACGGAAGACAAGAATGTCACACAGTAAAATTGTGCTGGTTTCAGCAGACTCCATGCACTCAACAAACCCCACAATTTCCTATAGAAAATCGACAACTGTAACATGGGTAGGTCTCGGGAACAGGACCACAAGTAGTAGTGTAGGAGACAACAACTTGAAACAGATGAGATAATTTTCAACTCAGCATTCAAAACCATAACTAATTTAGTGTCTTATTACTCAGGGTTAACATATGACTTCAGTTTTTATTTCCAAAGTGAATCATCAAAAAACTTTAAATTCTGCTCCCACAGCTAAAGAGTCAAATTATATTATAGTAAATGTAATCTTCTTGAACAGACATGAGGTACGGGTTAACTTTATAATTAGCAGAGTAGTGAGAGGAAAAAGAAACACCCCTGGAGGTTATATGCTGTGTTTCTTCCTTTTCTTTTGTTTTGTTGACACTTACAAGTGTGTCCCGCAAACAAATATTACACATGGGAATATATGGCTGCCATGTACAGTATTTCAAGAAAATCAAATTACCAATAATACATTCATAATTTTGTTCCAACTCCAATGCAGCCATAATGTATGGAACACACCCAAGTAATTGCACATAGAGCCTCTAACACTAGATTAATATCACAGGATGCTATAAGATGCCTACTTATTACTGCTTAAAAAAAAAAATCAAAATATAAATTCACAAGACCTCGTTCTGGTGTCCAGAAAAACACAAAGTCCCCAATGCAGCGTGATCCCACAATTTTTAGCAGCTGTACATGCATATGCAAATTTGAGCAATGGGCAGTACATATGCATCTCAGCAGAAACTCGAGATACCCAGCAATCCAACCCAGGTAACTTGCAGGGTTTAACACGGGAATAACCCGTGAAACCCTGCAGTGTAAATGGCGTGATCTGGGTCACGGTGACCTGGATCGTGCCGCATGCCTGTCAATTGGCTGGCTTCAGTGGCGCTTGGAGATGACGTCATCTCCAAGCGTCCACTTCAACACCGGAAAAGCCGGGTCTCTACAGACCCGGCTCCGATGTGAATGAAGCCAACTCAGGAATATCCTTGGTCGGCGCCAGGAAAATTCCGGGTCTGATCCAGGTTGGAACCCTGTTCCAACCTCAGAGTCAGAGCCGGAATTTTGGTATAAAAGCTGAATGACATTCACAAGTGGATGGATGGGGGCGATGAGGTCGCACAGATGAAATCGACTCAGGCGGATATTCACAGGACCTAAGTGCAGACATCTGTGTCATAGTAACAGGAGGAATAACTTATTCTTTCACAATAGTGAGTAAATTGTTCTGTAATGCCTCCAGCTCCACTGGAAAGGGACAAAACTAATTATTTCACAAAGATATTCCTTCTGGGTATACTGTATAGTGGAAGTCTATTTTGCACCCTTGGTTGATGATAATTTGAACCCACTGGTCTTAAATTGTGAGCATCAATGTTTACTTAGTCTTCTAAATCCTGTCATCAACAAGACTCCTGAAAGTTGGTCTACAGCAGGGTTTTTTTTTCCTGCTGTGGGCCATTTTGATATATATAACATTATTTGCGGCCCCAATACAGGCCACGTCCCATCTGTGTGACATCACACAGGGGTGGGTCTACAATTGCTGGTGATTATAGCAATGCCCAAAGCATGTGCTGTAAGGGCAGCTATGTGACCGTGGCACTGCTGTATATATTCTGGCTGCTGGGTGCCATTCTAGGCACCCTGCTAGCCAGATGAATGTAGCAGAAAAAAGTTCTGATTGCCAGACCAAATGAGTCTGCAGGCTTTATACGACCCCCGGGCCTGAGGTTCCCCATCACTGGTCTAGAGAGTAATTGTGAAGCCATTGGCCTGGCTTAACCACCTTACGACTGAAGATCAAAAAGTCTGCTTAAATCTAGTCCCCGCAAACTGCAAAAAAATCGAATCTCTGAAGGGCTGGCAAGAAGAAGATACACTTCTTGAGCTCATATCCTGCATCAATTGATGAGATTTACCTCCAGTGATATTGTGATTTACGGACTTAACATTATTTCCCAAACTAAAACTTTCCAACAAGTAGAAGTATGGTTAAAATTTATTTGGCTTTGGGTCTGCCACCCAAGGCTTTCCTGGAAACCAATGCTATAGACAAACTTCTGGATGATAAGGTAATTGCATCCAGTAAAACCTCAAAAAACAAATCATTTCAATGTTACTCCTTAGTTTCTATTTATTTTTTCTTGCACATCATTAGGAAGGGACTATACGTCCTGAAGACTGAAGATTTAATGTTCCTGAAAAAATAAAGAATCTTTCCATTTTCCTATCCTATCTATAGGTGACCTCCATCTTTTAAGTGCAAGGGTTCTCAAGCAATATCCCTAAAATACCACTAGCAGGTCATATTTTATGGATTTCTGTCTGTGGATGCAGGTGGGATAATTACTGACCCAGCAAAATAGATTAACTCACCTGTACATGATTAAAGAAATTCTCAAAAATGACCTGTTGGTGGTACTTAAGGATCAGCTTTTAGTTAAATAATTTTAGACAGACTTTCTAGAGTTGCAGCAATTTTAGGTACTAATCACCATTTTTAAGCTTTTTTCTTCCTGAAAAGGAATACTTACTTTTAATTCCTTTCAAATTTAATTGATGCCTGCACATCTGCTCTCAGAAAAATATTAACACAATTTTTATTAACCATGTGTTCTAGAAACTGTCTGCCTTTTCTGAGATAATCCATAAATAGGCCATCTCAGAAAAAAGCCAGGACTAAGGTATCGCCTATCCTCATAGGTTTGTTAATATGTTTCAGTAACATTTTCACAACATCAAGGATAAATTAACTTGGTTCTTCCCTCATCTCTCCAGAATCATTGCTAGATGACCAATCAAGCTCAATAAGAAACTGACCGTCACCAGATGGACTAGGCTGTTCATCATCTCTGTCCACGTTTATTGATCTGGGTCTCTTCTGACCTTGTATGTTATTTGAATCTTCGTTAGTGACAAACTCCTGCATTGTCACTCCCCAGAAATTAACCATTTAATTTATTCACTGATGTCACTCTCCCTCATCCCCGTACTTGCATAACCCGACGACATCGTCAGGTTGCCCTGCAAGTACGAGCGATGATAGATGATGTCAACGACCAGCGGGAGCACGCATTGCTGGTCATTGACGGCATATCCACAAGACAATATTGTGGACCATGAACAATAACAATATAGTTATCATTCAAATTGACCACTTTATCGTCTAGTGGATACGCGGTTTAAGCGAAAGGAGAGGGATAAACCACAGTCCTGTGGTTGCCGTTAAGATGACTTTCCAGACTTGCCAGGAAAAGGAAAGCCACTTAGCTAGAACATAACAAAACACTACACACAATTGCTTCAGTCGTGTGACAGGCAAGAAGAAGAAAAAAAAAAAAAAAAGATACTGAAGAAGGGAAAGAGGAGTTAAACTATATACCTTACCGGGGGGTGTTTCCTTTTCCCGTCTCTAACTCAGCTGACTAAGGAGTTAACCCATATATAATTGCTGCCATGATGTTGAAAAGGAAAATAGCAAACAAGTCAAGCTCAGTACAGCCAACACCATAAAAACAGAAGGATAGACAGGATGCTTAATGATTAGTACATCATAGTGTGCTTGGTTGCAAATTGTATTTCTGCTATTGTGTTAAGAGGCTCTGTCAGAAATGGTCACAGTTGGAGAGATGTCAGCAGTAACACAGCACTCTGCTTCCTACAGAAAGGTCAGTTTGGCTTCTAAAACAAGTCATAACACAGTAGTTGTAACATGTTATTTATTATATGTTACAATGAATTAGATTGCACTGAATAAATAGTGCATAGTACGTAAAATACAATTTTTAATATACAAGTTCACACAATTTATTTTGTATTAGTTTTATTATTTAATATGTATAACTTGTTATTTGGGTTTGAAGCAGCAACAGTATGAAGACTGCAGGAAGATGGGTGAAAGTGGCGTGCACTCTGAAGCACCCTCAGCAGGTATGGGACAAGAAAACAAAAAACGGTCAGTCATGCAGAGAAAGTTGGGACCCTCCAATCATGAAGACATTACAGCACACAGTACTAACAGTTGCATAGAAGCAATTATTGTACATTAAAAGTATTCTCACCATTCTCTGCCAGAGGAGCCAGAACTTCAAAAATCATCTCTCTCTTTTCATGTTCTGTTTGCTTTTTAAACAGTTTTACAAGTTCATCTGCAACATTTGTAGAAGCAAACTGTTCTTTACTGGATTCTAAACATATGAAGAAAAGAAAGGCAGTTTAGACAGAACATTCAGGCACAGGTATGCACAACTGGTCACCTGGTGATTTAAAAAAAAAAAAAAAAAACTAATCAAACAGATATTGCATTCTATAAAGACATATATTGACATTCCTAGGATAAATCGTCATTTTATGCGAACTTCCAAAAACAGTTTATTCAGCCCACTCTGGTTAGTTGACAGGTGTTTAAGTAGGATGCATCCGGTCTCTTACGCATTTATATAATTCTATTTTTGCTCAAGTTTTGTGCTGTATGGTTCAAAAAAAATAAAAATAAAAAATATCAATAAAAAAAATGAAAATTGGCCATAAATGGGCCAAAAACAATTAGCATTTTCGATCAACCTCAGATTGATCACATGTCGTTCAGTACTACATACCAATGACTAAGCAATACCTGCTCGGTCACTGACTGCGTTTTGCTAGTGTGGTGTAATCAGTTGATTGTTCCAAATTTTCTCCATAGGATCCATGTGCCGAACAGCCATATCTGTTCAACTTGTATAGAGTAGCACATAATAGCTCAACCAGAAAAGGGAACATGGATAAAATTAAGAGTTATGGTAGACTTACCCAGATAACTCATTTTCTTCGAGGTCCATAAGGTCCACAGGGATACCATGGGGATATTATGGTTGGAAAGATCCAGGCACCGAAACAGTTAAAGCTTCAGCTACCACGATGCATCGGATCCTCCTCCATAAATACCCCGAACCTAGCCATAGGCCTTCAGTTTAGTTAACAAGCCTCATGGCAGGAGCAGGAAAGAGGAGAAGAGCAACCGTACACAAGAAATACTCTTACACAAAATGCGGAAATTTGTGACCAAAAGAAAAACTACCCATGTAGCCAGGTGCGTCAGAGTGGGTTCCTGTGGACCCTATGGACCTCCAAGAAAAGGAGTTATATAGGCAAGTCTACCATAACCCTAATTTTCTTCTTCAGGGTCCACAGGGATACCATGAGGATGTCCTAAAGCAGTTCCCTTAGGGTGGGGGGACGCTCCAGAAAGAACTCATTGCCCAAAGGAAGCATCCTGGGAGGCAAAAGTATCAAAGGCATAGAACCTAAGAAAAGTGTGGACAGCAGACCACGTGGCTGCTTTGCACAATTGGTCAGCAGAGGCATCACAACTAAATGCCCACGATAGCCCTACAGACTGAGAAGAATGTGCTGTCACCGTGCTTGGGACAGGGAGATCAGCCTGGGTGTACAACTGAGAGATAGTCATGCGTAGCCATCTCGCCAGAGTCTGCTTATTAGCTGAACATCTTCGTTTGTGAAAACCATACATTACAAAAAGAGCATCTGATTTTCTAACAGAGTTTGTGCATTCCACATAGAAACGGAGAGCACAAACTACATCCAGGGAGGCTTCACCTACAGAAAGATCTGGAACCTGAAAAGCTGCAACTACAGTTTCTTCATTTACATGAAAACAGGGCACTACCTTAGGAAGGTAACCCTCCTTTGAACGAAGAACAGCGTTATCCTGGTGAAAAATAAAAAATGGAAAGCGACAAGAAAGCGCTGCCAAATCAGAGGCTCTGTGAGCAGAAGAGATAGCAAGAAGAAAGTGTCTTCGCGGTCAACCACTTAAAATCTACAGAGTATAAAGGTTCAAATGGGGAAGCTTGTAGCCCCTTAAGAACCAAAGACAAATCCCACGTTGCTACCGGTGGAACAAAAGGAGGCTGAATTTGCAGAACTCCTTGGAAAAAAATTCTAACATCTGGTAATGAGGCAATCTTCCTCTGGAACCAGACTGATTGCAGAAATCTGCACTCGCAAAGTGGCCAGGCGGAGACCGCTGTCTAACCCCGCCTGAAGAAAAGCTAGTACCCTGGAAATCCTTAACACCTTAGGATCATACTTCCTATGCGAACACATTGACCAAAAGAATGTCAAACTCTGTAATAGATGCGGGCAGAGGCAGGCTTCCGTGCTCTAAGAATCATTTGAATTAGAGAACTAGAAAAAATTTTGCTCTTAGGATGGAAGATTCAAGAGCCACGCCATCAAAGCCAGACGAGGTAAAACTGGATGCCGGCAGGGACCCTGCGTTAGCAGATCCTGCAATAGATGAAGAGGATACGGACAGTCTATGGACAGATTCTGTATGTCTGTGAACCAATGACATCTGAGCCAAGCCGGTGCCACCAGTATTACTGTTCCGTCTTCCTGCTTGAATTTCCTGAGAATTCTTGGAAGGAGAGAAATTGGAGGAAAGCGATACGCAAGCTTGAAGTCCCATCTTACTGCCAGTGCGTCCACGAAGGCTGCTGATGGGTCTCTGGACCTGTACCCGTACCAGGGTAACCTTGTGGTTGTGACATGAGGCCACGAGATCTCTCTCTGGTAGATCCCATTTGTTTACCAGGAGCTGAAACACTCCCGGATGGAGAGAGCACTCTCCGGCATGTATGACCTGGCGATTTAGGAAGTCTGCTTCCCAATTGAGTACTCCCGGTATGAATGTTGGCGAGATTGCTGGAAGATGACGTTTTGCCCAAATCAGAACCTTTGTCACTTCTTTTATGGCTGTGTAACTTCTTGTGTCTCCCTGATAATTGAGGTAGGCCACAATTCGCATTGTCGGCCTGAATCTGGACCGGCCTGCCCTGGAGCAGGTCGTGTGCCATTATTGATAGTGCCTTGTACACTGCTTGCAGTTCCAAAATGTTTATTGGCAGATAACTTTCCTGATTTGTCCATCTTCCCTAAAAGGTGTGATGACCTGTCACTGCCCCCCCATCTGCGAAGACTGACATCTGTGGTGATCCTTTCTCAGCCACCACAGGAGTGAGAATGATCCTCTGAGAGCTTATTAGATGGTACTGTCCATTCCACTTGGAGAGAATCAACTTTTGCAGAGGCCTGGAATGGAGCTGAGCATACCCCACCATGGTCGAAGGTGGGCACAATTGATCCCAGGACCTGCATTGCTAACAGAATGGATATCCTACCACTTGCGTATTCATAATGACAGCGCCCCCAATCTGGTCCTCTGGCAGAAACACAGTTTGTGCCAGAGAATCCAGCAATGCTCCCAGATATATCATCTGCTGTGTTGGAGAAAGTGACGATTTCTTCCAATTGATTATCCAGCCGTGCTTTCGTAAGTGGGCTATGGTCAGTTGAAGATGGCTTTGTAAAACAACCGGAGAGTCTGTACCAATATCAGAAGGTCGTCCAATATGGCAGAATTCTGACTCCCTGACACCTGAGACAGGCCATCATGACTGCAATTATTTTGATAAATACCCGGGGAGCCGTAGCTAGGCCAAAGGGTAGAGCCTAAAATTGGTAATGCTGCTGCAGGACAGTAAACCATAAAAATTGTTGGCGGGATGGTATAAGAACTTGCAGATATGCATCCTGAATGTCCAGGAAAACCATGTAATCCCCTGGCTCCATTGCCAAAATAATTGACCGGAGAGTTTCCATCAGAAACTTGGGTACATGGATAAACTTGTTGAGGGTTTTTGGATTTAGTATAGGACGATAAAGCCCCATTCGGTTTCAGAACCAGAAATAGATTGGAATAATAACCCTATCCCTGTTGCGACACAGGAACCAGGATTATTGCCCCCGCCTGTAGCAGGGAATGAATGGCATCCTGAAAAGCCAAGGCCTTGACTGCATCCTATTGGAGCATCTGTGCAAAATAACTTTTGGGAATGATTCCTCCTGAAAATGAGGGCATACTCCTGAGAGACCACTTCTTGGACCCAGGCATCTGTTGGTGTTTGATGCCAATAATGCACAAACGGAAGAAGTCGGCCTTCCACCCTAGGATGCCCCAGGAGGAGGCCCGCCCCATCAGGCCGAAGGTTTGTTGTCCGGTTTAGAAGCTGGACGTCTTGGTGGGCCAGACCTCTCAGTTTGTCACCTTGTTGTTTTGAGAAAACTAGTTGACATATTATCAACAGTTTCTTGACCTAGAGGAGGACTGTACCCTTGCTTGTCCCTGAGATCGAAAGCCCTGAAAAGAAACCAGCTTAGACTTTTTAGTCACCGTAGATGGCAGACTTGCTGATTTTGAAGCCACCAGAGTATCTATAATTTTATCCAACTCTGCTCCAAATAGTACCTTACTATAGAAAGGTAAAACTTCTAGCGCCCTCTTTGATCCTGTATCGGCTTTCCAGGATCATAACCAAAGGGCCCTGCGTGCCACTACTGAAGCTGCTGATGCTTTAGAAGCTAAAATTCAAGCATCTACCACAGCTCCTCCCTGATAGGAAGGCACTTCCCGTATGTGGGAGAAATACATCTGTTCTCTGGTAGCATCTGGAAGAGAGTCTTCCAATGCCTCCATCCATTCTTCAACAGCTTTGGCTACCCAGGCTCTAGCCATAGCTGGACGAGTAACAGCTCCAGATGATGAAAATATTTCCTTAAGACATGCTTCAATTTTCTTATCTATGGAATCCTTCAGAGAAGATGCTGACAGAATAGGCAGTGTAGCATTTCTGATTAAATGCGTTACATGAGCATCCACAGTAGGAGGTACATATAGAAGCTGGGAAAGGGTACAACAATGTTAATATTTTATTCACATAAAATCGTTTATCCGGGTTACCCCACGCCTCATCCATTAACTCAGTGAGCTGTTCAGATACAGGAAGCTCCGTCTGGGCCACCTTCCAGTGGTGATTAAACATTGGAGCCTTCTTACTATGAAGCTGGTTCATCATCCTGAATATCTAGGATTGATTTAACCACCCTCACCAAAGAAGGAACATCCACTGTGGACGGATGGTCCTCCTCCCGAGCTAGACCTTAGAGAAAAACCCTGCGCATCATCTGATTCCTTTGATGATGCATCTGAATCCATATGTTGAGCAGACTGATAAAAAGATAACTTGTGCTTAGGTCCTTAGTAACAACCGGTCTTCTTAGATGGTGCCATACTCTTGATTAGAATGGTCAGAAACATCTTTCCAGGAAGAATTCATAGGAGGTGCAAACATGGCATGCTGTGGACACCCCATCCAAGGAGGCATTGTGGGAGCAGCCATACGATCCACAAATACGCTTCATTACCTGGGACAAAGAGGATACCCAAGATGGCTCTTGTCCAGAGACAGGTAAACTGGACTGGTAAGGTGGCTCTTTATAACAGACAACACACAAATCATCCTTTACATCCTGAGAGGACACATAGGCCGTACATGATTTACATAAAATCAGCACAGGGGGCTCCCCCTCCTGTTTTCCTTTATCTTTAGACATGTTCATAAAGGTAATACATGCAATGCTATGTGACGGCCTTCACGAAATCTGAAATGAATGCGAAGTACTCAAAGAAAAACCTCCACCCCAAAGGATGGTGAAAAAAATTGTGATCGTTATAATTGACAGACAGAAATAAAAGACTGTGTCAATAGCAGCTAGCAAACAGTCACATACAATGCATATGTACTATAATTACAAAGGACTCTAAATCAACTAAACAAGCACCAGGAATGGTAGGATATAGAGCCCTGTATAACTTAACCACGGGAGCGGTACCCACAGAGACTGACCCGAACCCTATTGAGACCAACAGCAGCGCACTTGTGCATCTTATATACACATGAAGGGTAGGCGGAGCAACACAGATGCGCGAAACCTTTCGTAGGGACTGTCTGGGTCGGGGGAAGAGCTGCCTGGGGAGCACCTACCTCCCCTAAGCTGCGTTAACTAGCCGGGTACACTGGCCTTGTGGCAGTAGAAGCATCTGCTGCCGATCGCCGGCGTCAGACGATAAGGCCCTGGTGGTGTAGTGAGGACGCGGACAATCCCGGACCCTGACTGCAGCTGCTTCTGGTGCGTCTCTGATAGCAGAAGCACGGAATGCCGCTCGCGATTACCCGTAATCGAGGAAACGCCTTACCGGACATCTCCGTGCGTCCGGTTGCAGTCCAGGTCGCAGTATCGCTGCTAGCAAGCTGAGCCACGACCCGCCGAAATCACTGGTGTTGCGGTCCGGCGGAGGTAGATGGAGTCGCAGTATATGAGTCTTAATTCAGACGCTTAGTACTGCCAACCCAAATACATAAAATAAAACATAAAAATAAAAGCATAGGACTGCAGTCCTGTTACAAAGGTGCTTCTTGATGCTGCCGCACCAAACGAATAACAGAAGGCCTATGGCTAGGGGCGGGGTATATATGGAGAAGGACCCGAGGCGTCCTGGGATCTGAAGCTTTCATTGTTTGGTGCCTGATCTCTCCAACCAAAATATCCCTGTGGATCCCTATGGACCCTGAAGAATAAATTGGAAGTATGGTATGCTATAAGTAAGCTCTCCTAACTTGGCTAAATCAGAAGATATAAAGATATATATATATATATATATATATATATATATATATATATATATATACACACACACACACATATACACACACACAGTCAGGTGCATAAATATTGGGACATTGACAGAAGATGTGCTTTAAACTGTAGACTTTCAGATTTCATTTGAGGGTAATTACATCCAAATCAGGTAAACGGTGTAGGAATTACAACGGTTTCTATATGTGCCTCCCACTTTTTAAGGGGCCAAAAGTAATGGGACAAACTAAACAATCCTAAATCTAACTTTCACTTTTTAATACTTTGCTGCAAATCCTTTGCAGGCAATTACAGCCTGAAGTCTGGAACGCATAGACATCACCAGATGCTAGGTTTCATCCCTGATGATGCTCTGCCAGGCCTCTACTGCAAATGTCTTCAGTTCCTGCTTGTTCTTGGGGCATTTTCCCTTCATCAAGTGAAATGCATGCTCAATCGGATTCAGGTCAGGGGATTGACTTGGCCATTGCATAACATTCCACTTTTTAGCCTTAAAAAACTCTTTGGTTGCTTTTGCAGTATGCTTTGGGTCATTGTCCATCTGCACTGTGAAGCGCCGTCCAATGAGTTCTGAAGCATTTGACTGAATATGAGCATATAAATATTGCCCGAAACACTTCAGAATTCATTCTGCTGCTTTTGTCAGCAGTCACATCATCAATAAATACAAGGGAACCAGTTCCATTGGTAGCCAAACATGCCCACGCCATGACACTACCACCACCATGCTTCACTGATGAGGTGGTATGTTTTGGATCATGAGCAGTTCCTTTCCTTCTCCATACTCTTCTCTTCCCATCACTCCGGTACAAGTTGATCTTTGTCTCATCTGTCCATAGGATGTTGTTCCAGAACTGCAATGGCTGTTTTAGATGTTGTTTGGCAAACTCTAATCTGGTCTTCCTGTTTTTGCGGCTTACCAATGGTTTACATCTTGTGGCGAACCCTCTATATTCACTCTTGTGAAGTCTTCTCTTGATTGTTGACTTTGACACCTACCTCCCGGAGAGTGTTCTTGATTTGGCCAACTGTTGTGAAGGGGTTTTTCTACACCAAGGAAATAATTCTTCTGTCATCCAGCACAGTTATTTTCTGTGGTCTGCAGGGTCTTTTGGTGTTGCTGAGCTCTCCGGTGCGTTCTTTCTTTTTAAGAATGTTCCAAACTGTTGATTTGGCCACACCTAATGTTTTTGCTATCTCTCTGATGGGTTTGTTTTGATTTTTCAGCCTAATGATGGCTTGCTTCACTGATAGTGACAGCTCTTTGGATCTCATATTGAGAGTCGACAGCAACTGATTCCAAATGCAAATGTCACACCTAGATTCAACTCCAGACCTTTTACCTGCTTAATTGATAATGAAATAACGAGGGAATAGCCCACACCTGTCCATGAAATAGCTTTTGAGTTGATAGTCCCATTACTTTTGGCCCTTAAAAATTGGGAGGCACATATAGAAAACGTTGTAATTCCTACACCGTTCACCTGATTTGGATGTAATTGCCCTCAAATTAAATCTGAAAGTCTGCAGTTAAAGCACATGTTGTTTTCTTTCATTTCCAAGCCATTGTGGTGGTGAATAGAGGCCAAAATATGAAAATTCAGTCAATGTCCCAATATTTATGCACCTGACTGTATACACACACACACACACACAGTATATATGTGTGTTTTTCCCCTCTTTCACATACATGAATAGATGACCCTAACAGACTCCAGATGGAACTTACATCTAGTCCACCAGAGGGGCACAGTCTGGTAGAGGACTCCATACTGCAAAATGGTAGGTTATGGCTTTCATTGCTATTTTAGTTAAAGAGAAAGGAATGGGTATACAATAAATTACCTCTTTAAGAAAGCTTTTTTTATTTTGCATTTAGCATACTTACCAAGCTCTGCTAAATTTCCAAATGCAACAAGGCACATCTCTGTCAAAGCAGTGTTCTGAGAATGAACGCCTAGGAGCTTCACTAATGTAGGAATAACTCCAATATTTATGAGCTGAGCTTGCAGAGAATCTAGACACAGAAAGAAAACCAGACAGTCAGACATATAATAATTGCTTTCAGAGCATTGAAAATACATTTATATAATACATGGAAAAAAAGATTACATTTTAAGCAGGTTGGTGACTATAGATGCTGATTTATTACCAAGAAAAGATAAAGACAAAATGGTTTAAAATGTAATACAAACAATGACATTAAACTCCAAACTGTGACACATTGTTTTACAGTGCAAAAATGCATGCTTCTATTATATGGCATATAAACTCAAATTAATATAGTCTATCAACATAAGTGCATCAAACAAATACCAACAGGTTAATGTAAACAATGTTAACTGTTTTCTAAAGGATAAAGAATAAATGTCTAATAGGAAAGAAACTAACAAAAACAAATGAGAAATGTACAGTATATATTAAAGACTTAGTAAACTTAATTAGGACCCAAATAAAGTCTGTGAATCAGCATAACCATTCATTGATTAGACGTTAACGAAGAAGTACTTTCTACTACTATACAGCAAAGTTTGTACAGCTATGGGGTCACTTATCTGGGAAAAACATTATCTGGAGGATTCCATAAACGAGAGAATTAAAAAAGATTTAGTAACTGCTGCTGTGTGATGATTTAAAGCACATAGAGACGTGATCACAGAGCATCTCCGCCTACAGCCATCTGAAGGACCACTGCTGCAGTAAATGGTAATATGTAAAGATCAGCCATTTTTTAAATAAATCTATTTCAGTATATATTTTATGCTTTCAGCTACAAATTATGGGGGAAAAAAAAAAACATGATGAGGAAAACCATAAATTCCAAGCATTTCGGACAGTTGTCCCATGTCTGCATAACACTTAAGAAAACATGATGAATACAAAAGCAAGTAGTATGCACTAGGCTTGCACAGAAAGGAACGTGGGCACTGTAAATCACAAAATCAGTTATGTTTTGGATCCTGACCCAATAAGTAACAGCTTTGGAATTAAATGTCTCAGGACCCAGCAAGAACCAATCAAGTGCAAACAAGCCTATAGAAATTTGCTTTTCCAATAAAGAGTAAAAAAAAAAGTGGTAAGTAGATTAGGACATGGTCAAACATATACAGTACACAATATTTTCCATAGTGTATGTCACATGCATCCAGCTACACGCAATATACTATTTAGGTTACCCTAAAATCCTAATCCTTTTCACACACAGATTATTACAATAGAAAATTAAGACAAGTTTAGCCCTAAAATGCATTTGATTAAGTAAACCTTAATTATTAAAGCAATTAAATATGTAAACTTAATACAGATCCCTGCATAACTCAACATTGAATATCACATCTTTGCACCCATAAATCTAGCGCCATTAAGATTTGAGCAAAAGCTGAGAGTTCAGAATAATGGGTTGGATGTATTACAAGAATGTAGAAGTGAAAAGGGAAAATTATGAAAGAAGTTATTCTATAGTTCACCTATCATACCTGTTGAAGATGTGAATTTACTATTTGGGGCTTTCATTTATATTATTTTATGTCATTTAAACAATTTGGTATTTTATGGGGGGAATTCAATTCTTGTCAATGTGCCATCAGAAACCCATGGGGACGGACAAAACATCAGCACCTCGTAGGCACCAATATTGCCAATTTTCCATTGCACCCCATAAGGATTGCAGGAAAATTAGCGATGTTGGGCTACTCTAATTATTGATGCGTGTAGCCGAAAATCACAACTGCACATAGCCGAGAATTTAAATTGCCCCCTAAGAGTACTTTTAGTATTTTGCCCGTTTCTGGGAGCTTAAGGTAGACCTGTTACATACAGTGGAAGCATCCATATTATGGGCTAAAGTAATATACATGTAAATCAAGCCTAAGTGTCAATCATAGCATTGTCAATGTATTTTACTAATTCAGCAATATCTCAGAGGGGCTGATTCAGAATTGTACATAGGTTCAAGCATATGCAATTTATCGCAAATACTGGCAAGTCAGGGATGTAATTGGTTAAATGCTCTGAGGGGCGTGTCATGGGCATGTAGGTATTATTGCTGGCTAGTCAGAGGCGAGCGTATGCAGAGATCAGAGTGACTTCTGACTGATCTCTTGCTACAAGGATAGGGTGGGTGCAAATGTGGGCTGATAGTGATGATGGTTACATTCACAACCGGAGAGATCTTGAATTTTTTCCGAGCAAATAAAATAAATAAAAAAAACTTCAGGTTAAAAAGATAGGGTTAAAAGTCTGAATACACTGATGCAACATCTGGTAGGTTTTATATTATTTACAAATTAAACAAATTAAAACATTGCATTTTTATTTCCCTTGTATTTAATGAAATATCATTTTAGCACTTCTTTAATATGCAGAAATATGTTGTCTTTGTACATTGTTAACCTTTTCCCTGCTTAGAGGAGACACAGCAGTTCCCATCTCAGTGGTGATCCAGGACTGCTGAGTTTCAGAGGCTGAGCCCAGTAGTACCATCAATCACATGTGTGTGGTGACATTGAATATAATGTACTTGAGCAATGTTTATGCCAAGCTGTCTCTGTCAGTTTACAGCTAGTTGTGTTCTCTTTCCTTCTTTTCCACTTTGGGAGTTTCTCTCACTAACGGGCCTATTCATCATCAGGGACCGTGTGAGATACTCTTCGCCGCTCGGATCCCTCTTCACATCCCTGGAACTCCTTCCCATAGGAAGGCGCGGGGCTACGAGAACAAGTGCTATCTGAAGATGGAGCTTGTTCTCGCATGCAAACTCAGAAAACTTTCAGTTTTCAGAGTTTGCTGAATATCAGGTGGTCCTATTCGGATCCCTGATGATGAATGGCCCGGTAACTTAAATATGCGGAAACTAGTGTTTTCGCATGGTTACTGGGGCATTTAACGTATGATGAATAGGACCCTAATTCTTATAAGTAATTCATGAGAATAATTAGTGAGACAATATTGGCAAAGTGGAAAAGAAAGATGCATAACTAAAGGTCCCCATACATCAGAGATTGATTGCAGCAATCGTGCAATTTGCAATCGATTGTGCATAAAAATCTTTCCCTTTTTCAATCGATTGTGGCAATTATGCAATCTGCAATCGATTGAAAAAGGGAAAGAGTTTTATAAACAATCGATTGCAAATTGCACGATTGCTGCAATCAATCTCTGATGTATGGGGGCCTTTACTTGAAGAAAAATGTCTGATTTCTATTAAAGTTGTTACCAACTACTGACTGACAGGGTGCTCTAACAGGATTTTAATTTTTTTTTAAATCTTTTTAAATAAATCTTAAAAAGGTATGTTTTTGGATTATTGCCTTAATTAAATATTCAACATATTTTCAGCTTCAAATGCTTCACTGACCCTGGTACATTAGCTTCAATGATTTGTTGATATTAGTTGAACCTATTCTGCTTCCCACATGGATAAGATTTCCTCTGCCAGTGGTTGCTACACAACCCAAAAAAATAATATATCGCCTCTTCCTTCCCCAATGCTTAAGATACTCTTTTTTTACCCAGATGTATCATGTTATGGGCAAAATGATCCATTTCTGTTTCATTAGCCAGCAGTAATGTATACCAAAATGTTTCTTGTTTATGAATTGTTTCAACATTTCAAACATTGAATTTTGTGACAAGGTCATAGAGCAAATTTCCTTTTTGATAACTGTTGCATACAGACCTATTTCTGCAATCCTGTGCTATGGACCATAACTCTGGTGTCAGCGGAACCTTTCTACATATTTGGACTGTTTAGACCTATTTCAGAGTTGCACACAATTCCGAATGCAGACAGATCAAACAATTTGGGGAAAACTGTATGTGCCGCCGGCTGCATAAGCACTTTAAATGACTTACATCAGGATCTCCTGTACCATGACTAGCGCCAATGCAAATGCTGTTGGTAATAATGACGTCTGCTCTCACAAGGGGAGAGATGGAGACTGTGGTCGCATTGATACGTCAGCCCCCTTTGAATACTGGAGGATGTCTGCATGGGATTGCAGGAAGAGGCCAGAATTGTGACCACATTACTTGCAACTCTGGCCCTTTATGAGCAGTTCCATCAGAGATTTATCTGGGTCTTCAAAATCCAACCTTGACTTCCCCTTAACTTTCAATTCTTAATGAGGCTCCTGAGAGTGGAAATTCCAAGCTTTGTAGCAGGCAAAAAAGGTGAAACGGGTCAGAGCATTTAGCCTTGTACCCAGGAAATTGTGTCACCTGAAAGACTTCATACAGGCGATTCAATTATCTGTGATGCTGGGGATGTGCTGTCGGAATGGCGTGGGAACACTGGTAGCGGCAGAACTAAGAGGCAGTTACATCGCTCATTTTGCTTTTGCATATGTCACATTCAGTTGATTCTTCAATCTCTCAAATTCAGCATATAATTAGTAACTGTGCATTAAAATAAGGTGTCATATTTAAATATGCACCGTTCAGAATGTATCTTCTTTTCAGTTAAACATACAATATCACCAAATTTTAACATATAAATATGTGTCTTATCCTTTAGTAACATAAGAAAACTCCTAAACCATTAGCCTAATCCATGATCCATAGAGCCACACACTATACACCCCTACATCAACCTTGCCTAAATCTAAACGTCATTCTTAGCGCGTCACCCTGACCATAGATCATGTTGCATTAATGCACTAAACTCCATATACAACGGTTTGCACACAGAGGCCCTGATTCAGAGCCGGACGTCCGAAAGAGCGCTCGCTCTGAATCAGGCCATCTTTTTTTTTGCTTTAAGGAGCGGCCACCTGGCCGCTCGCATAGCTGTGGGTTTCCACCCACAGCTATAGCGAGCGGCCATGATGATGGTCGCGATGGTCAAGACCATCGGGCTTGCGACGTGACCCTTGTGGTAGGGTCTCGTGGCCGCAAGCCCTAGAGAGCTTTCGGCTCTAACAGAGCCGGAAGCTCTCCACTGACATCACTTGTGATGTCAGTAGGGCCGCCCCCAAACGACAGGCGTTCTCATGGGAACGCCTCCATTTGGGCAGCCACCCCCCCGGCCCGCCCACCAATGGGGGCGAGCTGTCACTCAACATCGACAGCTCGCCCCCTTTGTTGAGAGACCCGGAGCGGCGGAGTGACCGTCGCTATCCCAGGTCTCGCACATGCGCACGACGGAGCCAGCTCTGTTGTGCGCATGCGCTCTGGGCCACCATCGACCCGGTTGCGAGCGCTCAGCGCTTGCGACCGGGTCTGAATCAGGCCCACAGTGGACAACTTTAGCTTATACCTACTCTAAACACACAAAATATATATATATATATATATATATATATACACACATACATACACATATATACATATATATATATATATATATATATATATAAATATATACATACATACACACACACACACATACATACATAAACACACACATCATCTCTACTGATTAAGTAGTACAGAGGCACATTCTTCAAACTTGAAAATCCCTCCTGTGACTGAAATTACCGTAGTATAAAAAGTGGCTGACCGGCTAGTGGTTTACTGAACCGCAGCTGAACACGGAACCCGCTATGCAGCCATATGCTTTTAGCTGTGTTTCAGTGAACATATTGTTGTTAAGTGGACTTCTCTGCCACCTGTGTAATAATCTACCCCATAATAATGTAAATTAAAGTACTACATCCTACCAACTACACATGACTAATATTAATTGCCATAACTACAGATAAATAATCAGGCCATTGGTGAATAGAATACTATGCGGCAGGAGCTTAATGGAAAAGGTCTCCATGGCCGAGCAACTGCATGCGAGACTCAAATCACCAAGGCCAATGCCAAGCATCGGTTGGAGTGGTGTAAAGCACACAGACAATGGACTGTGGAGCAGTGGAAACATGTTCTGTGGAGTGACGAATCGCGCTTCTCTGTTTGGCAGTCAGATGGGCGAGTCTAGGTTTGGCGGATGCCGGGAGAACGTTACCCGCCTGACTGTATTGTGCCAACTGTGAAATTTGGTGGAGTAGGGATTAATGGTATGGGGCTGTTTTTCTGGGTTTGGCCTAGGCCCATTATCTTCAGTGAAAGGCAATCTTAATGCTTCAGCAAACCAAGACATTTTGGACAATGTTATACTTCCAACTTTGTAGCAACAGTTTGGCGAAGGCCCTTTTCTATATCAACATGACTGTGCCCCAGTGCACAAAGCAAGGACTTTAAAGACATGGTTTGATAAGCTGGGTGTGGAAGAACTTGACTGGCCCACACAGAGCCCTGACCTCAACCCCATTGAGCACCTTTGGGATGAACTGGAACAGAGATTGCGAGCCAGGCCTTCTAGTCCAACATCAGTGCCTGACCTCATAAATGCTCTACAGAATGAATGGGCACAAATTCTCAAAATCTTGTGGAAAGCCTTCCAAGAAGAGCAGAAGCTGTTATAGCTGCAAAAGGGGGACCAACTCCATATTAAAGTATATGTATCTGAATACAAATGTCATTACAGTCCCGGCTGGTGTACTGGATTATATATATATATATATATATATATATATATATATTATATATATACACACATATACACACACACACTCAGGTGCATATATATTGGGACATTGACAGAATTTTCATATCTTGGCCGCTATTCACCACCACAATGGCTTTGAAATTAAACAAACAAGATGTGCTTTAACTGCAGACTTTCAGATTTAATTTGAGGGTAGTTACATCCAAATCAGGTGAACGGTGTAGGAATTACAACGGTTTCTATATGTGCCTCCCACTTTTTAAAAGGGGCCAAAAGTAATGGGACAAACTAAACAAACCTAAATCTAACTTTCACTTTTTAATACTTTGTTGCAAATCCTTTGCAGGCAATTACAACCTGAAGTCTGGAACGTATAGACATCACCAGACGCTGGGTTTCATCCCTGGTGATGCTCTGCCAGGCCTCTACTGCAAATGTCTTCAGTTCCTGCTTGTTCTTGGGGCATTTTTCCTTCAGTTTTGTCTTCATCAAGTGAAATGCATGCTCAATCAGATACAGGTCAGGGGATTGACTTGACCATTGCATAACATTCCACTTTTTAGCCTTAAAAAACTCTTTGGTTGCTTTTGCAGTATGCTTCGGGTCATTGTCCATCTGCACTGTGAAGCGCCGTCCAAAGAGTTCTGAAGCATTTGACTGAATATGAGCATATAAATAAATATTGCCCGAAACTTCAGAATTCATTCTGCTGCTTTTGTGAGCAGTCACATCATCAATAAATACAAGGGAACCAGTTCCATTGGCAGCCATACATGCCCACGCCATGACACTATCACCACCATGCTTCACTGATGAGGTGGTATTGTTTTGGATCATGAGCAGTTCCTTTCCTTCTCCATACTCTTCTCTTCCCATCACTCTGGTACAAGTTGATCTTTGTCTCATCTGTCCATAGGATGTTGTTCCAGAACTGTAATGGCTGTTTTAGATGTTGTTTGGCAAACTCTAATCTGGTCTTCCTGTTTTTTGTGGCTCACCAATGGTTTACATCTTGTGGTGAACCCTCTATATTCACTCTTGTGAAGTCTTCTCTTGATTGTTGACTTTGACACATATACACCTACCTCCCGGAGAGTGTTCTTGATTTGGCCAACTGTTGTGAAGGGGTTTTTCTTCACCAGGGAAATAATTCTTCTGTCATCCACCATCCGTGGTCTGCCGGGTCTTTTGGTGTTGCTGAGCTCTCCGGTGCGTTCGTTCTTTTTAAGAATGTTCCAAACAGTTGATTTGGCCACACCTAATGTTTCTGCTATCTCTCTGATGGGTTTGTTTTGATTTTTCAGCCTAATGATGGCTTGCTTCACTGATAGTGACAGCTGTTTGGATCTCATATTGAGAGTTGACAGCAACTGATTCCAAATGCAAATGTCACACCTAGAATCAACTCCAGACCTTTTACCTGCTTAATTGATAATGAAATAACGAGGGAATAGCCCACATCTGTCCATGAAATAGCTTTTGAGTCGATAGTCCCATTACTTTTGGCACCTTAAAAAGTGGGAGGCACATATAGAAACAGTTGTAATTCCTACACCGTTCACCTGATTTGGATGTAATTACCCTCAAATTAAATCTGAAAGTCTGCAGTTAAAGCACATCTTGTTTGTTTCATTTCCAAGCCATTGTGGTGGTGAATAGAGGCCAAAATATGAAAATTCTGTCAATGTCTCAATATTTATTCACCTGACTGTGCTCTATATAGTGGTCACATTCTCCACTGTAAGACATGTGACATAACATTAGTCAATAGGGAAGATGAGCACTTTCATTAATATGAAAGCCAACAATTTATTGTACAAAAATAGTAAACATATACTGGTCAATTGCGGTACTTATCCAATAGCAGCAGAAAACAGCTTTAAACTCTTGGTCCAGTCTGGTTGACATCTCAGTCACCTGTGTGACCATTCTCAAGACCCCTCAGCAACATAGTACACCGCCATCATCCAACATGCAATATAGTATATATGTACTTTGTTGCTGAGGGATCTTGAGAATGGCTACACAGGTGACCCAAACGTCGACCAGACTGGACCAAAAGTTTAAAGCTGTTTTCTGCTGCTATTGGATAAGTAACGCTATTGACCAGTATATGTTTACTTGAATGGAGAATTTTATAAAACCTATTAACATAACATACTGTATTTGTACTGTATTAAAAAAAAATAAGTAAGCTTTGTGGTCTGCATTATGATGAAAGGCAACAAGAAGTAACAAACCTCTGATACATTCATTTAGTGTTTATTAAACTCATTCCTCAGGATCCATAGCCGTTCATGTTTTCCAGATTACCCGTGACAGGAGCGCGGTGTGTGGAGTGGGGCAAGTACAGATTTACCGGTCCAATCAAGAGGGCCCTGAACAACTGGGGAGGCAGAACACCGCTCCATGTCGTAGTCCCCTTTGCGGCAGCACGCTCATTAGCATCAGGGCAGAACATGCCGAACTGGCCGTAGCTACATCCCCACAATTGGCCACACCGCCTATCAAGCAACAGGGTATATCTGTGGCCTCGGCAGCACTGATCTTTAGAAGGTGTCAGTTAGAAATTAATGTAGCACATTTTTTAAAAAGTGACATATGGTAATTACTAGACCAGTGCACCAGGTAGGGGATCTGGAAAATGTGAACTGCTGGAGGTCCTGAAGACACTGCATTAATGGGATGCAGAAGTTATCAACTTGATAGCAATTAACCAAGCAGCCAATACTAGGTCATGAGCTTTAATGTAGTACAGTAGGCCAACAGAAATTATATAAACATTCCCTTTAATAACCAATAGGTAGCTCTAAATAATACCATAGTAATTGTGGATGTAATTTCATTAAAGTACATATACTGAAGCAATAGAAAAATCAAAAGTCTGAAGTCCTACTATGCATACAATCTAACTGCACATTTACTCCGCCTATAGGGAAATAAAATAAGGTTATGTTATTGGGTAAGTGAACAAATGAGAAGGGAGGAAATATATATTTGAATAATCACACAACTCCCTAGAGAACAGCAGGGTGTGAAACAGATTGTTTTGGAGATCTAGAGCAAATCCATCTGGTAGAGACTTGAATTAAAAGCATAGTAGAGATTGAATTATTTTGCAGTTAACACTTCAGATTTCTTATAGATATTTGACAACAGATTTAAAACTTTAAAACGAAATCAAAATAGGTTTTGAAAAAAAAATATTTATTTTGTAAAACCAATTAACCAGGGTACATTAAAATTACCTAAAAAAATGCAGAGAGTGCATTTATATTGAAGTAACAATCTACTGTATGTAATAGAGAGCAAATTTCAATAGTGGAGATACTTTCTACATGACCTCATTGGCTGAGCTGCCTTTATAGTGTGTGTGGATCTGGATAAAGCATTTAGTTTACCATTCTCATTGCTATAGTTCATCAGCATGCCACAAAAGACAGTCATGAGCTTCTCATTTGCTGGATCTGTTAAAGTGCATATTGACCGTAAATGGTCAACTACAATTTGTGCACCACCCGCTTGGTCAACTGCATGCCTGCCCTCATCTGGAAACAAACAAAAAGGCACATTAAAATAATTGCAGGCATTCCATTAGCAGCCTCACTCAATAAACACACATTATACAATATAGCAGGAGGGTAACAAATTACTGTTTGTCTCCAGACAGACAACCACTGTTTGCTAAAATCAGTGATATTGGCATGTTAAAACCTATAGTATTTAATTATTATTTATCAGACACAGATCTTCAAAGAAAGGGCACATTTTATGCGCAAACATATAAAAATGCACTATATATATATAAAAAATGTTTCTACTTTTAAACGCATACCTTGTAAAGAAAAAAAAGTAATAGAACTTCAAAAATATACATAAAAAAATAAATTATACATACAATGATACTTTAAACAGAAGTAAAAAAAAAGTTTGATATATAAAAATAGCAAAAAATGTTTAGCAAAAGGACATTTAAAAGTTAATTACTATTTAAAGTACCAGGTTATCAAATTACTTTCTATCTAATATAACAAGTTGCTCCGCTCATGGGATCCAGTAAGAAAGTAGATATCCAGAATGTCAACAGGTTCTGAATGCTGACATGGACTTTAGATCAACAAGCAAAATTTCTATAATGTCGACATTTAACAAGCAATTTGTTAATTTAAGGTTTTTTGTTTTGCTTTTTAGGGTTAGGTTTGTGGTAAAGCGAAAATAAACCAATCTAGTGTTCACATGGTAAATGTCAACATTTAACAGCCAACATTTTTGGGTGTTGACATATCGCTTGTTAACCTCAAGTTTGTGTCAACATTCGGACTGTTGACAATTCATACCAGACCCCCTCTCATAGACCACTGTCTACAATCCGTGACTTCATATGAAAGGCCTCATTTACCCAGTGACCTACTCACAATTCACATGGGTGATACGTTCATGGTTGATTCTTGTAGCACAGACTTTGGTGCCTGCTAATTCATCATAGAAAAGCAGGGCCAATGGTGACACCTACTTTACCACCATGAGCCCCAAAGACCTGACAACATCTTATATTCCAAGGTGCTGAATATGCTTCTGCCAACAATTCAACAGATTTACACACTAACATAATAATACATAAATAAGAGATATTGGCTAACAACCCTTAATGAAAAAACAGCCAGATTGATTGGTCAAATTACTGACACAGGCCAAGCCAAGCAACTGTTCTGACTATTTCTGCAACACACTAAGGGGTCTATTTACTAAGAAGTGTTAGGATACAGAGTGAAAAGTGATAAGGTGCCAGCCAATCAGCTCCCAACTGTTATTTTTTCAAAGACTGCCTGTGAGATAGCAGTTAGGAGCTGATTGGCTGGCACCTTATCACTTTTCACTCTGTCTCCTAACACTGCTTAGTAAATAGACCCCTGAACATCTGAAGATTCCAGACTGGGAAGTCACCTTTGCTCAACTGGATACAGCAACTAGAACAAGTAATGAGGAAATGGACAGAGGCATAAACTAAATATAAGTTCCAACAAGCCATCTACTACCGAATATGTAATCTGGCGCTTAAGAAACCATTTTTCAACTGTAGCTAAATGCCAAATTCTTTTTAGAACATTCAATACTTTACTGCAGTAAAGCTGTGAACACATTCTTCTAATCTGCATTCAATCCTACCTCCGACCAACCAGTTGGTTTGAAATTCGAAGAGGGTGTATGCTCACACGACCTCTGCTTTTACCCGATCCTAACCGGATCAAAAGAATTTTTAAAACTGCTTAAAAATTAAGAGATCCGAACGCCGATCATTATAGAAGTGTGTATGCTGCGGAGACCGGCAACCTTTCCACAGAGCAGCAGCCCAGCACCTGAAACTGCATGAATGGAGCCAGAGAGCTGCTCATGAACCTGAGCATCCGGCACCTGCTATGAGCTTAATGTACGGACCAAGGATGCAGTGGTCGGTCTGAAGAGCTGGATATCTCTGCATCTCAAGGTGTGGCTCATCCTTATGTACCGGGAGATGTGAGAGTGGAGTTACAGCTGTGCCTGGGTACTTTGACCTCCGTGCTATGTGCTCCAGCCAGACAGCACGTAGTTCAGTCTGTGTGTATGTGCTGAGGGGAGAGGCCGCTCCGACCAGTGATTGGCTTTGTGTGGACGTGTGAACCCCCCCCCCGCCAGGGACACGTGTGGGCTTCCCCTGTCCACCACACACACACATTCACCCCATATGCTAATGCAATCATGGCAGCACGGATCAGTGTAGATGAGCTGTTAATCGTCACTGTGTCTGGTGCTGGCACTGTTGCGTCTACTCCGTTGCTGTCTCCCACATCACATCATTCCACAGCCCGGCTTACTGCTAGCTGCATCCCACTGCGCAAGAGGAAAAGGAACATCTAAGCAATTCCCTCCAGAAGCATTGCTGGCAACTTCCAGCCTCACAGTCTAGGCAAAGACACCCCCCCTGTCTCACATAATGCTGTTAGCGATACACCTTTCTTTCTTCTGAGGAACCTCTGGCCTAGGTACCCGGGGGCTCCAGTGCCACGGGGAGACAGTATGACAGAACCCTCAAATTGCCTCACTACAGGGCTGGGGGCACTGAGAAGATGTCTGGGGAGAAGGGGGGGGGGACAGGTAATGGATAGAGGAATGGATGCTTCAATGCAGCACAATTTCTATTCCATACACCCTGCATCATGTAGGACCAAGCATTTTTCCATTTTTAATGCACGTTTCAATCAAATATTCTTTTGGTTCACTCTTTTTTTTACATTAGAACTAATAGACGGTATTTTAGGCAGAAAGGCATAAACTTGTACCGTGCAGTGTGGCACTGGGGCAACATTGGGGGTAGGTACATACAGTAGGGATGACAGAACACTGGGTGAGCGGCAGTTGGTCTGCCAAACATTGGAAGTCTTAGGGTTAGGCACTACTAAAGGAGGGTTAGTGGGGGGGAGGGTTAGGGTACTTGCCAGCCTAGTCAGGATTTGAACCGGCAGCTAAACATCCACTGGTATTTCATACCCATTCCCTCTTCACAGACATGACACTCAGGGGTATATTTACTATAGTGCGGGTTTTTAGAAGTCTAGTTGTTGCCCATAGCAACCAATCAGATTCTACTTATAATTTAGCTATCATCTTCTAGAAGATAATAGCTAGAATCTGACTAATTGCTATAGGCAATAACTGCACTTCTAAAAACCTGCACTGCAGTAAATATACCCCTCAGATTGCAAATTAAAACTGGATTCTGGATCAAAGGCTGGATTCTTCCTGAAAATCTCTCAGGATGCTTATTGAGAATAAAGTAAATATGTTGCATGACTGCTAACCATGTATTGAAGAGCAAGACTACAAAATGATCACACTCACCCATATCTAGTACTATTGACTATTTGTCAATGACAACTACATCTGACTACTGACCTTAAAATAGAGCAAACTACATAGAACCAAACGCCAAATTATCTCACAGACTACCCCCAAACAATGGACGAGACCCATTCAATTACCCACGAGCTGCTGCAGACTGCTTCCAACGGCTTTGCGAGATGTGTCTCTCATGACATTTCTGCTCGCAGCCTATGGAAGTGTGATTGTGCTAGTGTTTAAATAAATCTGCCGGTTGGAGTTTGAATGAGTTTCTTCTGCAGGATCCCCCATTGTAAAACTCAAACCAATACAGCAATTGGTAATTAATCTCTCCTGAGTCCTAAGTAATACCTCTGAAACTACAAAGTCATGAAAAAATTATGGCTAGCCTACAAATGTGTAATCACAGGAAAAGGCGACAAAGAGGTCTAAAAAAGAAACCTGAATACATAAAATAAAAACTCTCCAAACAAAGCACAAGACATCTCTTTCAAACGAGACTTATATGGAGCTAGCTAAAAACAAGCCAGCTTAAATAAGGTGCTTGAATGATGGAAGTAAATTGGCATGGAGTAGGAAAAAATATTTTCAATAGCGTAAAAAGAGAAACACATATTGGAACATTCCTTATCGAGTGCTCTGTTTAAATTAATTCCCAAAACATTCACCACCCGCTCAGTCATCATTACATCAAACAATTAACGTCCATCCCCTCCTTACATTCTCACATAATGCATCATCTCACTTATCAATCACTCTGTTTAATTGGCTCCACCACCTCATCTTGTATCAAAGGCTTCTAAAGAGTGGAGAAGTAGACAAGTTGCGCATAGCAACCAATGAGCTACTAGCTAGCATCTATCAAGTATATTCTATAAAATGATAGGTAGAAGCTGATTGGTTGCTATTGGTAACTTGTTCACTTTTCCACTCTTTAGAAGCTTTGAGACATCTCCACAGTTTATTTATCCCATTACCACACTAGCATTGATACATACACAATCAGCCATTAACATTTAAACCACTGACATGTGAAGTGAATAACATTGATTATCTTGTTTATATATCCCACCACGTTGTTGTAAGCAGGAAAAACAGGCAAGCGTAAGGATCTGAGCTACTTTGACAAGGGCCAAATTGTGGTGGCTAGACGACTGGGTCAGAGAATCTCCAAAATGGCAGGTCTTGTGGGGTGTTCCCAGTATGCAATGGTTCGTACCTACCAAAAGTAGTACAATGAAGTAAAACTGGTGAACTTGCAACAGGGTAATGGGCACCCGAGGCTCACTAATGCACGTGGGGAACGAAGGCTACCACATCTGGTCCAATCCCACAGAAGGGTTACTGTAGCACAAATTCCTGAAAAGTTAATTCTGGCTATGACAGAAATATGTCAGAACACAGTGCATCAAAAGGTGTCAGAACACACAGTGCACCTAGTGCATCGCAGCTTGCTGTGAATGGTCAGTGTAGCCGCAGACTGGTCAGTGTCCATGCTTACCCCTCTCCACCGCTGAAAGCAACCCCTTCATGCCAACGTTATTCACTGGTGACAGAGGCCTCTTTCAGCAGGATAATGCACCCTCTCACACTGCAAAATTTTTTCGAGGAACATGACAATGTTCAAGGTGTTGACTCCAAATTCCCCAGATCTCAATCCAATCAAGCATCTGTGGGATGTGCTGGAAAAACAAGTCTGAGCTATTGAGGCCCCACCTCGCAATTTACAGGAATAAAAGGATCTGCTACTAATGTCTTCGTGCCAAATACCACAGGACACCAGATGATATTAGGCATTTGGTTATGGCTGATGGGTGTATCTCCTAGAGCACTCTGGTGCTCCCAAGTTTTTATTCAGTAAACAAGGCAGACCCTTTCTAGGACAACTAGGCCAGAACTCAACCGTGTTAAGGGCTATGGAATTTCTCTGAAGGGGTTGTGTGTTGCCATACAAGAACCCACATATTATATCACATACATCTACACAAGATCTACAAAACCCCTATAGACCTTAACCCTCATAACCAAAGATAGCACGGATGGTGTAAGAGTTAGCACTACTGCGCCACAGCACTGAGGTCATAGGTTCGATTCTCACCATGGCCCTAACTGTGTGGATTTTATATATTCTCCCTGTGCTTCAGTGGGTTTCCTCCCACATTCCAAAAAGATACTGGTAGGTTAACTGGCTCCCAACAAAAAAATTAAGCCTTGTGTGTGTGTGTGTGTGTACATGTTGTAGGGAATATAGATTGTAAGCTCCACTGGGGCAGGGACTGATGTAAATGGACAAATATTCTCTGTAAAGAGCTGCAGAATATGTGCGTGCTATATAAATAACTGATAATAAATAAAGACTTGGGAGAGAGAGCTAGTTGAGACAACTGAAGAAATTCAATGAACTTCTGTCATTTACATTCTCTAAATGTGTCACAAGGTGGCACAGGAAGCCATGCTTTTTAAATAAAATGATTCCTGGCACCGCAGATGTGTTGGCAATGCACCCAAACATGGTGAGTGACAGCTCGCCCGATTTTGTAGGTGGGGAGGGGGGGGGGGGGTAGTTGGGCAAATGCAGCCGTTCCCAAAGGAACGCCTGGCGTTTGAGGGCGGACCTACTGATGTCAGTACTGATGTAGTGATGTTAGTAGTGGACTTCCTGCTCTATTAGAGCAGGAAGTCCACTTGGGCTTGCGGGAGCCGAGACCCTACCACAGGGTCTCGTCACAAGCCCAGTGGTCGCGATAATCGCGACGGACTCCAGGCCGCTCGCACAAGCGGTGGGTGGTCACCCACAGCTTTGCGAGCGGCCTGGAGAAAATAAAAAAATGTAAATACACACCCTGATTCAGAGCGAGCGGCTCTGAATCAGGCCCCCAGTACATACATTCCAGTGTACCTGTCCCATGCTCATTCACTTAACAGTGGTTGAGAAGAATTGATTTTTTTATATGGAAAAATAGGATTTTGGTACTTACCGGTAAATCCTTTTCTCTGATTCCACAGGGGGCACTGGAGGTGCTTATGCTGGGGTATAGAGGCGTGGATAGCTGGAGCTGGCACTTTAAATAATTTAGAAGTGTGAAGCTCCTCCCCCTCTATTCCCCACCAGCCCTCAGTTTAGAAAATTAAGACCGAGAGGAGATGGAGAACAACCGGAATGAAAGGAAGAGGATATCACACAACAAAACCATCCAACATATGGAACAAACTGAACAGGCAGGCGAAGAGCGCTGAGGTGGGCGTCCAGTGTCCCCTGTGGAATCAGAGAAAAGGATTTACCGGTAAGTACCAAAATCCTATTTTCTCTTTCATCCACTAGGGGACACTGGAGGTGCTTACGCTGGGGACTTCCCAAAGTTTTCCCCACGGGCGGGAGCGCTATGAGGAACCTGCAGTACAAAGCGGCAAAACATGATGCTGAAGCTGCAAATGTATTCTATAAAACTTCACAAAAGTGAGCACCGAAGACCAAGTGGGCGCACGGCACAATAGTAAAGTAGAGGCACCCCTACGTGCCGCCCACGACGTACCCACAGAACGTGTGGAATGAGCCGACACGAACATAGGAGGCTGACGATCATTGCTGACATGAGCTTGACAGATTGTCAGTTTAAGCCAACATGCCAACCCTGTTTGGACGCTGGCCAACCCTTCCGAACAGCCTTATAAAAGGACAAAAAAAAAAACTCCTCACTCGTGTAAGGACACCGTCCAAGCAACATAGAGGTGGAGAGCTATAACCACATCCAGGGTAGAAGAAATACCGGAGTCCCCTACCAAAGAAGGTACCACAATAGGCTGATTTATGCAGAAAACAGACACAACCATAGGAAGGAAAGTAGCTTGCGTCCTGAGCCCCGTCCTATCATCATGAAACACAAGGCTTATAAAACAGAGCCCCCAATTCAAACCCCTACGAGCCGTAGCCAAAGCCCGGAGGAGGACCGTCTTCCAAGACAAATACTTAATATCAACCTCTTGGGAGGTTCATGGAAGACTGAAGAAACAAAAGTACCAAGTATAAGACTTAAGGAGCCATAGGTGGTACAAAGGGTGGCTGCACCCGCAACACCCCCTGAAGAAAATCTGCGTTGCAGGTAGGAGGGCCAACCTGCGTTGAAATAAAATAGAAAGAGCAGAAATCTGCACTTTTAATGATCCTAGGCGAAGACTAGAATCTAATCCCGTTCGGAGAGAAGTAAAAACGGGATAACGAAACACCCTTGACGGAAGGCCCCGACTGTAACACCATATGATAGAAGAGCGCCAGATGCAATGATAATGCGCATCCGAAACCAGTTTCCTGGAGCGAAGCATTGTGGAAATAACCGAGTCTGTGATGCCCTTCCATCTAAGATTCCGGATTCAAGAACCACCCCGTTCCACGCAGTTGTGCTAAGTTGGGGTGAACTAAAGGACCCTGCTGCAGAAGGTCCGGATGAAGAGGAAGCAACCCGGATCGACTGCCAAGAAGGACCGAAGAACCAACTCCTCCAAGGCCAGTTTGGTGCCACGAGAATGACTAAGGCCGACTAGTGTTTTATTCGATTTAGTAGACAAGGAATTAGTAGTATCGGAGGAAACAGGTAAACTATGTCGTCAGTCCATGGAACTGTTAGGGCGTCGACAGCCTCTGCCTGCGGATCCAGAGTTCTTGACACGTATCCTGGTCACTTATGTTTAATCGAGATGCCATGAGGTCCGTCTGAGGACGACCCCAGTGCGTGAAACACGTATGGGTGAAGCTTCCATTCCCCGGGATGGATATATGGTGACTTAGGTAATCTGCTTCCCAGTTGTCCACTCAAAGGATGAATACTGCCGACAGGATTACTGACTGACTCTCGGCCCACTAGAAAATCTGAGATACTTCTCACATGGCCACACGACTTCAAGTGCCGGCCCGGCGGTTAATGTAAGCGATAGCCTCGCGTTGTCTGACAGAACTCATACCAGACGGGACCTTAGAAACTGCGCTGCTTCTAGCCGAGCATTGGAAACTGCTCAGAGTTCCAACACATTTATGGGCCACCGTCTTTTCTGTAGGGACCACCGATGAGAGTAATAGTCGAGGAGCATAGTTCACCATCCTTGGAGGCTGGCGTCTGTCATATCCACCAGAGGAGTGCCACCCTGGTTGCCGTGGCCAAATGGATCAGTTGATTTAGATGCAGGTGAGACCCTGATCCCTGTGTTAGCAGGGCCAGCTGGAACACTCGGGAGTGGAATTGTCCGAATTGTAGTGCCTTGAAAGCAGCTACCATCTTCCCCAAGAGACGAAGACCGAGAAGCAAGGACACCCTCCTTGGTCTGAGGGCTAGCTGACAGAGCAGCCGGATGCCAAGTCTTCCAAAAGGAAAAACCTCTGTAATGCCGTATCTAGGATCATCCCCAGAACTGGAGTCTTTGGGACGGACTCGGATTGGGTTTCTTGAAATTGATTGTGTCAGTGAGGCATGGTCCAAGAGAAGTGGTTCGATGGAGCCTTGACTAACTGATCGACATGACAGACATAATTTTAGTGAAAACACGGGGAGCAGAGGATAACCCGAACGGCAACGCTCGAAACTGATCGGGAGTTTGCAAAATCGCAAAATGCAGTAAAGCCTGATGCGGTTCCCAATTTGGGACAGGGTGATGCACATCCTTTATATACAGAGAAATTAGGAACTCTGCCGGTTCGAAGCTTGCAATGACATACTGAAGTGACTCCATAGTGAAACGATACAGCTTCAGATACTGTTTGAAGACTTTAGGTTTAACAGTGGCCTTGTCCGTGGACACCGGCAGACTCGTAGAGAAGAACCGATGTGGCGTGGAAACCTCGAAATCTATTCGGAACCGTACGGAAAGTAGCCTGCGAATCCACGAATCTAAAGAGGTCTGGTTCCAAGCTTGTTGAAAAGTCTGTAAGCAAGGTCCCATCGCAGGAGATCCCAAGTGGGATGGGAGACAGTCAGCCACCTGTTGGTCGACTCGTCTTTGATCCTGTCGACGTGTAACTGTATGTGGGCGACCTCTACCTCTGCCACCCCTAATGTGCGAGGGGGTACCTCTGGCCCTTTAACGAAAGGGATGCATGAAAGGAATTAAATAAGGGACCAGTGTAAGTCCTCCTGGGTGACAGAGAATTCTAAGGAAGGAAAGAAGACTTACCCCCAGTGGCTTGGGATATCCATTTTTTCAGTTCTGGACTAAAAAGCATATCACCTGTGAACCGTAGACCCTCAACAGCCCGTTTGGAGTCTGCATCCGCCTGCCAAGAGAGCAAGCAGAGAACTCTGTGGGCAGAAACAGCAGAAGCGGACATACGAGCACTGATCTGACTGATATCATGTAAACTGTTGACTCACGGAGAGTTCTGCTAATAATCGTAACTCTGCTCTAGAAGTATCCAAGCCCATAATCAACTGGTCCACCAGCAATTACAGCATTGTTAACCCAGGCGCTAACAAGCGTAGGCCTAAATTGGGCTCCTGCTGCTGTAAATGGATTGAGGTGTTTATTCCAACTTGCGAGCAGAAGAGTTGGAGAGCCACAGTAGTATTATATGATCAGTAGGCAGCAGAAAAACAGCCACACACACAACTATGTCAAAACGCTGCAAACCTTTACTGACTGATGCAGGAAGTGCTGCGACTTGTCCAGCAATCAGCCTATAGGCAGCCACTGGTAACGTGAGTGGCCCGGCAAAGGAAT
This sequence comes from Taudactylus pleione, assembly GCA_031769625.1. Taxonomy (NCBI): domain Eukaryota; kingdom Metazoa; phylum Chordata; class Amphibia; order Anura; family Myobatrachidae; genus Taudactylus; species Taudactylus pleione. The sequence continues at coordinate 455,843 of JAUIMM010000054.1, forward strand.
CGTTGTTTCCTTAAAAAAAAAAAACGAAAAAACAAATGCATCTACTGGAGGAGGTGTTTTCCATCATGGATAATGGAAATGGATAGCCAGAAGGGAAACAGTGTGGATTTGGAACCGCTTATCCAATTGTTTCCAGGCCACAGAGAGCTTGTCTAGAAGCGGTTGTGTGAGCTGCAGGAACTACTTCCTCAGGTAGATTAAGGATCTGCCTGACAGCTAGAATTTTAAGGCTCCACCCCGAGTGACAGATTCTAAATTCGGCAACGCGGAGCTGCGAGGGGTTCCTCATACGACTGGAGGACAGTCGGCAGAGGACGCTCACTGCAGGCTTATGATAGGCAGTGGAGGACAATGTAGAAGCGGTACACATAATCTGTACCAGTCCAGATATTTGGTTAACCCTCCTATTAGCCGTCAATTCTGACGTTACAGCCGTCATAACTCCTGCCATGTCAGCGGCCCATGGAGGAGTAGGCGATACAGTAGCCGCCACAGAGGTTTATAATGGTATATATATAGTGGGAGGAAACCGGAACACCCGGAGGAAACCCACGCAAGCACAGTGAGAACATACAAACTCCACACCTAAGGGCCGTAGTGGGACCCACGACCTCAGCGCTGTGAAGGAGCAATGCTAACCATTACACCATCTGTGCTGCCCCTTGTGTTACTAAACAAGCATCACATAGCGTGGTGTCAACAGGAATTGGCTTAGTTTGTTGTTACATTTAGAACAACCAAACATTTTCTGATAATTGGTATACACACACAGCCACTCAAACAGAATCAGTACAGAGACAGAAGGCTAGTGGGAAACAGAGGAGGAGGTTCACACCACTCCCTCCCAATAATTCAGATTCCCTGGACCTTGTACACCCCAGTGTTATCTTCACAGACCCTTTTGGAAAGGATCCTGTAGAAGGGGTGTGTGCCAGGAGATCATTCTGCCCACACTGTGTGGCTTCTGCACTCTCCTGTAATGTGGAGAGATGCAGGTAGTGTGTTAGAAACGGCAGCCACGCTGTTGTAACAGCAGCTTGCCGCATATAGAGAGCCCCCTTCCTCCTTCTGAGGCATGCAATATGGCTGCTTAACGCTGGCCATATGTGAACTTCCCCCTCTGACTGCCCCGCTTGCCGCTCTACTAGCGGGGAGAGGGGAGCCTGTGTACCGCTGTATGCAACACCTGTCAGCCCCTCTACAGCCCGCGATGTTCTAAACTAGCGGGGAGAGGGAAGACTTAGTAGATAGAAAGCAGCTCTGTAGCGCTGCTCTAAACCAGCGTCGGGAAGCAGGGCGGGAGACGGGGGATGCGCAGCTGAGTGTACTCACTGCGCTCCCTCAGAGGTCTCTTCTCTCGTTCAGCTCAGCACTTCTTCTTCTTGTAACCTTGTCACTGTGTAGAAATGTGCTGTGGCGATAAGGAGCTGTCAGTTGCTTTTAGGATAAGCACTGTGCACTCCTTCCTGCTCTACTAAGAACAGGGCGCCAGGTACCCGGACACCACCTTTAGAGAGGTGGCGAAGGGTACCTAATATAGTGTAAAAGATGTAGTAAAAAAACCTAACCTAAATTAAAATTAAATTTATTGCTGGAGCACAGCAGATTGTGACCAGCTCCATGAGGCACATTTTCTAAACTGAGGGTTGGTGGGTAATAGAGGGGGCAGAGCTTCACACTTCTAAATTATTTAAAGTGCCAGCTCCAGCTATCCACGCCTCTATACCCCAGCGTAAGCACCTCCAGTGTTCCCTAGTGGATGAAAGAGAAAGGACAATATCACATTAGCCACAAGCTGACATGCAGAGCTAATTTAATTACTCAGAGTTTTTAAAAGTAGCCACATCTTCACCTGTATCAGACGCTTAACTTAAAAGGGCGCTTATATTCACAAAAGCAGGCATGTTTTGTATTGAAGAGAACTGCTCTTTAAATCCAGAGGAAAAAAAATGTGCAACCCCCTGGTTCCAATGATTACTATTTAAAACAAGATATATTTTTTACTAGCGACCTGCCCCGGCTTCGCACGGGAGCAATTTCATCTTGCCACCTACGCCATGTCACCACTGTCCCGTGCATCTCACAACAACCCCCTGCTTCTCACTCATGCCCTCTAGATCTCACCAGTCACCACAACCCCCACTGCTACAGCCCTGCAGCTGGCTGGGGACCAGCCACTGGTATGTGCTGGGAAGGGCATGAGGATCATGGATGAGAAAATTGTATTGCAGATACCATAAGCACTCCCCGGGGTAGCTGTGCATATTTCTGTAGCCTCCATGTGCACCCCTCCCCAACCTGCTGAACATGGCGATGAGCAATGTCCACTTAGCACAATGAACCCTGCATTTCCTTGGCTTCCTCGATGTGGTGCCCCTGTCAGAGAACAGTGCTGACTTCCATGGGAGGTGCCTCATGTACGCAAAGGGCGTGTGTTTGTGTGTGGTGGGAGAGGGGGAGAGAGAGAGGGAGAGAGGCACCCAGTTCAACTGCCTCTCATATATGGGTAGTAATCTTTACTGGGGTTACTGTCCATGAACATGTGAAGTTCCTACAAGCAACTGCACCTACTGTTCTGTAGATCCAGATTCCATTATCCCCCTTTCTCCCCTCAAACAGGGGGGGGATTAATCAAAGCTTCTAAAGAGGACAATTGAAGAAGGTGCACATAGCACCTAGCGATTAAGAAGAACAGCCTCTAGCGATTAAGAAGAACAATCTATACAATGATAGTTAGATGCAGCTTGGTTTCTTTGGTCAACTTTTCCTTGTCCTTTTTAGAAAGTTTGATACATCTCCCCTATAGTCTACTCATTATCTCCTTTATTAACCCACTTTGGTTCTGTAATTACCACCACCCCTTTTTTGTTCACTTTCCTTAAAATATCAATCTATAATAATTGGAAAATCTACCAATGATGCTGAATATGATTCGAAATGGGAGGTAATGTACAGTACTGTATGTCCAGGGTGGTATTACATAAAGACTGCAGTAAAAAAAATTGTGATATCAGCTAAATATGCCAAGTTCTGAAAATAATCTTAATAAAATTTATCTTCGCTACCACTATAATCATTTCACATCTGTTGTGCATGAGCTGGTCGCTCAAATAATCCAGCCATATTTGTAAGTTGTTTTTTTTTCCCCGAATTGCACGATATGAGATAGAGAAATTGTATTTTATATATTAATAGTAAATGTGGTGAACAATGGTTATAGGGAGACTTTATTCAAATAAAACTTATATTCAAATCATGTGTGCATGTTGTTTAATTACTTTATTTTTTGGTATAATGAGCAGATAAATTAATAATAATATTATTATACTCTTTCCAGTCTTATTAATTACAATACCAAAAATACAGTGGTGGGATGGGCCCCGGACATGCGCTGGGCAGCCTAAGGTTGCTTTACATTAAAGCAGGGGGACCCCATGCTGGTGGTTTCCATATTACCTCTTCAAATTGTGCTAATTAAAGAAAGTATACAAACATAGTAAGATACTGTTATGAAGCTATCCAGGGGAAATAAATGTATTGCTGGAAATTTCAATATTACACTTTAGTAAACACACTTGATAATTTCTTAAAGAGTAACTATTTGCTGCATAAATGAAGTCATGTCTTATTAATTGTTAGTTTAATGCCTGCTACATTTGTATCCCGTGAATAGGGCAATTTATCAGAATCTGGCCAAGAAGATTTTTGAGATACTGTGACAATAGAGAATGATAAACACTTTCCAAGAGAGCAACTAACTGTGGATGCCAGCCCTCAGAATGCTTAGTGCTGAGAACCATGCAACAGCTCTGACAATAGTTCTAGCTCTGCAGTAAGACATACAAATCTAGGAGTAGTATGCCCTGACAATTTCATCAGAGTAAATCTCCCAAATGCTTTGGATACCAGCATTTTATTAACTGACTAGTTCAAGCATCTTGGGACTCAATTAATGACATTTATATCTGTAAACAGCAAATTGCAAAGCACAGTACTGTGCGTTTCTTAGCATGCCCGACATGCCTGGATAAAAGTTACCATGCAGAATAGAATGTATTTTGTGAGTCATTGCAGTTGACTGGGCATTACAGCAGGAAATACCTTGTCTGCCAACAGCTGCTCTACTTTCTAGGAAATATTAGGACCAGTTTTGGGCAATGAAAGAACCTGCGCTAAATCTTGTATAAACCAAATGGTTAAATCTTAATCTATTAATCACATTCACAAATCACAATAAATAATAAAACAATAATGCTGGTGTGAAAATATTTCTATTCTTTGATCAATATCAAAGATAACTTCACAGATCTCAAAAAATTAATATAACATGGATATTGATAATAAATAGATGTATAGGCTTGATTGACGGTAAAAAATGTATTCATTTAATATGCATGTCATGACATGCCAATAAAATAGACAATAATGCACAGATATTACAATGAAACAATCACAAGAAAAGCAAAAAGGTAGTTATAAAAATAAATAAACTCAAAATCAATGGAAGTCATAAATGCAGAGATGAGAGTCTCAGTCCCAAGGCCTGATTTTAGTAATCAATGATAGTCCTCAAAAAATGGAGTCCGGAATAATGTCCAGCTAAAATGTTAATAGTTACCAACTGGATAGAAGCATAGGTCCTGACGAATAGGTGATGCGCCCACAGATGGTGAGGGACCTGAAGCACCGTAGTTGGAGAAATAAAATAAGCCGGTCCGGAATCCACAAGCCGCAATGAGGTATTCAATCGTTATATAAAGGCCACATGCGATGGAGAGCTAGACGCATTTCCCTGCGGTAGACGCGCAGCTTCCTCAATAGCATTTAAACCCATGATTTCAATAGAAATCATGGGTTTAAATACGTTTCTCTTAATGAGATGTGCAGCAGCTGTTTTAAAAATGATTAACCCGTCAGTCAAGCCGTATACAAAGACCATGTGTCCCAATCCCACCTATCAACCAAAATCTCCGCGTCATACATCACGTGACATAAACAAACTCAGTCGCGTGTGTAGAGAAGCGCTATTAGCATATTATGTGTTTCGTGATAGAGAACACGTGACTCCGCATCATTCATCATGTGACATAAACAAGTTCAGCCACGTGTATTGGGCGGCGTTATTAGCATATCATCACGTGTTATGTAACAAAGAGCACGTGACCCTATTTATCAGATAATGTGATGTTTAATAGTCACATAATAATTCTATCTCCTTAATAAATTTCATTCTACTCAATACATAGTATATTTTGGACACTAGATAATATGTCTCAAAGGTAAATTCATATAATTCGAATCACTCCGGGAAACACTTGATAAAAATTACATCCCATTACATAGTGGGCTAGATTCTATTAATAGTCACATGATGTAAACATATAAATATAAAGGACCGGCATCTTCCCTTAAATTATGATGCAACATAACTGACAAAATATTTAATCCCACAACATAACAATATAGAGATACCAAAACTGGATGGGATTAATTGAGGATCATCAATCTAATCCAATAAATGTATATCTATAAACATAGACACTAATGGAGCATTCAGTTCTAGATAAACTAATTCTTATATGAAATATCATCCAGCTCTCCCTAAATAGATGTATATAGCCTAAAATACAAACTATTGAAAAGAGATGAATTATGATAGGAGAGACCAAATTGGTCCATGAAGGTACGCTAAATGTAGTGGAGAGAACCAAAGAATAAATCATGATGGAGCAACATATAGGTGATGGGGGCCCTATCTACCTATCCAGATTCCTCATGATTATAGAAAATAATTAAGTTCGACCGCTTCAGAAAACCTCTTGAAGGCAAAGTTTCTTAAATCTATCTCCACCCCTTTGGGTCACCTTGATCTGTTCAAGACCTACAATTGTCAATGATTCTGGATTGCTATTATGCACCTTCAGATAATGTAGGGAGAGACTATGTGTGGTAACCCTATTCAGAACGTTCCTATGATGTTCCATAAATCGTCTTTTGAGTGATCTTGTGGTGCGGCCTACATAATGAAGGCCACACCCACAAGTGATCAGATAGATGATATATACTGAATCACAATTCATGAAACTATCTAATGTATGCGTTTCTTTTTCACTAATATTTATTTTCAAAGTTTTTGTAGGTATGTAATGACACATAGTACATCTGGTTTTCCCACACCGGTGAAAGCCAGCTGGTCTATATGGTAACCACTGTGTGGTTTCCCCAGATATATTAGTGATAATAGATTGCTTATGTGATTTAAGATGACTCGAGGCTAAGATAGATTTTAAAGATCTATTTTTACGATATATTATTTTAGGTTTCACCGGTAGAACATCTCTCAATACATTATCTTGTCTTAAAATACGGTAGTTCCTAAAGATGATATCTCTGATCTCTCTATGATGGGAATTACATTTACAGATGAAAGGAATTTCTCTTTCAGGAGAGGATATCTGGGTTTTGTTTTTATTTCTATTTTTATACAATAGATCAGATCTATCCATATGGGAAACATCATCCAGAGCTTTTTGTAATAAATGTTCAGGATAGCCTCTTTTCCTAAATGATATTAACATATCTTTGGCCTGTGTCTGAAAAGTGTCGAAAGAGGAGCAATTCCTCCGTAGTCTCATTACTATACCCTTGGGTATAGTGGATTTCCAAGGGTAATAATCTTTTATAATGTAAGTACGACTGAGTACTAACTGATTTGATAAAATTAGATGAATATAAGACACCATCTCTAATGTCTAGGGATATATCTAGAAAGTCTATGTGATCTGTGTTAAACTGATGAGTAAACGATAGATTAAAAGAATTACAATTGAGTGAGGAAATAAACTGTGTGGCAGTGGAAAGATCCCCATCCCAAATGAAAAAAAGATCATCTATGTAACGACCATAGAAAACCAGGCTCGCGCCGAACTCGCTCCCCCACACGTGAGTCTTCAAACTCCCCCATGTATAGGTTCGCATAGCTCGGCGCAAACCTGGTTCCCATGGCCGTTCCCATAGTTTGGAGATAAAAAGTGTCAGGAAAAAGAAAATAATTATGCGTGAGAATAAAGGAAATGCAATCAAGAATAAAAGTCCTATGTTCCTGTTTTAGATCCACATCACGGGACAGTCTGGAGGCAATGTGTTGTACACTTAATGAATGAGGAATGTGAGTATATAATGAAGCTACATTCATTGTAAGGAAAGCATATGAAGGTTTCCACTGTATAGATTCAATGCATTGCAAAAAAATGCGTAGAGTCCCTAAGATAAGATCTCAAAACAGGAACATAGGGCTGAAGAAAAGTGTCAACGTAATGGGACAGATTGGAAGTGAGGGAATTGATACCAGAGATGATGGGACGCCCAGGAGGTGAGGAAAGGGATTTGTGAATTTTTGGAAGATGATAATAAATAGGTATGACCGGGTGAGGAATAAACAAAAATCGCCATGTATCCCTAGATATAACCCCTCCAGCCAAGGCAGAGTCTATCAGGATTTAGAATTCTTGAAGGAAGGAATGGGTGGGGTCTGTAGATAGAATTTGATAAAAGGAACGATCACCTAGCTGTCTTAGTGCCTCCTTAAAATAATCTTTCTTATATTGAGCAACTAGACCACCACCTTTATCCGCCTCTTTAATAATAATGGAGGTATCTTGAATCAATATTTTAAGTGCTTTCTTTTCATTCCTTGACAGATTGGAGGAAATATTGTCCTTTTTTGCATAAAGACACAATACCTCATTGCTGCTTGTGGATTCAGGACCGGCTTATTTTATTTCTCCAACTACGGTGCTTCAGGTTCCTCACCATCTGTGGGCGCATCACCTACTCGTCAGGACCTATGCTTCTATCCAGTTGGTAACTATTAACATTTTAGCTGGACATTATTCCGGACTCCATTTTTTTGAGGACTATCATTGATTACTAACATCAGGCCTTGGGACTGAGACTCTCATCTCTGCATTTATGACTTCCATTGATTTTGAGTTTATTTATTTTTATAACTACCTTTTTCTTTTCTTGTGATTGTTTCATTGTAATATCTGTGCATTATTGTCTATTTTATTGGCATGTCATGACATATTAAATGAATAAATTTTTTACCGTCAATCAAGCCTATACATCTATTTATTATCAATATCCATGTTATATTAATTTTTTGAGATCTGTGAAGTTATCTTTGATATTGATCAAAGAATAGAAATATTTTCACACCAGCATTATTGTTTTATTATTTATTGTGATTTGTGAATGTGATTAATAGATTAAAATTTAACCATTTGGTATATACAAGATTTAGCGCAGGTTCTTTCATCTTTTGTGGTTTTGTATTAGTCAGGAGAGTGAAATCCTCCTTGAACCAGCAGCTTTCAGACAGCGCCATCTGATATTTGTATCCGATCAGTTTTGGGCAATGGACTGGTGGTCTGAAAGTCAGCACATGTGAGGAACAAGAGGAATTTTTGATCCTATAACAGTTGTCAGATGTGAGCTGACCACCAGTGGATTTAGATCAAAATCCAATAGAAAACGATGGCACGCAATGCTGCTAAGCCTCAAGCTTGAGGCCTACCAAAGCCAGGCAACATGGAGACAGAGTTCTGTTCTTGAGGTACTTATATGTTTAAATCACTGGGAACTGGTAAATGAATGCCAACAATAAAAGAAGAGCTTGGATGTAGTTTTGGTTAGTTTAGGTGAAACATTCTATAACCAGCTTGTTATGTCTTTTACTATATCAAATGTTTACACTTGTGTGCTTTTCTCTCTGTAAAACAACAGTTTGTATATGAAAAAAGGATACATTGCAATGTCCCAAGGCACGTTACAGGATAAAGGCACAGCCAAGCCGTAGTATCTGACACTACTCTCCTAGTAAGCAGAAAGCGTTCACACCAGGTGCAGATGGCACTCAGTACAATTTAGTATCAAATACCTGACCTGTGTAGTGACACCCTCTACAAATGTCTTACTGTGCTCTTGTACTATAAATTGCCAATTAAATAAAGGAGTCTTGGAAAAATGTCCAATGTGTTTGCTTATTTGTTTGGCATTCTGCCACTAAACCTACAATATAAGCAGAGAAAAAAATATGAAGAAGCCAGCATATAACATTCATAATTGCTCTGTGCACTTTTCAATGACATGTTGTGAAAGTCTTGCTATTTTCCTCCAATACAATGACAGAAAACCTGGCGTGCGTGGAAAGGTTTCCTGCAATCACAGTCTTATCTCACTTTGACACATTAGCTCTTTTAAATAAAAGTAATCTGTATTTTAATTTGGATGGAAAATTCCATTTTACAGCACTCTAGGGGGCATATGTATCAAAGCTTAATGTAAGATAAAATTGTGAAATATATATCACCAACCAATCAGCTTCAAACTATCATTTCTTAAACACAGCCTGCAAAATGTAAGTTAGAAGCTGATTGGTTGGTGATCTACATCTCACAATTTTTTCTCACATCAAGCTTTGATACATATGCCCCTAGGTCTTTAAAAGAAATGATAACCAAAGTTTCAAGGGTAAATATTCATCCTTGTATATACGTAAGAAAGGAATGTTAAAGGAATTATAAGTGCAGGATCTGTGAGCATTAAGCCTGTTTGTGAATTATTTAGTGAACATCACTTAAAAAAAATAGTGCAAGGATGAATAGGCAATGCAGAGAAAGAAAACAGTAAGTTGGGATAAAAGTACAACCAAAATGTCTCAGAGAAAGCTTTACATTAGCATGCAGCTTAGTGGGTTGTGTACACCTGCCTCCGGGCCCAGCATTATAGAAAGGAACATTTACAAAGACTGAACCCTGCAGGGTAAAATGGCACATTTGGTCTGACAACGTATTGTTTCAGCTTTGTAGCTAAGAAACTGATGAACACCCAACTACGTGCTTTCACATATTTGTCTCAGCAGGGAAAAGAGGAGAAATTAGAAGTGGTGGAGCCCAGGTCCATGTAAAAGAATGGAGATTCGTCAGGAGAGATTCAGCTGCTTGAAGGAAAAAGATTCAAAAGCAAATGTGTGAAGAGAAATAAAAGATTAGATTCCATGCAACAGATATTACGTGTGTTAAGTCATAACGTATCAAACGGTGAGTTGTTCAGCTTTTCATTAAAGGAACAAAACATTTACCTTTAAATGGCATATATCAACATGAAGTAATGAAGATGTGTACAAATTCAAACCGTTCTCATTATGGAAAGATCTATCAAGTAACTTACCGCACTTCATCACTGGAACAGGTAATACAATGCTTAATGAACTCAAGTGCAACAGTGCATTATAATGTGGTCACAACTGAACGACAATTACATTTCATTTTTAAATGTGTATTTGCTGGATAAATACCTAAAGGAAAAAAATCAACCATATAGTACTTACGACTATCATAGCAAATATTCCCAAGGGCACGTCCTGTTTGCAGCAACACCTCCTGATCTTTACAATTTAGAAGCTGCACCAGAGGTGGGATCAGACCCGCGTCCACACATGGAATGCGCATTTGTTCTGAAATGACAGACTAAGTCACTTATGCATTACATGCGAATTAGAGATAATACCACCAATATAAAAGAAATATTCTCTTATGGTTCACATTTGTGTGCAGACATGAACATTTTATATGAGAGACAGGCTGTTCTCCAAGTACTATAAGACCATATGTAATAAAATATTAAATGGGTTATTCACTATAAGACACCTCCTCTTTTTGATCTGCTGCCCTATTTAGTAAATAAAGCCCCCCCACCCCAGGACCTCTCTGGTAACTTCAAGCCAGGAGCCACATTTTAATAAAGCTAATAACTTAATGGATCAGGACCTCATCAGTATGCTATCTTGAACAGAGTGGGCCAGCAGCACTCTGTATAAAATCTATTGCAGAGGAGTGAACAGACTGACCCCACATCATGATATGGCTTTTTGCTACAGTTAATAGGAAGGTAGGAAAGAGGCACTGAAAAACAGTGGATGCATATTTTACTAGTGTATTCATCAAGTGTACATGTTTTTACAAAAAGCAATAACTTTATATGTGATGGTCTGATGAGGATAATGGTGCGTACACACGGTACGATTAAAATGCACGATATGAACGATAACAATCATATTGTTATCATTCATATCGTGCATTTTCCAGTGCCTCCAACCCACCAACGACCTGTGATGCGCGGGCACGTATGGACGATAAAGATATCATCCATTGACCGTGCACGCAGGCCAACCTGGTCGATATCGACCAGGTTACTATAGGGACCTGCGATGTTGGCCGTCGTTGGTGGGCTGGATGATCGATATCGATTACCCAGCACACCCGGGTGACCGTTCAGCGATATCGTTATCGCTGATGGTCATCCTTTGTGTATGTATCATAAAAATATCTTACTTTTCCTAGTTATGTTTACACTATGAAATGTTTTTTAGCCATGTGATGTCTTTCTACATGTCATGGAGGATGTTTCCCGAGGACATATGAAAACAAAAGATAGATCAGCCCAGCACAACTGGTCAGTGCCACCATTGGTAAAAGACCTGTCTTCTGCTGATATAAAGCCAGATACAGACCTTTAAAAGAGAAGCTGGGAATGTATACTTCACGTATTATAGACTTATTTATAAAGTAGTTCTAGGTTTCCTGCATATTTTTTATAACAACATGTAAACATGGGCTATATAATGTGGAAACAAATGCATTGCAAGCATTTACAAAATGCGCATTAGCTGATAAACATGTGTTACAATGTATTTTATTTAGAAAGCACTTGAAAAACATCCCACACACATATTACACCCATGTGAAGGACCCATAACCATGTACAAGATTCTATCCTTAAGTATTAAAACCATGAATGCCTCATTGAACATACAAACTACATGTAAGAGCAATAGTTCCTTTGTATTGCCATTGTCCACAAGATTTTTTTTTATTTTACAATAGTTTCCCACTACCGCCAAGTTAAAATATAATGCATCCAAAAAAAAAAAAAAAAAGAACAGCTCAAAATAAACAAAATATCAGATCAAATGTCTAGCCTGAGTACATTCCCTTTGCAGTTAAAGTATCAAAAGAAAAACGTACATAAATTGTGTTCCAGCTATATGGTAGTGGATACTGAAAGCAAACAGCCTGATAAACTGACAGTAAGTGGAGATTTAGCTTGCAGGCTAAAACTCTGTCCATTATGTGTTTATCATTGCTCATAGAATTGTGCTTTTTAAAATAAAATCTGACTACAGTGATGGATAAAGCCCCCCAAACTGATGATTTGATAAGCTGAACGTCTTTATACACTGTCATACAATAGAGTCCAATGCTCTATTAAATACGAAATAAACATACTAATTTGGGGGCTAAAGAGTCAGGATGTGTAAAAACTAGCCAAAAAATAAAAAGATTGAAAACATTCAAAAATAAACATGTAAGTACAAAATCCAAAATAGAAAACTATACTAAAATGAAATGGTACATAACCTAGCTCTACATAAGAAAATGAAATGAAAATGAATTAAAACATACTGACAAATGAGATGAATAACTGTAGATGTTCCATCAGTAAAAGTTCTCTGGGAAAACCTCACCATTTTTTGCTATTTCTGCTATGATGTGAGCTATTTTTGCTGTGCAGGAAGATTGTGAAATCAAAAGACTTGCAAAGACTTGAAGGATCCCGCTCTGTTTGATTTTTTCACTGCTCTCTATATCTGAAAGAAAAAAAAGCAATATTCAGGCTGATAAATATGCAGAATTATTCACCCTTGTAGGCTCCTGCTCCAGATGATTGCCTTGCTACGCCACTAAAACATAAGCAGTCCCATATACAGTGGGAATAGTATGTTGACATTTGCATCCTGCTTAAAAAAAAAAATCATAAAAAAAGGGATGACTAGGGACAATATAACTTATCCACATTAGTAATTTACCAGCACACATATACAGATGTGTTCAAATACATCTAGCCTCTGTGCGCTACAAGTTGCGTTACACATAACGTATGAGCACTGAGCATCTTTTTGTGCAACGTGTTCCCTTACAGTGCATCTTATACGCAAAGTGATGCAAATAGGAAGCACAAATAGCTTATGCTAATTAAAATAATATGCAGCATGCATATATTCTGTGTGCGACTGCGGGTGTATCTGCATGCAAAATGCTACATTACATTGTCAGCGGCTGTGACACTGTAACGTAGCATTTCGCGTGTAGATACAGCCACATATAAGTGTGCCGCATGTCAGCCGTTTGTGTAGGTTATTTCCGGTTCTAGCATCTGATTACTGATTAGGTAAACATTTAAAACCGATGTACTCCATGCCATATGTATCTTAATGGCACACTTACAGTTTTAAAACATTACTAGAAATATTCCACTTGAGTGGTTAGAATCAATGCTGCGGATTATCTCCAGACCATGCCATTCGCCACATGTTAATGGTTATGAATTAAATTAGGTCCATATATATTTAAATGAAAACACATTTCTGATTGATTACAAATATATCCAGTGAAAAAATATTTTACGATCTCTGTCCTAACAATATTTAGTGTGAGTGTTCATCATCAATTTATTCAATCTAATAAAACGTACAACATATTTCTAAGTCAGAAATTCTTTTGTTTAACAATTTGTCTTCATTAAAAAAGGGAAAATACTTTACCTAATCAGTTTATCTAAAATTGTAAAACTGAATAAATGATTTGCCATGAATTCGTGGTGTTTTGAAGACCACACCTGGAATTTTTGTGTATAAACTTTCAACCAGAGTCAACTAAGGACATATTGATGGTCAAAAACAAAAACACAGCACAACTGAACTAATAATTAGTAATTATTCCTTTCTTTATCACACTATAATAAAAAAAAAAAAGCAAAACAGGTACATTTGTATCTGGTTTTTATCATGGTTAAAGCAGACACACATGAAAGAGTATCAAGGACAGGCTTTATTAAAAAAAAAAGGTAAAGTGGTCTGGAATGAAATGAAATGAAGTTGTACATGACGTAGTTTATATCCCGGCTCTCAGGATGCCGGCGCAGTAGTCCCGACACCAGTCAGAATCCCTGTGCCAGCATCCAGACGGTGAGTATTGGGATTAGGAGGAGGGTTAGGCACTAGGGGGAGGGTTAGGCTGCAGGGAGGGGGATTATTATGCAGTGGGGGAGGCTTAGGTTTAGAATACCTACATGCAGGTGTCGGTATCCTAACCCTGTCGGGATTCTGACTGCCGGCATTCCGCACCCAACCCTACAATAGATCACACATGCTAAACTCTTGTGGATTACTTATTTATTCTGCCCGTGGTCAGCCAAATAGGACAAGACAAATTCCTGGATTGCCTGGTCCCCACTGACACTAGACCATGGGGGGAGACGTATTAAGCCTTCTAAAGAGTGGAAGTTACCCATAGCAACCAAGCAACTTCTTGCTAGCATTTTACAAGTACATTTTACAAAATGATCGGTAAGAGCTCATTTGTTACTAAGGGCAACCTTTCCTCTTTAGAAGGCTTGATACATCTCCCCCATGTCTTCAATGACACACATCCAGAATCTGGAATTGCTATTCTATTGCAGTTGCCAAGCTGTAATCAAACTCACCAGAAACCTCCCGCCAGTAGAACACATAGGAGGAGTTTCCAGTTACTCACAGACTCCACCAACACTCAAATCACATTTCCTGTAGGTAGAGCAAGACAGGCAAAACAGAAACACCTACTGGCTCTGTTCCACAGGAAAATTAAATCAGATCGATGTGCGCAAAGAGCTGCTGGGATGGGCAGGTGAAGAGACTCTGCGCGGATGGTGTAATTGTTAGCATCACTGCCTCACAGAACTAAGATCTTGGGTTCAAATCCTACCACGTCCCTAACTGTGTGGAGTTTTATATTCTCCCCATGCTGGGGCTTCCCCCGGGTACTCCAGTTTCGTCCCACACTCCAAAAACATACAAGCAGGTTAATTAGCTTCAAACTAAGAAATTAACACTAGTGTGTATATGTGAGCATGTGGTAGGGAACAGATTGTATGCTGCACTGGGGCAGGGACTGATGTGAATGGCTAAATATTCTCTGTAGCTTGTACCCTGAAGAGATGCACAGGAAAACGAGCCAAGATTGTCTACTGAATTCCGGTGTCACATCACTCAAAATTGAAGCCCCCTAAACAGTTAATGTGAAACATGAAACTAGTACCCTTCTGGCTGCTGAGGAGTGTATTTCTGATATAGCATACAAGAAACAGTGGGGACCACATGGGATCTGTATCTACCACACACAGAAATAGATTGTTGACATAGACTGATAGCCTTTTCTCCAGCACTTCCAGTGTAAGGTCAGTAATGCTGATGGTCCTAGAGCTAGATAGGAAATGGGAGAGAGGACATCCATGATCAGATTATGAAACATTGTAAAAAAAAGTCTCACTATAACAAATTAATGGATAATGAGGTCTGTGCACTAAATAATGTGGGCTCTGTATTTTATCTTTGACATAAGAAGACGGCTATGGACTATATAATAAACATCAGAAGGGACTGTGCATATACATTTGATAACAGTAAGGAGTGTTTAATTATATAATACTAGTAGAAGTACCCGGTGTTGCCCAGGTTTAAATCTTCAAGTTATTAAGTTTTATTATGTGATGTCATCCAAATCCATCCGACTGGCTCCCTTTGTCAAAGTTCTGCCCTGCACCCGGCAAAATACCCACCACACTCATGCAGAGGGTCAGTCAAAGGTTTTTTATGTTCACAAGTTAAAATCAAATAAAATGTTTTCAATCTATTAAAAGATCTATTTATTTCATACCGATCAATTTTAGGGTTTTTACTCTGCTGAGCAAATTAATTTGCATAGACAATGCATCTCAAAAGGGACTCCAGTTGAAATGCATTGCCCATAAAAATTAATTGGAAAAGCAAACCCAATCACAAGAAATTTTTCATGCTGCCTGCTTGTGATTAATAGAACAGCTGAAAACAATCGGGCTGAGGGCAAAGCAATGAAATCCTACACTGGAATTCTGCACAAATGTCAGTATGAACAAGCAATAATTGGCTGTTGCAGCTTGATGGGACTAATAGCTCCACATTTTAATAGTTTATTTTTTTTTTAAATGTATATTTATTTATAATTAAATACATTTTTTTTTTAATTAAAAGATTAAAATGTGGAGCTGTAAATCCAATCAAGCTGCAATAGCCATTGAGTGTAAATAAGTAAATAATTATTTACTTAGTTGATCATTTTGTCTTCAAACTTGGCCCTCCAGCTGCTGTGGAACTACACATCCCAGCATGCACTGCCATAGTTTTAGCATGCTGTTATATCAAAAAGGTGGCAGTCCATGCTGGGATTTGTAGTTCCACAGCAGCTGGAGGGCCAAGGTTGAAGACCCCTGAAATAGGCAGCACCAGTTTAAACAAATGGACGTTTTGTGTCCATTGAAATGAATATGAAATGTCACACATCTTACTGGTTTCAGGCACTATCAACTGCCGGATACCTGAAACCAGTTAGTTTTGGAAATTTCCATAATTAGTTTTCAAATACCATTTAAACGACTGTCTCTGCTCTATGATGCATAAGTCATTGATTTATATTACTATGCAAAAAATGGTAGTATTTTGGGGGAAGTTTCAATAACTGGAAAATTACATTTTGCTATTAGTAGATTAGGAGACCTGCAGATCACCAAGTAAATCACTAAAAAGAAAAAAAGTGGAGTGGTCAAAATAACCCTTTCAACAATATCCCGTTATCTCATAGGTTGGCATTCATTTTTGGCAGACTATAGTCTTTGTGCGTTATGAAGCAATGGTTTTGGTTTAACGTCCATAAAAAACTTTCTATACTCGACGAAGATAAAAAAAAAAGCTACTACTGCAATACTACTGTTGTAAGATAATAAGAACAGATCAGTCACCCACTGACTTATCCATATTCAGATTGCTTCCATTTCCATTTTCTCTGAGAAACAAAAAAGTATGACAAGTAGACACTAGCAGAAGAAGAAGATCTATTCCAGCTCCACAGACAGTTGCTGTTCTCAGTTTTATGATACAACGTGCCATGTCCTTATGACAAAATCTCCTCTGCTGTACCGCATAATTCAGTGACAAATGTACCACAAATCAGGCTAGCACTTGAAATATTGTTCAGAAACACCCTAAAACACAGTTCAAAATTTTCCCCTGCCAGTAACATCATAACTTTGGTGATGGTATATGGTTGCATCTCCTGCCACTGCAATAGACCAGCCATTCAGTGCTAAGGACAGTGCTTATACAGTGGGTCATATGGCTTCAAAGTTGTATCATAAGTTTATACGTTGGTTTGCAGGTATGTCAGTGGCGTGACTATAATGGGAAGACACAGTATAGGGTCATCAGTTGTGTGTTTAAGCATGGCCCAGGCAAATATACAGTACACAGTATTAAAACCCACATTCTGGTGCCATCTAAGGTACAATATCCTACTGACAAGTACCTGTGGGCGTGGAAAGCATTATTTGTGTGTGCTAAACCTATCCCTATACAATAGCCTAGGGCTTGCCATGGTGACCAGAAATTGGTATGACACAAAACCAGCATTGAAATGACTATAAGCTACACACTTTTCCACTAACAATATAACCCATCAGCCATAACATCAATGACAGGTGAAATGAATAACATTGATTATCTTGTTACGATGGCACCTATTAAGAGAAGGAATAAATTAGGCAGTATGTAAACAGTCAGTTCTTAAAGTTGATGTGTTGGAAGCATGAAAAATGGACAAATGTTGAGCTACTTTGACAAAGGCCAAATTGTGATGGCTAGACGACTGGTCAGATCATCTAGCCATCTGCAGGTCTTGTGGGGTATTCCCAGTATGCAACAGTTAGTACCTACCAAAAGTGTTCTAAGAACAACCTGTGTTGTTCTAAGAACAACCTGTGAACCAGTGACAGGGTCATGGGCACCCAAGGCTCATTGATGCATGTGGGGAGTGAAGGCTAGCCCGTCTGGTCCGATCTCGGAAAAGAACTAATGCAGCACAAATTGATGAAAAAGTTAATGCTGGCTATGATAGAAAGGTTTCAGATTACACGGTGCATTGCAGCTTGCTGTGTATGGGTCTGCGTAGCCACAGACTGTTCAGAGTGCCCCTGCCGACCCCTGTTCACTGCCGAAAGTACCTACAATGAGCACGTGAGCATCAGAACTGATCTGTGGAGCAATGGAAGAAGGTGGCCTGGTCTGATGAATCATGTTTTCTTTTACATCATGTGTACAGCCAGGTGTATGTGTGTCATTTACCTAAGAAAGAGATGGCACAAGGATGCACTATAGGAAGAAGACAAATCGGCGGAGACGGTGTGATGCTCTGGGCAATGTTCTGCTGGGAGACTTTGGGTTCTGGTATGCATGTAGATGTCACTTTGACATGTACAACCTATCTAAACATTGTTGCAGACCAAGTACAACCTTCAGAGTAACGGCATTCCCTGATGGCAGTAGCCTCTTTCAGCAGAATAATGCACCCTGCCACACTGCAAAAATTGTTCAGGAATGGCTTGAGGAACGTGACAAAAAGTTCAAGGTGTTGTCTTGGCCTCCAAATTCTTCAGGTCTCAATTCGATCAAGCATCTGTGTGACATGCTAGAACAACAAGCCAGAGGCCCCACCTTGCAACTTATAGGATATACTTATAAGATATGCTAACGTATTGGTGCCAGACACCACAGAACACCTTCAGAGGTAGTCCATGTCCCAATGGATCAGAGCTGTTTTGGCAGCACATACACAATATTAGGCAGGTGGTTTTAATGTTATAGCTGATAGGTGTGTTTGTAGTTTGCTGTGTGCATAGAATCAGAGAATGTTAAAGTGCTATTGGATCAACTTCGAACATACATATATGTGTTTTGGTTACAATTAGGGAAGCCAATCCTGGATGCTATTGAGTCCCAAAAATACCTAGGATTATAATAATTAAATTCCATGGATTCAAAACACACTAAGGATTGGGCAGGGGCAAAGGGATAATACTTACCTTCTTGGTTCTGGTCATATTATTCGGTCCTTTCAGGCTCTTCCAGATGCCTATAGAATAGAAGTAGTCCCATGATGCAGTTGCTCTCAGTCAGTGCACGAAAACAATCACTGTGTGGAGCACTCCTAGCCAATCAGTGACTGAGAGCAGACGCATCACAGGACCCCACAATTCTACTGCAGTTGAACCTGGGAGAGGACCGGACAACACGCCCGCCAAGAGTATCCCCTTTCGACCACCATTGTGTGGCTAAGGTAAGTGAAAGGGGAGGGGATAGAGAAATGCCAAGGGGTACAAGGGAGAAGTAAACAGGAGGCAGGGGGATCTTTGTATAATTCAATCTTGGGAATTCCAGGATTCAGATTTTTTTCAATCCTAAAAAGGATTACAACAAAAATGGTGAGAATGGCTTCCCTAGCTACAATTTCCATGGAACCCTACCATACCCTAAAACACATGGTGATTTTTCAAATTTGCTACTTATAAATAAGTTATATCAGTGGTTCCCAAACTTTTTTGAATCTCGGCGCCCTAGTGTATCAGCATGGTTTTCACGGCACCCCTAAGCCAAAAGTTTGTTCACACAGAACAATTAAATCTGTACTGCAAACTGCATATACGCTGCTTCTAGCAGTTATGCTTGCAGGGAATTGCATGGAAATCAATTTCAGCACATTTGCTACAAGTAATTCGTAGGAAGATGATTTGGGAACTTACTGTTTTGACCAAGTGCTTGAAGCAAACAATCCAAACATCCATCTAGCTTGTCAGATGCGCAGTCAGCTCCAGTTATCTTCAATTTCTCCAAAGTGTCACTTAGGTTATCTGCAAAACAGAACATAAAAAAACCCATTACGTTTAACAATGATCACACTTAATGAATACCGAATACCTGTAGTCTTAGCCAAAACAAAATACTGAAAAAATCTCTTTATTTTGCCTGAAACACTGAAGATACCTCAGGGCCAGACAACAAATGAACTTTGCCACAACAATTAGAATTCTAAAAGACATAATGTGCCACCTAGTATGAATTATGCCATTTATTCACACCTCTCTGCCTTATTTTTGCAACATGGAAGCTGGAGACGTCATCGACAGTGGAACGATCAGTTCCTCTCATCAGGATTCGATGGGGACAATTGAATAGCTCTGGGAACCGCTTCCCGGCGCTATTCACATCGTGCTGAATTGAATCGCCTCTATTGTATCATTGCGACTGAGGCACTAGTTAGCTTAGATTTATGCTTGCATCCTCAGTAAAATGCAAACAGAAATTCGCTAGTCGTGGGTTACAGAATTGAATAGCTCCGGGCAGTTAACCCATTAGCTACATCCCTACGATGACAATTGAATCACTCTCTATGAAAATTGTATGCCAACTACATTTCATGTCCACGCAGACTATCTGCAATGCACTCTGTGCCTCACTATGCTCTCCTCCATGTATGGTGTTACCCTGGCATTAAAAGATACCAATCAACTTCAACTATCAAATCAATCAAGAATCAGATCATCCTGGTGTCATCAGCAATGAATCCACTAAAATGTGTTGGTAAAGTAGGATACTGTTGGCCCTAATTGCCCTGCAATTCAAAGTTTTCATTTTAAAAGTATAAAACAAAAATGTGCATTTACAGCAGTCACTGCTGTTCCATAGCACAGTCAAAAGATCATCCAACTGGATATTATCAGACATTACAATCAAATCATAATGTTGAGAGAAAATATTCAACAGTACTCGGACAAACCAATAACAATTTCAAACAGAGTTTTAATAATCACTATTCACACAGTCGGTCAGGCTAACACAGTTTGCCCATCAATCGTTCTGTTTAATCTCATAAAATTATGAGAGGGATGAGTGCAGGATAAATCCAATACAGAGTACTTTGGGGGTAGAGGTGATAGTTGTGCCATCAATTGATAAAGAAATGGTGGGAAGTGCGGTTATGTTGGAAGGTGGAAAATGATCAGCTCAGTCTTAGACATATTAAGTTTAAGAAATCGCTGGGGAATCCAGGAAGAGATAGCAGAAAGACAGTTGGAGATATGAGTGAGGAGAGAGGGGGAGAGGTCAGGGGAAGAAACGTAGATCTGAGTATCATCAGCACAGAGATGATAATGGAGGTCAAAAGAGCTGATGAGTTCACCTAGAGAGGACGTATAGAGTGAGAATATGAGAGGTCCAAGAACAGAACCTTGGAGAACACCTACTGTAAGAGGCTGTGGAGGGGAAGAGGAGTCATGAGAGGAGACAGAGAAGGATTGGTCAGAGAGGTTAGGAGGATAGCCAGGAGAGGGCAGCGTCACGTAGACCAAGGGAGTGAAGGATTGCAGCAAGAGAGGGTAGTCCACAGTGTTGAAAGCAGCAGAAAAGTCACAGAGAATGAGTAGAAAGTAGTAGCCCTTGGATTTAGGTTTACACGCTTACCATATTCCAACTTCAAATGACTTCAAGTGAGGGCCCTGCTCGTAAGAGCTTACATTCTAAAAGGGGAGGGGCAGACAAATAGGTGTGACACAGATGGGGTAGACAGTGAGGAAGGAAGGAGCATGTAGCAGCAAGTTAAGATGAGAGCTGGAAGGCCTTGATTGATTGTAGAGAGGTGGAGAGTTTGATGGGAAGAGGGTGAGAGTTCCAAAGGTGGGGGGCAACGCGGGCAAAATCTTGGAGGCGGGAGTGGAAGGAAGTAGTCAATTGGCATGAAAGGTGGCGTGCATTTGTTGAACGAAGAGGGCGGACAGGAGAGTGAAGGGAGATGAGGTCAGAGATATAAATGGGAGAGGAATGGGTGAGTGTGAGAACCTTGAACTGGGTTCTGAAAGGGAAGGGGAGCCAGTGGAGGGCTTGTTGGAGAGGAGAGGCAGAGTGTTTGGAGAGGAAGATGAGCCGAGCAGCAGCATTGAGGAAAGACTGGAGAGGAGAGAGAAGGGAGTTGGGGAGGCCAGATAGGAGGAGGTTACAATAGTCCAATCTGGAGATGACCAGTGAGTGTATGAGGGTTTTAGTGGCATTCTGGGTGAGAAAGGGTCTACTCTTGGAAATATTTTTAATATGGAAACGACAGGACTGTGAGAGATTCTGGATATGTGGTTTGAAGGAGAGGGATGAGTCCAGGATAAATCCAATACAGAGTACTTTGGGGGTAGAGGTGATAGTTGTGCCATCAATTGATAAAGAAATGGTGGGAAGTGCGGTTATGTTGGAGGGTGGAAAAATTATCAGCTCAGTCTTAGACATATTAAGTTTAAGAAATCGCTGGGGAATCCAGGAAGAGATAGCAGAAAGACAGTTGGAGATATGAGTGAGGAGAGAGGGGGAGAGGTCAGGGGAGGAAACTTAGATCTGAGTATCATCAGCACAGAGATGATAATGGAGGTCAAAAGAGCTGATGAGTTCACCTAGTGAGGACGTATAGAGTGAGAATATGAGAGGTCCAAGAACAGAACCTTGGAGAACACCTACTGTAAGAGGCTGTGGAGGGGAAGAGGAGTCATGAGAGGAGAAAGAGAAGGATCGGTCAGAGAGGTTAGGAGGAAAGCCAGGAGAGGGCAGCGCCACGTAGACCAAGGGAGTGAAGGATTTGCAGCAAGAGAGGGTAGTCCACAGTGTTGAAAGCAGCAGAAAAGTCACAGAGAATGAGCAGAAAGTAGTAGCCCTTGGATTTAGGTTTACACGCTTACCATATTCCAACTTCAAATGACTTCAAGTGAGATTATCCTCTTACACTCGGGAAGTGCTTTAGTGTATCTTACAGTTTCCCTCATTACAAATATTGGAGTTTACTGCACTGATGTTCACAAATACAACAATTTTCTATTCCATTAAGGTAAAAATGTGCCATAAAAAAAAGAATTTTCTTAAAAAAAAAAAAAAAAAAGGCTGAAAATAAAAAATAAATATGGCAGTGTGCATACTTATTGTAAGAACAAAAAAAATATATACATCCCAGTGAGCATGCAATATTGTATGATCAGTGATCTTGTCTCTAAACTCTAAAGTCCTATAGTCTCTTATTATTCACTGCATACATAGACATCTTAGCTCATTGTATAAACAAGTATTTTTCAGAGGCTTCAGGTCATTCCACAAGTTGATGACAAAGAAGATGGGAAAATTCCCAAAAGCCACTTTAGTAAGACTTACATACTTGCTATATTTAACTATTCAGCCACTACAGTACATAAAGTGTCCTGTGAGCTAGGACAGCCACTTGGAAGATATTCTTGTACAAGGCTAGTGTATTCTCTCAGCAAAAACCGGCTATCCATGCTTCTTGTTCTTGTCAAAGCAGATTTTTGTTCTTGACATAATACATGTACCTGCAAAACAATACCATACCATACCTCCTGACTATCCTGAAAACTAACAACCAAGAGGTACATAACAATATCACAGTAAAGTGATTTAGTGCTAACCCAACCAGTATTAGCCAAATATTACCTTATTAACAGAGCAAAGTCCGTTTTTGAAGTATCATGCAAACTTTGATTACCATTCCGTAGGGTTGGAGTTATATAGGTAAAGTTGCAGATAGAAACAATGTGGTTTGCATTATGCTGATGAACTGCAAGTGTGTTTGCCACAGCTACCAAACAGTAATAACTATGTCAGGGAAACGCAACGATTGTGGGACGGGAACGAGGGATTTTTTTTATAGGTTTGCCTAAGTACTTTTAAGAATGCAGAAAACAGGGTTACTTGTATATAGGGCCTGATTCAGAGCCGGACGCTATTTGCGCTCGCTCATTCGGAAAAAGGGGCCGGATATTTAAATAGAGCGCTCGCTCTTTGCGGACTGTTGACGCCTCTATGTCTGAACGAGCGAACTAAACATGCGCTCGCTATTTTTTTAAAAACGCCCCCTGGCCGCTCGCATCCTACGTCATCTTCGCTATTTATTAGATTAATCGAGTACATCGAAAGACGTATGAACTGCTCGCAGTGCTTGTGGTCGCATTTTCCTACCGCAATCATGCGAGCAAGTCAGGCTAAAAGACAACCAAGTGACGTGGTCGATGACGCTGCATTGTTAATTATGCACACCCTTAAAGCGCCCGTTTTGACCGTTTGGTACGCCTGCGTTCGGATCTCCACTCCCCGTTTTCAAGTACCTTCCCCTGTTACCACCCACAAACATCTCATTCAAATTAGCAGGCACTCGCTATTTTGCGAGAACACAATTTCCGACCACAATGACTGGTTCGCGCATGCGTATTACAACCCAAACGCATGCACAGTTGTGCGAACATTGCTCGTAGCGAACGAGCGGCTCTGAATCATGCCCATAATTCCCACTTGCAGGTGTCGATGTGTGTGATTCACACAGTTTATTTGTAGGGCTGGACAATTACAGGTCACCAGAGCAAAGATAAAATAAAGATGGCAACTTCTTTGCTCCCTCATGTACATGACAGATCTCCAGTGCTGTTGCGGGGGCCATTAAGAGCTGCTTAACAGTGCTTACAGTTATCAGACAAAGCATTCATGGAAGGTTTCACTGGGTTGGGTACAGGATGCCAACACTGCTAACACTGTCGGGATACGATACCGACACTATCCTAACCCTACCCATAAACCTAGCTCTCCCCCCCATAGCCTAATCCTAACCCTCCCCCGCTAGTGCCTAACCGTAACCCTAACCCGCTAGTGCCTGACGTATGGCATGCCAGTACTTCAAGCACTAAACTTTTTTATTTTATTTTTTACAAGTACCATGGATAGCCCCTATAGCGCTGTTGCAAGTGTGCCAGTACGCTCGGGTACAGCAAACTATTAAGAATTTGGCCGCCGGTACACCGTACCACCCGCTCACTTTGTTGCCGCAATTAGTGGCCATTGCTGCCAGACTATCCCGCCGAGTTAGACCATGGTGCTCAGTGGCGTGACAGCTCCTCCTACTGTTCCAGGGCTGCTAGGAGCGTGAAGGTGACGTCATGACGTCACATCCCAGTCCCACGGCTAGCGCGAAGAGTAGCTAGGGGCTGGGCGCACTTCTCACATTCATTGCTGGATTCACCACCCTCCTCTGCTCCTGCCTCCTCCTCAGAGAAACAGAGAGTGACAGAGGCTTCTCAGTCATCACGCTTTACAAGCGACACTGGCAAATGCATGTACCTACCTGTAAAGCTATAAGTTAAAGTTGTTAGTGGTGCTGGGAGTAGAGTGGGAGGGTTTGTTAGTGATGCAGGGAGTAGTGGAGGGGGGATTGTTAGTTGTGCTGGGAGTAGTGTGGGAGGGTTTATGTGATGTTGGTAGTTGGGGGGGTTGTTAGTGGTGCTGGGAGTAGTTGGGGTGAGGAGGAGCCCAGTAGGAGTCCTCAGGGAGTGCAGCCTTTGCTCCCTATAGATAGGCTCTTTGCATATCAGGAGCCTGTATGATAAGCCTGCTGATGATTAAATAAATATTATTTCCATAAGATAGGAAGAAGCCAGTCCTACCAGTAGGTGAAGAGAGTGCAGGAGAGAGGGAAACAGGGCAAAGATCGCAGAGAGGACTCACTGCCCAATCTCCCTCCCCTCCCGGACTGTGTGTAATCCTGGAGCCACACTGGACCTCTGGATCAGGCTGCAATTCAGTCCCTTGCTTTCCATCCCCATTGCTTTCACACACTACAGACAATGACATGCTATATAGTGTCAGACCAAGCCCTCATGCAGAGGGGTTAGGGGTGTGCAGAGACTGGGCACAGGGGCCTGTACACTGCCAGCTGACTTCTTCCATCACCATAATTGACCACTGTCAATATAAAAGGTCATTACTTTCTATTGTAATACAACCTCTGTATACAACCTCTTATAGAGGCTGCACTTAACAGATATAGACCAATGATCCCCTAGTAACACAGCTGCTCTAGTTTTGTCCATCATGAGAAAGATCTTGTGTCGGGCCGCAAAATGATTACTGGTGAACCGGCAGACATCCACGGATTGAGAGACGGGTCACTGTCATTTCAAATTTGGCGCTATCTGCAAGCCAAATGGAGTTCGTGGACCAGCAGCTAATCAGGAGCCGCCGCGGCTCCTGATTGGCTCTAGGACAGCACCAGATTTGAAAAGATAATGGCGCGGTGCCACTGTCTCTCCAATGATGTCTGCTGGTCAGGGCACCAAATACACATGGAGATGAGAGTCTCCTCTCATCATGAGACTGGGGCTGCTGGAGGGACACAAGGGGGAGGTAAGAGGCTGCAGGGGGAGCTTTACTGTTGGGCATAATGTTATAATGGCATAATGTGTAAGGGGTATTAATACAGGGTGGCAATCTGTACTACAAATATTGTAGAGGGCACTACTGTGTGGCATTTGTGTGTGGCATAATGTGCTATGAGGGACACTACTACTGCATGGCATGATGTGTTATAAGGGGCACTACTATTTTGTAGCATAATGTGTATAAGGAGTATTACGGTGTGGTACACTACACTGATGAAAAAAGGCACGTCTTATTGGCATGTTCCCTTTTGTGTGGCCACCCCCCCTTTTCCGGCATGTGCATAAGAACAAACCTTAGATTTTCCTTACCCCCACTTCGACCACTGGCTCGATAAAATAATTGAATCACCACCCCCTAGCTGATAACACAAAACCAATTTAAGGGAAAAAAAAAACACAAAATCATGTAAAAAATCTCTGTAGATCCATATTTCATGATTTTCATATTCTTTCCTTGATTAGAGCATTTGAAAAACAGGAAAGTGTCTTAATAAAGTACTCATGAAACATGGGGGTGATTAAATTCTTTTATTGGGCACCTTGACTACCTAACCTCAGGAGCTGACGATTAGAAATGTGTCTAACCAGGGCATGGGTGCCCAAATGGAGCAGCAATTGAATTGCTCCATTGGGCGCCCGATAAAATAATTAAATCGCCCCCTTTAGTCAAATGCTTTTATATTTTTGTTGCCAAATGAAAGCCCATAATCTTTGCTGTACATATACCCTCTACATTTGCTAATTGTTCTTCTGCACAGCTATTATCAATCCCTGGTTCTCCTATTTGATTGCCCTGTGTGGACATTGGGATACAACTACCTCCAGCTTTTGGGGAGTGCCAGTGTGTAGATGCTTTATATGACCAACTGGGTCACTGAAGGATGACATGGCAATACTGCTTTTGGAGCTGCTTTATGTCTTAAAAAAGTAACAAGACATGGAGACTCTCCATTGCATGTGCCACAACTTTTACTATTCAACACAATGGAAAACTGCGCCTGTAAATGCGCTGTACAACACAAAATGAAGTGCATAGCAGCACAAAACATTACATGCTTTGCAGGATACATTTTATAGTTTGTAGCATTGTTTGAAAAATAACCTTTATTATTTCAGGTCTTTAAACAACATTGCCTGAAGAATGGGCCTTTGTGTCACTAAAGTCTGCAATAAAATGACCACATTGCACACATCAAATTCACAGGATTAGGTCACCACTTAATAAAGGTGCCCAAGATAAAATATTGCTGTTTGCAATTAGTCTGTTATTGAACCTTGAATGGGCTAAATTAATGCCTGACTATGACCTTTGCAGACCCCAAAGCCCCGACATACCCAATGCAGCTGACCTACAAACAAACCACAGCAGAATGTGCAAACAAAAAATGGCCACAATCGGCTGTACCAATACTGTAGCTCAAATAAGGCAGCAGGCTCAGCATGTAACGTATTACTTTTATCTAAACTAGGTTGGCAAATTAGTGACAGCTGTAGGAACCTCAATGTTGAATTTTTTTTTTTTCTTTAATATGCAGAAAAGGGACATCCATTTAAAGGACAGTATCGTTGGGCACATAACGGTGTGAAATTTAGATTTTTACACAACATGCTTTTACTAGATTGCCACAAATGAAGTTTTGAAGAAAGGTGAAAAAAATAAAGACCTATGCCAAGAATACCCCCAACATTTACTTTATTTAAAATCATTGTGCACAAAAGTCCAAATATCTGATGACCCTAACAAATTAGAAGAGCTGGAGCAGCCTGCAATTAGCACAAACCTTGTTTGTTTATGTAGTGTTCCTTCTACGGTGGCCAGGGTGGCTGTCAGTAAGGGGAGCGGTCAATAGAAAAGGAGGCGTGTGTGGCATCTATTCACTCGCCTGGGGAGCCCTGCAGCCAGGACGTGCTGATAGCTGGAGCGAGCTGAGACACCTCTGCAGGCTGCAAGTGCGGATATCCCATCAGGGCCCCTGAAAAGTGCAGGCCAGTGCTATGTTAATGCTCAGATACCTATTTAGTGTAGTCTAGGAAGCTGAGGCATGAAATGAACAATATACGAGTGAGGTCAAGCTGTTATCCTAAATGCTCGTAGAGACAATAAGGACACAAACCAATAAAAGAGCTCAGGCAATCCACAGCAACCAATAAGATGGCAGCTGTAATTTTCCCAGCATTGCATTTAACAATATCTAATCCATTACTATGCACAAAGTGCATTACAGGGATTTAAAATTGTATTTAAAAACTAGCTGTTGTCCGCGATTTCTCCCAGGATGAAATCACTTCTGCCAACAATTTTTTTTATTTGAGGTGTTATAGTTGTATTGCTTTGCAGTGGGGCCCTGATGCGGGAGTGGCCCACATAACCAGCAGCGCTATACAGACTGGTAGCAGCAGTGCCTTCATCCACCACTCACACCAATGTCACTGAGTGACATGTGCACATACAGCTATCCCAGTAGTTCCCTGTGTGCTGTGGCACCCTGGGGTGCCGCAGGGCACTTGCAGTGGTGCCAGGGCTTGGTGGTCGAGGTCCAAATAAAATTATTTATGGTCAATGTGAAAACCAGTTATACTGGCTGCCAAACAAACAGAAGCACAACCACATAACTGAACCTAAGGATGATGGGTAAACAATTTATTTTTTTTTCCAAACTTCTCAACTAGAAACATTTTCAGTGATAAAAATGCTGATACTCTGAAGCACAGTGATTCAAGAAAGGGAACCACTGGACCATCCTATTCAAATGGGATGTGGTATAAAAGATCGACAATGTAAAGGTTGACAGTCAATGGGCTGACACCAAATGGTCGACATGCAGTAACAAAATGTCGACATGTACAAAAGGTACAAAATATCGACAGGTTCAAATGTTCTAATTTTTTTTGTAATTTAACCTTAATACTAACCCTCCCCCTAGTGCCTATCCTTCCACCAAGTGCCTAGCCCTTACCCTCACACTGGTTCCGAACCCCAACCCTTCCCCTAGTGCAGGAATGGGGACCCTCAGGCCCAGGGGTATAAGACCGGCAGAGTTATTTGGTCTGGCCCTCGGAGCTTATCTCTGCTAGCCTCACCTTGCTAGCAGGGTGCCTAGAATGGTACCCTGCAGCCAGAATCTAGGCAGCAGTGCCGCCAGAAGCTTCAGACGGTCACACCGTTGCCCTTACAGCTCCCCGAAGCATCCTCAGAATGCTCTGGGCATTGCTGCAATCTCCGGCGATTGTGGCCCCGCCCCATGACATAACATGGAGGGAGCGTGGCAAAATGGCACTCGGCAGAGAAAAGGTTCCCCACCCCTGCCCTAGTGCCTAACCCTAACTGTCCCCTCCGAAAGCCTAGCTCTATCCCTCCGCAAAGTACTGACCCTCACCCAAAAATTTAGAAAAACCATAAAAAACTGTTGACCATGTGTGTGTCGACCATTTGAACCTGTAGACCTTTGTACACGTCAACTTATTTTATGACAACCATCTGGTGTCGACCCATCAACTGTCAATCTTCTATCCGGATACCATTTAAGTGAACGCTGGCCCAAAGCACCTTTCCCACCATCCCCTACCAGCCACACTCATGTAGCCACACCTATCTTTTGCTGTGATGATGTCAATCAATTTTGTTTTTGATATTCTCAGCTTTATCTTGATGGATCAAGATAAAGCAAACTGCAGGTTATTTTGATGGAGTTTCCACTACAAAATGATGACGTTTTAAGGAAGACTGGTGCAGTAGTTTTTGCCCCAACTTGAACAACCAACCAGACAACATTTTTAGAATTGTAGTATAGATATAGGAAAAAGAACATGCTTAATAAAATATTAGCATTGAGTCTAACATTTGGACCTCAGTAACAAGAAAATGTTGATATTACAATGCTATAAAGTTTCCATAATGCACAGCAAACCATAAGATCTGCGATCCGTTATGCTGTTAAATAGGTAAACGAAGAATCTTGTAAGATGCATTGTTTACCATTCACAGCAGCATGCGATGCATTGGGCTGAATTTGAAAACGTACCAAGGTGTACGTTTTCAAAATCGCCCCGTGTATGGCCCACCTTACTCATTCTGTGTCTTCATCCCTCTTTGTTTTATATGCCAAGTCATAAACTACATTGCTCTATATGTAATGTTGCTACATGAATTAACCAACAATAAACACCACTGTGTATCAACATGAAATACTTTCCACAGCATTGTCAGATAAAACTGTATGGTATTTGGTAATTACTCTCTGGTTATATAATTGGTGACTGCAAACAAACAACGTTACAACAGCCACTTACCAGCACAAATATATTTTTATCATGCCTAGCTATGCAAGTTTATTTATTAGATCAGAAAGATAGGTTTCAATTAACGGTACAGATTGGCTGTTACCGTCATATAACATGGCATTTTAAATATTGTAAATATGTGGCCTAAACATGCTTTTGCAAAGGCTTCTTAGAGGAAGTGCAGAGAATGACTATTGTGAACAAAGGTGAACTCATTTGTCCGGTTGTCATGCCAACTTCCTACTTAAAAGCCACAATGAGATAACAACCTGTCTGCAGGAAACAGTAATTGTAGTGTACTGTTGGAACAAATCTACCTCTTTCACTTTCTGTATATTTCCTCTGTGTTAGGATGTTTTGTTTAAGTAAATAATAATTTTGCAACATACTAGAGATAAACTGTAAAACATGATATGACCTGTAAAACTAAACATAACAGGACTTCACCATTAGGTAATTACTTATGGGGCACATACACCCAAAAAATTATCAGTCATAATCTGCGATTTGCAGATGATTTTGTAAAAAAAAAAAAAAAAGAAAAAAAGATAAATCCAACATATTGGAAATCCTCAATTTGCTGATTGAGACTCAAAAATTATTGGAATTTTGGCGAAGTAAGGATTTCTTAAATGTTGGAATTTGGATATCATTGGCAAATCGGAGATTGGGGAATTGGCCAAATGATGTATGGGGCCCCATAAGTTAGTTAGTTCCTCAACATACAATGTTTCTATCTACGTCACTTTAAGCTGGATACACACCTTACATCGATGCAACTCAGCGAAGCAGTGAACAATGCAGTGGCGGAACTAGAGTGGTGGGCCTAGGTGAAAGAATATGCTTTGCCCCCCCCCCAATTCCTGGCACCCCACAGCCCAGCTCCCCTCCACCCCCGGTTATTAAATTCAGTCTCTGTCCTTCTGCCCAGCCTTTTTTTTACCACCTCACTCTCCCCCCATCATTAAATCCAGTGCTTATCCTGACTCCTGCTGCCCAGCCTTTTTTTTCCTACAACCTCACACCGCAACACCCCCCCGCCCAGACTTCTTTTTACCACTGTACACATCAACCCCACCACTGCCCAGACTTTTGTTTTCATCACAATGCAACCCCCCCCGCTGTCCAGCCTTTTTTCACCACTGTACACAGCAACCCCCCCCTGCATTGTCTTGCCTTTTTTTCACACTTTACACCGCGACCCATCCGTGCTTTTTTTCTTATACCACTTACACTTACCTTGTTCTCTTCTTCTTGTCAGAGTCTGCTTTTTCCTGGCGCTGCTCCTCTCCGTGGCTCTTACCTCTCCCTCCAGCAGCGCGCCTGGTGTCACGTGCCCTGTGTCAAAACAAGGGCTGGGCCGCGGCGGGTGTCTGTCATGTTGGTGGATCCATTTACTTAATGGAGACCGGGTCGGCAGGCAGCGGTGCTGTTGGATGCAGGCGTCTATGGGCCCCTGCACCACAGCAGGCCCCGGTGCAAAGCACAGCCTGAACCGCTGCTTGTTCCTCCCCTGGAACAATGCATTGGGTTTTTGACTTGGGAGTCCTTCTGCGCAGGCGCAGCAGTCGGCCAGCACAAGCGCTTAACGGGAACAAGCTCCATGGTGCATACGAAATTGCGGTCAAACCTCTGAAAACAGCATTTTTCAGTCTAGTGCATCCTGCCTACTATGTTTCTGAAATTCACAAATATACCCAGAAGCTGATAATGCTACCAAATGTTAGATAGCTTTATATTGGAAAATCCCAAATGCTCCCTCCTTGCCCTCGATTATAAATAAACTATATATTAATTTATTCATGATACTCTAAATCAGTTCTCATGTGCTTGGAGTTCATAGACTATCAATCATGCAGCTCCCCCCTCTCCAAGATGGTTATTATTATTAATAATAATAATATTTATATAGCACTTTTCTCCTAATAGGACTCAAAGTACTTTACATTTGCCTTTACAGCAATGACTACTGCCATTCCCTTGTACCCTACATTCCCCTCACTAAAACTCACTCAACCCTTTGTATTTTCGCCTTCATTTTCTTTGACTCTTAAATATTTTATTCATAAATATCTACAGCAGATAATTTGACTATCTAGACTATTACTAATTCCTCTGCCCTATATTTATTTTATATATTTAGTTTCTTCCTTTTTTTTTCCATAAAAATTAATTTAAAAATAATAATGATCATCATCATCATCAACCTGCATACATTTTGAGAAGTTACATCCAGTGCATGTGTGGTATTTTATGTAACTATAGCCACATGTAGATGGAAAGATCTACAGTTTCTAGATAGACTGTCAATAGGTCGACACCAGGTGGTCAACATGTAAATAGTCGATAGGGTCATATGGCTGATAGTTAAAAAGTCAACACGGACTTAGGTTGACAGGGTCAAAAGGCCAACATGCACATTATTTTTCATGATTCTGAGGTTTAGGCACCTGGCAGAGAGTTATGCTGCGGATGGGACTTTTAGGGTTAGGCACTAGGGGGAGGGTTAGGGTTAAAATAACAAAACAAAATGGGTCGACCATTTGACCCTGTTGACCTAAGTCCATGTAGACCATTTGACTGTTGTCAATCTGGTGGCGACCTATTGACGGTTTAGCTAGACTCTGTAGATCTTTCAATACAAACCCGGCTAGATATGTCCTAGTTGTTATGACAGACATAAAGAAAAGAAAAGCATAGTGCATTTCATGTTTGATAACAGAAAAAAGCTAATCCTACAAATGTAAATTTATCGTAAAAATGAGCTTTAGCTTTCCCCTGCAATAACGGGTGTCTGTATTAACTCTTTGGCAGCCTTTAAATTGCTTCAAGAGGGCTCAATGTATTTTACTTTGTTGCAATCAGGATGTTCTACATGGATTTTTTGCTGATGTTTACTATGTTGCTGCAATCAGGATGTTTTATATAGATTGTCTTGTGCAATTTATTGTTTGCGCTGTTATCTTGAGATGTCTTTGGTATATTAATTTCTAAATTCACTGTTTTCTGCATAATGGATGATGTAACTATGCATATGATGACCTCATAGTTATGCTAATTAGTCATTTTGGGGCCAATTTTGTAAATAAGGGATGCCTACTTATACCTGCTTTTGTCAGTTGTTCTGGTAGCTTGAGAAAGAGCACATATTGTAGTTGCCCGAACCGTTGCTGTTTATTTAACAAACACCTTGGTGTTAAATCACACTGCAGAGTCAAGTTTTCACTACCTACTACATTTAATATATCTTGGCAATCTCAACAAAGAATTTGGATATTACAGTGCACATTTTCTCTTCAATTATATATATTGTGGCAATATCACGCTAGGTGGCAATGTAATTCTGTGTGGAGGGAACCATCTACACAGGGAAGAAAAAATAAGTAGGACCACACCTAGAGGCTGCCCAGTGGATTCAGGGCCAGATTCTGGTTGGATAGCAAGGCCGCATTCGCACATACCTCACTCGCTGTGAAAATATGCTAATGAATGCAATTGCACGGCAACCACAGCACTATACCAAGACGCCCACCACTGTATAAAGCCGCCCACTTCCCATGATATGCATCCACAAGTCAGCGAAAACATCGGTAACATCAAGTAACATCGAAACAGTCCGCATAGTTGTGGTTGACCTGAACATACAGCACAAACTGCTAAACTTCCTGTCGCAATCTAGACTTCTGCTAGCGTATGCTATCGCAGGGGCTAAATTATGCACACCCCTTTAACAGCATTTAAACACCCAGGCACGCCTGCGTTTCTCTGAACACCCCCCGTCACCACCCTCAAACGTTCTCTCCCTGTCAATCACTGTGTGAAGACTCTGAGTGCTCACTGCGATTGCTTCCCGATCGCAGTGGCCAGTTCGCGCACGCGCACTGCGACTTATACGCATGCGCAGAACGCAATCATTATCTGGCTGCGTGCGAATGCAGCCTTGCGATCCAACCTGAATCAGGCTGAGACCAGTCAGTCAGACTGGTGAGGAGAGGTGAGGAGACAGTCGAAGTGGGACTGCGGCAGCTACAGAGCCCAGTGTGCCTGGAGGCCAGGCTTGTCCAGTGTCCAGACCTGCAGTCAGGTAGGGAGGACCGCAAATCTCTGTGACACTGTGTGACATGGTGGGAGTCAGGCCGGGAGGCCAGTGTCCAGACCTGCAAGCCAGACAGGGAGGACCACAAGAGAGACTGTGTGTGAAGGCCAGGAGGCAGTGTTAGTGATCTGTAAGAGACAGGACTGGGACTACAAGAGATTGTGATACATTTGCAGACTAGCTGCCCTGGTAGTGCCCTACATGAGGGGCTATTTTGTTTATTTTATATTTGAAATGCTGACAGTAAAGCACCATTTATTTTAATTTAAACCTATAGAGCTCCATGTGGATCTTTATTATGCACCAGCTCACTGCACCACTGACATCCTTCTTTCTCTCATACACACATATGTATAATATATATATATACATACACATATGTATACATACACAAACACACACACATATATGAGGGCTGATTGAAAAGTGATGAGACTGATTTTTTTAATTCAGAATCAGAAGATTCCACAGGATTTGAACATTTTTCTTTTTCAAAGTAGCGTCCTTCACATTCAATATATTTTTTGCAGCGTTTCAACAAAGCTGTGTGACACCACTTTTAGTGTGGCAGCTGTGGTATTTTTCACTTCATCATCTGTTGAAAACTTCATTCCGCGCAGTTGTTTTTTCAGGGTTGATAATGCCCAGAAATCACAGGGCGCCAAGTCTGGACTATATTGAGGGTGCTTTCCCATTAACTTCAGTCAGTGCTGCCAATGCAACAGCAGCAACATGTGGTTGGGCACTGACTTGGAGCAAAAACCACTGTTTCTTCAGCAAATGTGGTCTTTTCTTCCTCATGACTCCACGCAAATAGATTTTCACGATGTTTGCATTGTAGTCACCATGGGAACCCTGTACTGTAGGGATCATACTGTGCGCATCAAAGAGCAGCAGAAGCATAACTTTACACACAGAATTTTTTGGGCAGAGGCGAATTTGCGCAATTCCATACACTGGACTGTTTGGATTCCGGACCATAAATGACGAATGCACGATTTGTCACACGTCACAATCGATGTCAGGAAATAGAGTATCCTCTCCGACATTTGAACAGTGTTCTTGCACGATTCAACTAGTTGTCACATCTGCTCTTCTGTGAGATTTCTGGGTACCCACCTAGCACACGAGCGATGCATTTTCAGTTCCTTTGTCACAATATCCTGGACCCATTCGAATGATATGCCAAGTGAAACCGAAATTTGCGTAAGGTTAACCTTCTGTCATTTTGTAACATCTCCGCAGCTTTGGCAAGGTTAACATCTGTAACCGCGGTGCATGGTCTCCCAGAACACGCTTCGCCAGTCACTCAAATATTACCCATTTTAACGTGCTTCCACCACCGATATTCTGCAGCATTGCTAATTGTTTCTCCACCATATGCTTGCCGTAACATTTCATGAGTTCCGTTTCCGATTTTCCCAAGTTTAACACAAAATTCAATCGCACATCTCTCATGTAATCTCAGACACATCTTCCTCATCCTCCATGACGAAACGTACGCAGGTCTTCCACTCGATGTGACCAAACAAAGACTATGAAAGTCCGACCACAGGTTCAGACACATCTATATATGAGCTTCACAATAACCAGCGTAGTGTTGCCATGTCTACATATGGGACAGAAAAATAGCGTCAGTCTTATTACTTTTCAATGAGCCCGCGTGTGTGCGTGTGTGTCTGGCACTCACTGTATTCGCATTAAGAGATACCGCTTCCCGTTGCTCTCCTAAATTAACTGAGTGCTGAGCTCAGGACACAATGTAGGTGCAGAGTAGAGGCGGAACTCAGGGATAAGTAGTTAAATCAGTAGAGGATGGCAGGTAATTAA
This sequence comes from Taudactylus pleione, assembly GCA_031769625.1. NCBI lineage: Eukaryota > Metazoa > Chordata > Amphibia > Anura > Myobatrachidae > Taudactylus > Taudactylus pleione. The sequence goes on from JAUIMM010000054.1 coordinate 492,318, forward strand.
TATCGACGTTTCAATGCTTTAATGTTTTCCTCAGGGTACCCTGTATTGAAACATCTGAATTAATTACCTGGTTCCCTCTACTGATTTAACTTATCCCTGAGTGCCACCTCTACTCTAGATCTATCTATATGTCTGTCTATATTAAATACATAATCAAATTATTTACCCCTTTGAGTGCATGTA